>JAHZTW010000001.1:206507512-206519595 GCA_020283515.1 Alliaria petiolata
GAGCGGCTCGGCCAAATCTGTTGCAGGGCCTACTCGAGAGATCTTGATAACGTTATACGCCATTGTTGAGGAAGGTGATATCTCACTTGGCGTCTCCCTTTTAGGGATCCCCTCTCGTGCAATGGTTAAAACTTAATAATTGGTTCTTAGTTAATATTTAATTATAAAAGGAAAGAGAGAGAGAATGGTAAAAGAGAAAAAAGAAGAAAAAGAACTAAGAATTGGTTCTTAATTAAGAATCAAGTCTACACTATTCATTCAATTTTAATCTTTTTTATTCTAAGAACCCACTTATGAACCACCATTGTTCATGGTCTTAGATCGGACCGGCTTTAGTGGGCAACGAAATTATTATTTATTATAATATCTTGTGAGATTTTCAAATCAAATAAATTGATCGGACAGGCTTTTAGTGTTTGCTGTACCAAATCAAATTTTACACGATTATCAAATGGAGCTAGTAATTTATTGTGATTATATCAAGGGACGAACGCATCGGCTTGTTCAAGATGATTTTAATAGGTAAAATAGGTGTACCAAATCAAACTTTATTTAATATCAAATGTAGCAAGTAAAATATGATTGTATCAAGGGAAACAACGCATCAGCATGTTCAAGATGCTTTTGGTCGAGAAAGGAATTTTATTTATTAAAAAAAAAAATCTTGACTGTGTCTCACGATTAAATATCGTCGTTTAGGTAGATTTCTTTCTTTTCTTTCTCTAAAATCTTTCAGAAAACGAAAAGGATGAAGAACGAAACTGTTTTCTTCAATCGCCTTTGTTGAGGAGAGAGAGGTCTTACTTAATATTTAACTATAAAATTTATCTTAAGAACCTTTGTTAAAATAATTTTGTTTCATATACTCCAATGGTAGAACCCTAATAGGGGTTCTTAAAAAAAAAATTAAGCTCTTGATTCTCCAACTCTAAATTTGAATTAAAAAATTTGATATCAGAATGAATGGGGAAGCTCAAAAGGAATGAAAACATGGCCTTATAATTTCAAGGAAATACCTCTACTAATGATATCATAGACACCAAATGGATGGGAAAGATTTTTCTTCACTCGGCAAAACAACTAAAGAAGTAACCAAATTTTCAGTTGTTGTTGGTGAAGCTGATAGACGACATGCTTCTATGTGACGGCATTGTGCTGTATCCATCTCGCATGTGCTTGTGCTCCAGAAGTTGTCTGATACGCTTGGCTTCTTCACTAAACGACCTTGAATCCTTAACCCTTTAGACGGCTCATCCACTGCAACTATAAGCGGTGGTTTATTGCAGCATCCAAAATTGTCTTGATCTTCTTGAGAAGACAAAAATATAATAAAAGGATTGTAATTCTTCATCCTTTTGTTCTTCAGTAAGAGAACTCTCATGGGCATGCTCTGCAAAACCGATAGAGAAAACTTTCTGGAAGAAAAAAAAACCAATAGAGAAGAGTCTAAGAGAAATAAAGATAAGAAGAATGGTGCGTTCTACTATTGAACACTCAAAGTCTTATGAAAAAGACCAGCCAAAAACATACTTTTAATAAGTCCAATACCTTCCAAACAACAAAAACCCAAAGTTTCTCAAGCTTTTTGCATCTAACTGAACCAGTGGAAAGACATAAGAAGTGATACTAAACCTTAGTGAAGAAGAAGAAGAACTTGAAAAACGCATGATAAGTGATTAAGTCTACAACCAGTCATTATCAACCTCGCACAAAATCAACGACTTGGCTCCTAACTACACCATCTTTTCACACGAAACCAGAAAACAATCTTCTCTATGAGAACCATTGAGAAAACCAGAAGACGTAAAAACTATGTTTTGCATCAATGTCAAGCTTTTCCCAGATTATTCTACAATTTGACCTCTATTCAAATCTGTCAACAATCCTCATCTCAAAACTAACGCACTAAAATCATCAAACCAATACCTAATCGAACTGTTATTCACCAGTTTTACAGAAATTGTAAAATAGGCTTCAATAACAAAACACTGAAATAATGATAAGAATCCATGAGAAACAACTATAACAGACATGTGTTTGCTAGAGTCCATGCTACTGAGCTCAGACCAAATCAAACAAATAAAGTTCTTGTGATTGAAGAACAAAACAGAGCAATGTAAGAAGCGGATCACAAGTGAACATTGATTAAATCAAACAAGGTCAACTAAATCGGCGCTTTTCCAGCAAATCCAAAAACAAAATCACGACAGAGATGGAGGATCAACTTAAATAAGGAAATAGGTTATAGATTAGATTCGCATAAGAAAAAATTAATTTAAGTCAAAATTTACTTTAGATCAATCGATGATTGGAGAGAGATAGAGGAGACCTGCAAAAGCCTTGCGAGTTGCTCATCGTCTTCTTCGGGAAGAGGAACATTGCTGGGGACTTTGAGAGACGCCATTTGTATCTCCTTCTGCAAGCTCAATCACTTCCTCCGTCGCCGGAGAAATCGACCACTTTCAACCCTTTTCCAATCACAACTGCAGAGAAAGGAAGGAGAAATCGGCAAACAAAAAAACCAAAAAAAAATAATAGAAAAAGCTCTATCCAATCACAACGCGACACGTCAGAGGTTCAAATGGGTTCTAAAAACTCTATGTTTAGAACCGATTCTACTCATAATATCCATTTTTTATTTAATTTTGATCAATTAAATGATCAGAACCTCTCTTAAAACCCCGCGTTGGAGATGGTCTAACAACGTCGTTTTAGCTTCCCGCCACTCTGCTACGACGATGACTTCACAAAGGATAATATCAAAATAATTATTATATATTACAAAACGAAAGAAAAACATCAACTTCGTAAATACATAAAGTTAATTAATTACATGATAAAATCTAAAGCAGTGTGGACCAGAGGACCAGAACGAAAAAAGAAGAAGAAGCAATTATCACAATAGTGTTTTGTCTTTTGTTTTGTTTGCTTTTCTTTAATTATAAAACATATATGTATTAACGATATAAGTTTAAAGAGATTATTCTCTTGGTCGGCACACGAATATTATTCTTCGTCACAACGTGCCAAAAGCATAACATGTGGTAAATAGACACATAAACGATTCTCACACAGTACACCACTGTATCAAATGAGATGATCATCAAGCAGGTCAGTCTCATAAACAGTTAAACACCATACGGTGGTGATGAACTAGAGTTATAGACTCCATCGTATGACGTCGTTTCGAACTCCGTTACACCGATCCCCTCCATGAAATACCTCAATTTGTCCTCGTCCCACATTAGAAAATCATCTTCTTGATCATCACTAGCTAAAGTCTTGCCATGATCCTTCTTCAGCTCTTCAAATGCTTCTTCTTGGCCATTAATGCTTGTGATTCTCGGATCCGACAAGATGTTCTTGATCCTGTCAACACCGTGTTGTCTAGATGAGATACCAGTGGCGATCTTGTTAAGGAGACGGGCCGAGCCGGAGGAAGAGGAGGAAGAAGATGGACTCATCGCCGTGGAGGAGAAAGAGCTGAAGCATTCTTTGTTAAACGACTGGTCGGTCATTGGCTGGTGGGTCATTGGGTCGATTCCACTTCTCTCGAGTCTTTTCTTGAGACAAGAGTTCCAATGGTTCTTGATGTCGTTGTCCGATCGACCCGGCATCTGCTGCGCTATGACTGCCCACCTACAACAGTTTTTTTAGTTCAATAATAAATTCCGTTAGTTTTTATTTAGTTTGTGTAGACTTGACTAATATATTTCACAGATTTATTCGGATGTAAAAAAAACTCTATTAATATGTAATATTAGTCGAATTATTTTAAGGTTGCTAAATAAATAATTAAATATTTTAAAATTTTAGTTAAATAATATGATGTAAAAACATGCTATATGTTCAAATTGTATTATTCTTTTGGCAGTAATAAAAATAAATTAATAAGCAATATTGCTTCATACAACCAGAGCCGGTCCTGGACCAAGCCAAATGAAGCAATGGGCTTGGCTCCCAAATTTCAGTGGCTCCTTTTAGGAATTTATATATATATATATATATATATGTATATATAGTCATTAATATTTTATAGTTTTTTTAATATGGACCTAGCAAAAAATATATAAATGAGGCCAAATTATAAAATCCACTAAACTAAAGAAAAAAAAAACTTTTTTAAATATAATTTTTGTGACATATAATATTGACCCCCATTATATAATTGGTTTCGAACCCCCAAAATCTCAGGATCGGCCCTGCATACGACATTTAAGTTTTACAACTGCATGGTGCCAGTGTGGTAGGGTTTGAATATATAAGCAGTGCCCTAAACAACCTTCTGATCCCGTACCACTAATCCTCTCGTGTGTATTGTCATATATATATATATATATATATATATATATCGCATGAAATTGTGGGTTTTGACAATGCGGTATTTACTAATTATAAGTAGTAAACCTGTTCCCGAGAAGAGAATGAAAATCGATGATAGCTTGTTCTTCTTGAGGAGTGAATTTGCCTNGTTACACCGATCCCCTCCATGAAATACCTCAATTTGTCCTCGTCCCACATTAGAAAATCATCTTCTTGATCATCACTAGCTAAAGTCTTGCCATGATCCTTCTTCAGCTCTTCAAATGCTTCTTCTTGGCCATTAATGCTTGTGATTCTCGGATCCGACAAGATGTTCTTGATCCTGTCAACGCCGTGTTGTCTAGATGAGATACCAGTGGCGATCTTGTTAAGGAGACGGGCCGAGCCGGAGGAAGAGGAGGAAGAAGATGGACTCATCGCCGTGGAGGAGAAAGAGCTGAAGCATTCTTTGTTAAACGACTGGTCGGTCATTGGCTGGTGGGTCATTGGGTCGATTCCACTTCTCTCGAGTCTTTTCTTGAGACAAGAGTTCCAATGGTTCTTGATGTCGTTGTCCGATCGACCCGGCATCTGCTGCGCTATGACTGCCCACCTACAACAGTTTTTTTAGTTCAATAATAAATTCCGTTAGTTTTTATTTAGTTTGTGTAGACTTGACTAATATATTTCACAGATTTATTCGGATGTAAAAAAAACTCTATTAATATGTAATATTAGTCGAATTATTTTAAGGTTGCTAAATAAATAATTAAATATTTTAAAATTTTAGTTAAATAATATGATGTAAAAACATGCTATATGTTCAAATTGTATTATTCTTTTGGCAGTAATAAAAATAAATTAATAAGCAATATTGCTTCATACAACCAGAGCCGGTCCTGGACCAAGCCAAATGAAGCAATGGGCTTGGCTCCCAAATTTCAGTGGCTCCTTTTAGGAATTTATATATATATATATATATATATGTATATATAGTCATTAATATTTTATAGTTTTTTTAATATGGACCTAGCAAAAAATATATAAATGAGGCCAAATTATAAAATCCACTAAACTAAAGAAAAAAAAAACTTTTTTAAATATAATTTTTGTGACATATAATATTGACCCCCATTATATAATTGGTTTCGAACCCCCAAAATCTCAGGATCGGCCCTGCATACGACATTTAAGTTTTACAACTGCATGGTGCCAGTGTGGTAGGGTTTGAATATATAAGCAGTGCCCTAAACAACCTTCTGATCCCGTACCACTAATCCTCTCGTGTGTATTGTCATATATATATATATATATATATATATATATCGCATGAAATTGTGGGTTTTGACAATGCGGTATTTACTAATTATAAGTAGTAAACCTGTTCCCGAGAAGAGAATGAAAATCGATGATAGCTTGTTCTTCTTGAGGAGTGAATTTGCCTTTCTTGACCCCGGGCCTTAGATAGTTAAGCCACCTTAATCTGCAGCTCTTTCCACATCTCTGCAAACCTTTGTTCATCACAAATATAAAGATTAAAACTTGAATTCTTTTAGCAGTAAATATTGTGATCTTATTGAGTACATATATGCAAACCAAATTTTTTTGTAAAGATTTAAACTTTTGGAAATTTATGTCTAAAAAAAAAGACTCAAAACTTTGATTGGATTATATGACTTTCTACGTATATTTGTTATATATATATATAGAGAGAGAGAGGGGTAAAAAACCCATGGAACACCTGCTTTAATATTGGCACCGTAACTAAACAGAAGCGATTGTTTGGACCTTCACAAAACTTACAAATAACAGAAGCACCATAATGATTAAAAAAATTACAAGCGATAATTAAAAAAAAGGATTAAAAGTATCCTTATCAGAAGCTTATTTTTACGTTTTATACTCTATTACTTTTAATTAGAGAATGTTTTGCTGCAGTTGACAGTGATTTAGTCAAAAGTAATAGAAGTTTTTCTTTTTTTATCAATAATTAAAAGTTTCTTAGTTAGAATTTAGAAAGCCTCTTTAATTATCTGTTTTGTGATTTTGGTTGCGATTAGTGACACAATAAAATGCGTATTAAGATCATAGAACTGTCGTGCTATATATATATAATACTACCAGCTTTGTGAGGGAGAAAACGCCAGTCACCGATGCCGTATTCGTCGATGTAAGCGACGAGTTTCTGGTCTTCCTCCTCCGTCCATTCTCCTCTCTTCGTCCCGTCGGCTTCGAACCACGTTGCTCTCCCCATTATATATTTCTCTCAGCCCGCCAATCCGATACAACCACGTGTAATTTACCTTATGATAAGAGAAGAGCTAGGATAATTTAAAATGAAAGAAACTATGAAAGTAAAGTTACAAGAAAAAAAAAACTATGCAAGTATCCAGGGCTCTCTCTAATTCGCACAATCGTTCACTAATTTTAGAATGGTCTCTTGAATGAGTAAGAGTATATAGGCTAGTAGCTAGCGTATAAATAGCCCTCTCTTTTTTGGTTTTATATAATTATTTTCTTTGTTTTTTTCGCATATTTTTTTTTTGGAATTATTTTGGAATAAACAAAAATAGAAATTGAACAAAAGGAATAAGCAAAAGTTTTAGTTAAGTACTAATTTATCTACAAATCCATTGTCGAACAAATGATAGAGATAAAGTCCAATGATTAACTAGTTTAGTACACTACCCAATTAACAGGGAAAAATGGAATAGTAGACAAAGCAAATTTACAGTCAGATTTCCAAGATACATATACTTTTCTTTTTTTTAAAGAACCCATCTCCATTTACAAATTATATACACATTTTAATAGTAAAAACAATAAAACTTAGTATTTTTTATAGTAAAAACAATAAAACTTAGTATTTTTATAGTAAAAACAATAAAACTTAGTATTTCTAAAGTCGTCGAAGAAAAAAATATCAAATTAGTGACACAAAAAATGGTCAAGTTATGCAATAAATTTTAGCAAAAAAAGAAAAGTATTGCTTTTACCACATGATAGTTGGGGGCCACGTTATTAATTGTTTTCAGTTTCACAGTCCTACATATTTCCCGTCCATGTAGTATTATTGACACGTGCTTAAATTGCTTCTTGTCTTCTTCGATAAAAGCCAAACGCTTGAAAGAATGTGACTTGTCCCATTTTCAGGAAAATTGAGATTAACGTTTCTTTTTTTTNTCTGGAATTGTATTAGATACCGACCTGCCCTAACGAAGACAAATATTATGTTCCCCCTTTTTGGCTTCATTTATATGGCTGTAACTGGATAAGGATAAAAATATGTGGAATAAGTTATCCCATTTGATCCCATAAAAAACACAAGTTATAATGAAAAAACATCCATAAAACATTTTTACTTTTAACTCAAATTTTTTATTTTCATAATAAAAAATGTTTTAATAAAAAGTGTGGTGGTCTAGTGGTGCAACAGATTGGTTCTTTTGTATCTTGGAGTTCAAACTATAGGACAGAAAGTTATTCTTTAAATCAGAATATCAAAAAGTTGACTTCGAATGTTAAAAAAGATTATAGGCCGAAAGGCCGGAACTTCTACTGTTTTAAAAAAAATGTTTTAGAAGAAAATTTTGTTTCAAAAAAGTTAGATGCTTTCTATTTCTTAAATTTAGTTATTGTTTTTTTCTTTTTAATTTTTTTATAAAAAATAAAATATATATTAAATTAATGCAAAGAAAAAACTTTTTTACATCATATGCTTCATCTGTTTTAGTTTTTCTTCTTAATTTACCTTTGCTATTTTAATTATCTAAAGAGAAAACTATACTAATAATTAATAATAATAATGATAGAGTTGTAATTACAAATAGTTTTTTAATATGTGTAAATTATCTAAAATATCAAACAATTAAAAAAAGAAGAAGTATATAGGAATTGTTGACACGTGTCCTCAACCACTGTAGTAGTTTGGAGTTTGGACACTGTCAATCCCAGCATTAATGACGTCTTGATTCTTTGTTACGAAAACTTCGATAATAAATCCAAAAAGCTTTTAAATAAATTAGTATCAAATACCATACGTAAAAGCTTTTAATTACATGAATATATTTCAATATTTAAGAACTAGAATAAGTTTCAAAACTTTAAACTTCATCTATAATGAAAGAGGCTGAAACAGAGGCAGTACAATTTAAATGGATTCTTTGAGAAATAGGGGCATGCATGCTCTTCACAATAAAAATCAAACCATAATCGCATGAACATCGCAAGCCCAAGATTTTTCAATATATTTATTCTTAAAAATGTCCTTTAATAGGTTCAAAAAAAAAATTTGTCCTTTAATTAAAAACCATGCATGCTAAAATTAAGACGTGGCCTTTAGGAAATCATTCTCTTGGTCAAGTGGTCCACATTAATATTCTATGTTTTTTTTTTTTTTTTTGGGAAAGGGTTCATTAATATTCTTTGTTTCAATTGCGAAAAGGGTTCATTAATATTCTTTGTTTCAACAATGAACTAACCATATGCATGTTAAGATATACTCCTAAAGATATGCTAACATACACATACACATACACATACACATAGACACTAGCACTGGATTGAGTCATAAGAGATGATCAAGTATGTGAGTGCTCTCGTACAAGACAGAGTCGTAGGACGTCGTCTCGTAGTCCATTACATCAATATCCATATAACGCCTCATTTCTTCATCGTCCCACATCGGAAAATCATCGTCTTCACAACCATCAATCTTCTGATCCATCTTTGACTCTCTTTCTTCTTCTTCTGCTTCGTGTTGATCGCTGCTTCTGATCTTTGGGCCCGACAAGATGTTCTTGATCCTATCGAGAGTGTGTTGTCTAGATGAGATACCTGCGGCTAGCTTGTTCAGGAGACAAGCCGAGCTGGAGGGTGAGGAGAAAGAAGGGCTTTCCGTCGTCGGAGACGTAGTTGTGGAAGAGCTACCACATTCTTCGTCAGTGGTCTTGACGGTGAGGTTAATGACGATGGGCTCGTGGGTCATCGGGTCGATTCCGTTTCTCTTGAGTCTTTTCTTGAGACAAGAGTTCCAATGGTTCTTGATGTCGTTGTCTGTTCGATTTTCCATCTGCTTCGCTATGGCTGCCCACCTTCAATTTTCAACAATAAAAGCAAGAAAATTTAGAATTATTTGTTATAACCGGGGGATCCCGGTCAAAATTAACCAAGACTAATCTCGAACTCCGTAGAAGAGTCAAAAACTCTTACAATTTGAAGCGTCCACATAACCATAATTGAAATTTCATTATCATTTTTTTAAAACAACATTATTATTAATTATAAATTAGCTCCATGTATATTTAAACTCATATTCCCTCAGTTTCACACAAAATTTCATTTCGGCACTAGATTTTTGTTTTACAAAAAATATTATTTTATATTTTCAATGCAATTTTTTAAACTAAATTTCAGTTTTATCCATACTATTTTAACCTATTAATTAGAAAAAAACTGATTTAATGTATTAATAAAAGACATAAAAAAGACAATTGTAAGAATAATACTTTTTGTGAAACATATGGAATAATTAATAGTAATATATATTAAGATTTCCATAAATGATCATGCATATAAAAATGTTTTTTATATATATTTCATTACAAGAAAATATAAAACGGCATTTACAATAAAATAAATTTTATAATTTTAAACCATACTTCTAATATGAAACAGATGGAATATTATATAACTAAAGCTTTCTTTTGTAATCTAAAATCTAAAATATTATATATTTTCTGTTTTATAAAAAGTGTTATTTCAATAAACTGTAAAATATGAATTGAATGTAAAAAATTACAATGGAAAACACGTTATTTTTGGAACAAAATAATAATACTAGTGTTTTTTTTGTGAACAAAATACAAATAATAATAGTTTGAAACGATTTTTTATAAAACGATTTTTAAATTTGTGCCAGATGGTATGCATGGAATTGTAGGTTTTGACTTTTCACAGAGTAGTAGTTATTAATTACGAAGATAACCTGTTTCCGAGAACAGCATGAAGTTTGATGATTTCTTCTTCTTCTTGAGGAGTGAATTTGCCTCTTTTAATCCCAGGCCTTAGATAATTAAGCCACCTTAATCTGCAGCTCTTTCCACATCTCTGCAAACCTGTTTTTCATAATAAATTATTGAAATGTCAATTTAAGTAGTTAAAAAGGAGTTTAATTGTGCTTTTCTAGTGGCAAACAAAAGAAGTTGCGAAGAATTAAACTTTTTCTGAACAATCGAGAATCTGAAACCAGAGAAGTTGTAAAGATGTTAACTTTCGATATTGGGTCTCCTTTTCTAACCAAAAAGGAACTAATTAAAGTTTCAAGACTTAAAACATATATAAAGCATAGGGGAACACCTGTCGGTCTTGGGCACCGTTAATAGATTGCAATCGTTTTTTTATAATATCTTATGGATAGAATTGGTATAGAGAAGTTTCAGTATTATGGAAACCGGAACAAAACAATCATCTATATATATAAAAATATTAGTAATCAATCATATGTACTTTAATATAAAATACTATATATGTACTTTTTTGTGTATGTACTTTCACTTGCTATTCTTAGTTTGGTTACAAATCGCTAGGATTTTATGAAGTTTTTTTTTATAAATGAGTTCGAAAACACCCCCCAACATGGGTTCTGCTATTCACGTCACTCAGTATATAGAAGAGAATCTCTCAATTCTCCTATCCCAAAACAAACTCTAATAATACAAATGAGAACTTTCAACAACAAATCGGGTAATGTTCAAAATAAAAATAAAAAAACAACAACAAATCGGGGGAAAAGGTACAAAGTACCTGCAACTGTATTCTAAAACGAATTTAAAACAATTCGAGGGTACAAACTACAAAGTATCAGGAAAAATGTTAAATATTCTAATTAATATGTGATCTTAATATAGGTTATTAAATCTAGGTACTTTCACCACATATATACACGAATTTGCGAAGGAATTGGAATTAATCACAAAAAGGGTATTTCTTTGCAAACAAAAAACACTAAAAAAAAAACAAGAGGAAAACTTGGTTGTTAAATCCGTTTAAACAAAAACTTATCTAGACTTCTCTATAAACCCCTTGTTCCAAGAATTTTTTTTAAAAATTACACATAAACATGAAGTATAAATGCACTTCTATATATGTTTAAGAAGTACATGTATATGGATACGGTGTAAGGATATATATATATACCAGCTCTTTTTGGGAGAGAACGCCAATCACAGATGCCATGCTCGTTGATGTACCCGACGAGCTTTTGGTCTTCCTCCGCCGTCCATTCTCCTTTCTTCATACCGTCGTCGTCGAACCACGTCTTCCTCCCCATTTTTCTCAGGCCAACCAATCCTATTATTGCTACGTTCATCACCTCACGATAACACAAATTTAAAATAAGATAAATTGTTTATTTGAAAGCGACTCTCTCTCTCTCTCTCTCTCTGCTTAAAGTAGAATGGTCTCAGGAGAGTGAGCAGTGGGACTGTGGGATGTGTTATCATTATTAGGGATATACAATTATATATAGCCCCTCCATTTTTGATTTTATTATATTTCCACCGTCGGATTTTATTTCGCAATCCTCACCGTTAGATTTAAGTTGATTTTTGTTTTTTTTTCAAAAAAACAAAAAAAAAGAAACACTAATATGAAAAGTTGATTTTTAAAGTGCAAAATTTCTACGAATAGAATATCATGTACCACAAATACCCAAATTTTGCCAAAACTCATGTACAAAACTAATAGTAGTAAAATAATTTAAGGGAACAAATACAAGTAGT
>JAHZTW010000001.1:206616468-206630520 GCA_020283515.1 Alliaria petiolata
AAGACATGATGATAAGGTTGATATTTAGAGACCTTAATCTCATTGACAATTTTTAACAGAATATTTTTCCTTTTAATATGTGGTTGAGATTGAGAAAAAGACATGATGATAAGGTTGATTTTTAGAGACCTTAATCTCATTGACAAATTAGAAGAGATTCTCCCATGTGGAGCAGCATGCTGGGTCAGAAATGTATATATATATATATTTTATTTTTTTGCTAGAAATTTTATCCCAAACATGAGAAAGGCCGAGGCGTCAATTTTTGGTTTTGTGGACTTTCAAAATTTTTTTTATTGTACTTTGTGTTTGAAAAATTTAATGTCATCTCTAATATATTTTGTACCAAAAGGGAAAGAGATGAAAAAAGGAGAGAGAGAGGGAGATGAACATATAAAACGAACACAAACTTTTGTTTTTCCACAAACTTATATATTACTTAATGAGAACGTGCCAATACAAAGTCTTTATGCAATACAAGGGTTAACCAATAAGGAGGATGAACACAATCCGAATAAAAAAAGCAAATCAGGCGGACCCATTTATAAATCGAAAATCCAACTAAAATTGGTCTAAACCCCCATTGTACATACCAATTTTTCTATAGCGAAGATAAACTAAATTTTATGAAACGAATTCAATATTTCTATTTGAATTCAGATAATGGAGAGAAAAGAAAGAAAATCACACATAAGGTGAACTCGACTAAACCATGCATCGAAGAATCAAACACCGTGACCGTACCAGTGACACTATGCCATAGATGTTTGTAACCGTTGGCGTTCAGAAAATTAATTTGGCTCATTTATGAAATACTATATTGGTTTTGAATTTATTCGGGTGAGCCCAAAAAATTGGTTCGGTATGATACGGCAAAATTTCAGTTATATAGGCTTTGGATGAAATAAATAAATAACTCAACTATGACATACAGTATGTCTAATTTTGAAATGCCACGTGGCAGCATATCAAAATTCTTCTGAAAAAAATCTTACTATATTGGTTTTGAATTTATTCGGGTGAGCCCAAAAAATTGGTTCGGTATGGTACGACAAAATTTCAGTCATATAAGCTTTGAATGAAATAAATAAATAACTCAACTATGACATATGTCTAATTCTGAAATGCCACTTGACAGCACATCAAAGCTTTTCTGAAAAAAAACTTTACTTTATTATTATATAAGATTGAACAAATTTGTACTAACTAATTCATAATTAACTTCAACTCGGTTTGGATTCAAAATTTCGGTTTGGATTCAAATTCATCATCAAGTTTCGGCCAAGGTGGGCTTTAAGGGTCAAAGCTAAACACAGGCAAGGCATGAATATGACACGATGCGAGTCTCCATGACCAAGACCTAGGGATTTCACTGTTTTAAGCCAAACCCATTAATCAAACCATTAATGTTACTCATATTAAGAGCCCATATGTATGATCTGGAATTGTATTAGATACCGACCTGCCCTAACGAAGACAAATATTATGTTCCCCCTTTTTGGCTTCATTTATATGGCTGTAACTGGATAAGGATAAAAATATGTGGAATAAGTTATCCCATTTGATCCCATAAAAAACACAAGTTATAATGAAAAAACATCCATAAAACATTTTTACTTTTAACTCAAATTTTTTATTTTCATAATAAAAAATGTTTTAATAAAAAGTGTGGTGGTCTAGTGGTGCAACAGATTGGTTCTTTTGTATCTTGGAGTTCAAACTATAGGACAGAAAGTTATTCTTTAAATCAGAATATCAAAAAGTTGACTTCGAATGTTAAAAAAGATTATAGGCCGAAAGGCCGGAACTTCTACTGTTTTAAAAAAAATGTTTTAGAAGAAAATTTTGTTTCAAAAAAGTTAGATGCTTTCTATTTCTTAAATTTAGTTATTGTTTTTTTCTTTTTAATTTTTTTATAAAAAATAAAATATATATTAAATTAATGCAAAGAAAAAACTTTTTTACATCATATGCTTCATCTGTTTTAGTTTTTCTTCTTAATTTACCTTTGCTATTTTAATTATCTAAAGAGAAAACTATACTAATAATTAATAATAATAATGATAGAGTTGTAATTACAAATAGTTTTTTAATATGTGTAAATTATCTAAAATATCAAACAATTAAAAAAAGAAGAAGTATATAGGAATTGTTGACACGTGTCCTCAACCACTGTAGTAGTTTGGAGTTTGGACACTGTCAATCCCAGCATTAATGACGTCTTGATTCTTTGTTACGAAAACTTCGATAATAAATCCAAAAAGCTTTTAAATAAATTAGTATCAAATACCATACGTAAAAGCTTTTAATTACATGAATATATTTCAATATTTAAGAACTAGAATAAGTTTCAAAACTTTAAACTTCATCTATAATGAAAGAGGCTGAAACAGAGGCAGTACAATTTAAATGGATTCTTTGAGAAATAGGGGCATGCATGCTCTTCACAATAAAAATCAAACCATAATCGCATGAACATCGCAAGCCCAAGATTTTTCAATATATTTATTCTTAAAAATGTCCTTTAATAGGTTCAAAAAAAAAATTTGTCCTTTAATTAAAAACCATGCATGCTAAAATTAAGACGTGGCCTTTAGGAAATCATTCTCTTGGTCAAGTGGTCCACATTAATATTCTATGTTTTTTTTTTTTTTTTTGGGAAAGGGTTCATTAATATTCTTTGTTTCAATTGCGAAAAGGGTTCATTAATATTCTTTGTTTCAACAATGAACTAACCATATGCATGTTAAGATATACTCCTAAAGATATGCTAACATACACATACACATACACATACACATAGACACTAGCACTGGATTGAGTCATAAGAGATGATCAAGTATGTGAGTGCTCTCGTACAAGACAGAGTCGTAGGACGTCGTCTCGTAGTCCATTACATCAATATCCATATAACGCCTCATTTCTTCATCGTCCCACATCGGAAAATCATCGTCTTCACAACCATCAATCTTCTGATCCATCTTTGACTCTCTTTCTTCTTCTTCTGCTTCGTGTTGATCGCTGCTTCTGATCTTTGGGCCCGACAAGATGTTCTTGATCCTATCGAGAGTGTGTTGTCTAGATGAGATACCTGCGGCTAGCTTGTTCAGGAGACAAGCCGAGCTGGAGGGTGAGGAGAAAGAAGGGCTTTCCGTCGTCGGAGACGTAGTTGTGGAAGAGCTACCACATTCTTCGTCAGTGGTCTTGACGGTGAGGTTAATGACGATGGGCTCGTGGGTCATCGGGTCGATTCCGTTTCTCTTGAGTCTTTTCTTGAGACAAGAGTTCCAATGGTTCTTGATGTCGTTGTCTGTTCGATTCTCCATCTGCTTCGCTATGGCTGCCCACCTTCAATTTTCAACAATAAAAACAACAAAATTTAGAACGATTTGTTATAACCGGGGGATCCCGGTCAAAATTAACCAAGACTAATCTCGAACTCCGTAGAAGAGTCAAAAACTCTTACAATTTGAAGCGTCCACATAACCATAATTGAAATTTCATTATCATTTTTAAAACAAAATTATTATTAATTATAAAGCTCCCTGTATATTTAAACTCATAATCAATAGTAGTATATATTAAGTTTTCAATAAATGATCATGCATGTAAAAATGTTCTTTCTATATATTTCATTACAAGTATTGTTTAAGATTGTTTCTACACATTGTTTTTAAAATACTCCTCTTATTATAACTAAATTTCATTATAACTAAATTTTCTATTTTGCCTTTTATTAATATATTATATAATATAATTTCATTAACTAATAAACTAAAATGATAGAAATAAAACTGAAAAATTATTAAAAATCTATATTAAAAATATAAAACGACACTTATAATAAAATAAATTTTATAATTTTAAACGATACTAATTAATATGAAACGAAGGGGATATTATGTAACTAAAGCTTATCCAAAAGGTTTCAAAGTAAATTGTGGGTTTTGACTTTTGACAGAGTAGTAGTTATTTATTAATTACGAAGATAACCTGTTTCCGAGAACAGCATGAAGTTTGATGATTTCTTCTTCTTCTTGAGGAGTGAACTTGCCTCTTTTAATCCCAGGCCTTAGATAATTAAGCCACCTTAATCTGCAGCTCTTTCCACATCTCTGCAAACCTGTTTTTTCATAATAAATTATTGAAATGTCAATTTTAGTAGTTAAAAAGGAGTTTAATTGTGCTTTTGTAGTGGCAAACAAAAGAAGTTGCGAAGAATTAAACTTTTTCTCAACAATCGAGAATCTGAAACCAGAGAAGTTGTAAAGATGATAACTTTCGATATTGGGTCTCCTTTTCTAACCAAAAAGGAACTAATTAAAGTTTGAAGACTTAGAACATATACAAAGCATAGGGAACACCTGTCGGTCTTGGGCACCGTTAAGAGATTGCAATCGTTTTTTTTTATAATATCATATGGATAGAATTTTTTTTTGGTCGATTTTTTTTTTTTTTGTCGAATCATATGGATAGAATTGGTATAGAAGTTTCAGTAATACAGAAACCGGAACAACACAGTCATCTATATATAAAAAAAATATTAGTAATCAATCATGTACTTTAATATAAAATATATATGGGGTGTATATGTACTTTTTGTGTATATACTTTCACTTTCTATTCTTAGTTTGGTTACAAATCGCTAGGATTTTATGAAGTTTATTTATAAATGAGTTCGAAACACCCCCAACATGGGCTCTGCTATTCACATCAGTATATAGAAGAGAATCTCACAAATTTCCTATCCCAAAATCTCTAATAATACAAAAGAGAACTTTCAACAACAAATCGGGTAATGTTAAAAAGAAAATAAAAAAACAACAACAAATCGGGAAAAAAGTACAAAGTATTCTAAAATGAATTTAAAACAATTCGAGGGTACAAACTACAAAGTATCAGGAAAAATGTTAAATATTATAATTAATATGTGATCTTAATATAGGTTAATATACACGAATTTTCAATTTCATTTAGAATGAAGAGGAATTGGAATTAGTCACAAAAAGCTCTAGAGAATTTCTTTGCCAAAAAAAAAAAAACTAAAAAACAAGAGGAAAACTTAGACTTCTATAAACCCCTTGTTCCAAGAATAAATAACAAAATTACACATAAACACGAAGTATAAATGCACTTCTATAGTACTCCCTCTGTTCATTTCTGAGTTTTTCACACATATTAAGAAAATTTTACAAAAGACTTTTCTAATCTTGTTTTTATTAATTATTACTTAAGTTATTCTTTAAATATTTAATGTTATAAGGGCAAATTAAGTCTAAATAAATAATAACTACACCTATAAAATTGAAAACTTCTTTTTTTTTGAAACAAATTTTTTTTCTAAAACTATTTTTTTTTAGGAACAGAGGGAGTATATGTTTATGAAGTATATGTATATGGATATGGTGTAAGGATATATGTATATATATATACCAGCTCTTTTTGGGAGAGAACGCCAATCACAGATGCCATGCTCGTTGATGTACCCGACGAGCTTTTGGTCTTCCTCCGCCGTCCATTCTCCTTTCTTCATCCCGTCGTCGTCGAACCAAGTCTTCCTCCCCATTTTTCTCAGGCCAACCAATCCTATTATCGCCACGTTCATCACCTCACGATAACACAATTTTTAAATAAGATAAATTGTTTATTTGAAAGCGACTCTCTCTCTCTCTCTATCTCATCTCTCTTTACTTAAAGTAGATTGGTCTCAGGATAGTGAGCAGTGGGATGTGTTATTATTATTAGGGATATACAATTATATATAGCCCCTCCATTTTTGATTTTATTATATTTCCACCGTCGGATTTTATTTCGCAATCCTCACCGTTAGATTTAGGTTGATTTTTTTTTCAAAAATAAAAAAATAAACACTAGTTTGAAAAGTTGATTTTTAAAGTGCAAAATTTCTACGAATAGATGTACCAAAAATACCCAAATTTTGCCAAAATTTATGTACAAAACTAATAGTAGTAAAATAATTTAAGGGAACAAATACAAGTAGAGTAACTAACACCTTTAATCACTTGGACAAGTTTTTGTAACTTATTACCACAATTTTTTTTTTTAATACAATCTTTTTAGCTATCAAAATATTAAAATATAATAAAAAGTAAATAATGATGAAAATCAACAAATTCAATGGTTATTATATAAATTTTGGTACGTAGACATGGAAGTTTTAATATGTAGTAAAAAATACCACCAATGATATAATCCTGATCATTTTAGATATTTTCCTATCGTAAATTGAATAAAAACTGTAGTTAGCAGTAAATTAACAAAACACACGCACAGACTCCATAGCTTCTTTAATATGATTGGATAGATATATTAATATTCAATTCATTAATATTTCGATAAATTTTTATCTGTTCTAAAATTAGTTTATCAATCAAATAATATATCTATAAATTAATAATCACTATAAATTAATAATTTTTTTATAAAATTTTATGGTCTTAACATTAAAAATTCTAATTTTATTTTTATTTTGTTAGTTCGTTAATTAATAATATCAAATCAAATAGTATATTAATGAAAGGTAAAACAAAAAAAAATATTGTCTTACTCCATAAAAAAAACTTTAAATAGAGGGAGTATCTCTTAATTTTATGGAGTATTTATTAAATCCTCGAGTACAGCTAGCTGTACAGGCTAGAAACAAAAGTCGTTAAAGCTAAATTAAGATGGTATGAATAGAATTAATTAGCTTAGCTTAATAAAATATGATATGAATTACTGGGAAAAAGAAGCAGAAGAGCATGTGCTAAATAATTTTTGTGGGGCGACGTGGCATTGCTAGATGAGTCGCTGACCATGTTCACATCTTTCTTTTTGCTACGATATGGTTTTGTATGATATTTTCGTTTAAATTAAGATGATCTTGTTACACGCACACATGTACAAATAATTACTCCCTCTGTCTTGTTTTAAATGATTTTATTTTTATTTTGTCTCATTTAAATGATTTTTTTATTTATTTATGCAAAATTTTAATTTATTTTAATCTAATACATTAATTAAAAAAGTTTTGGTTGAAGAAGTTGAAGAGTTTTCAAACTTTTTATTATTTTTATTGTTTTCAATTTCTTTATTATATAACAATCTCTTTTCAAAAGTAATTTTCTTAATATGTTAGTAGATATATAGAAGAAAAAAAAAAAAGAATGCTCCCATGTCCGATCCATTGACTACGAAAGACCTTTCTTGGTCGAATCCTTCTTTCTGAACATCTTTTTGCTTTCTCACATCCTTTTTCATTTTTCCCCATTCACATTCAATTCATTTTTTTTCCTCAGTATATGTTAGAAAAATCAGTTTTACAGAAAGTTAGTTAGAAGAATAACCGTAAAATCAATAATGTTCAAAAAATAAAAAAATAACCGTAATTTGAAATGATTATAAGAAAATAACTATTTCATTGTTTCTACATTTCTTTTTAACAACAATCACCTCATTTAGGCCTCCGAGTTCGGTTCCTTCAGTTTTTCGGATAGATCGGATTTAGGAAAGTTGGTCGAAACTAACCGAAACATAATTCGGTTCGGTTAGTTCGGTTTTCGGGTAGTTCGGTTCTTAATTTTTAAAACTGAAACTAACCGATTTTTTTTTAATTTTTTGTTTAAATTCGGTTAAANTTTTTTGTGATTAACAATTTCCTATAAATTTAAACCAATAGCAATTCAATAAATTCAATTACTTTTATTGAAATTTACAATTTATCATTATTAACTCATAAAAAGTGCATAGAAAATTGAAAACTACATTCTTTTTGAAACAATTTTTTTTCTAAAACTACATCCTTTTACGAACAGAGGGAGTACTACTAATAAACATTTAATCATTTTTTTTGTTCAGTCTTTTACGAATACTTAGGTACCTCCACGTTCGTGCGGGGTAATGATTTTAGAAAAAAAAAAAATTGTCAACCATTATGATTAGGAATATTAATAAAAATATAAATAAACTTTTGAATTTTTTTTTTTAATTTGTAGATATTTGTACCGGTTTTATTCTATACATGATGGTTTAAGATAAAGAAACAAAGAGAAAAAAACAAAGAGGGAAAAAGTGAGAGAACATACCACACAACATGTAAGCCTGAGGAAAACTTGATTTCAAACCACTACGACCGTCCGATCTGCCGTTTGTATATGGTTGCACCACAATTAATTACCTTTTGATAGAATAGTTAAGCCATCAAACATATCAAACGTTTTTTGTTGATCACGCGGTCCATCCTCTCATGTGTTCCGACCGCACAATAACATGCATTCACTTAATAAAATAATACAAATAATTAAATGGACCGCTGGTGGTTCTTAGTTGGAGGGAAACCTAAATGGCTAAATTCCCTTTGGTACCGTTTTTTGTTTCCATTTCGCAACATAGATTTTGATTAAAACATTAAATGATGTAATACAATTTATGAGAATGTAGTAGATATAGCGTAGTCACTTTATCAAAAAAAAAAAGTCAGATGTATATATCGTATCTTTAAAATCTATGATTTGATTTTTTCTGCATGAGTTCGGATTCAGCAGTATATTATTATTATTTTTTATACTAAATAGATTTTGAACCAAAACCCATGTAAAAAATCGAATCCTCAACTAATAATTAATAAACTATTAAAGGTTTGATTTGATTGGTTCTTCCGTTAACATCCGAAAATACAACTTTTGTGGATGGTAGCGGTTGCCAACAATCACGCAAAACATTTTTTACCGTTTTGTATCGCTTTTTGTCCCTCAAAATCAAAAGCTCTTTCTACCTAACGTTTGCATTTGCAAATAGATGCAGATAGATAGTTAAAAAATTTAAAATTTTAAAAAAATAAATTTATTTAAAATCAAGCTCTATATAATAAAAATTTTAAATATAAGATTTAAATATTATAATTACAAATAAATAAATAAATTTGATACTTTTTTAACTAATATTTATTAACCATCTTTCATAAATTTATATGTATATGATATATAAACTCTAATTATTTTGATAATTTTTCTCTCAATCACTAATATATATATTCAACAACTAAAATTCTTTTGATCATGTTCAAAAAAAAAAATTCTTTTGATCTAATATTTTCATACAAAAAATTTTTTTCTATTGAATCATAACTTTCATCTAAACTAAAAAATAAGAAATAAAATAAAGTATTATACACATACTATTTTATAATTTTTATAATTAATTATGTTTAATTAATAATTTTATAGTTTTTATAATAATATTTTTTTGATTTTTTATAGTTATAAAATATGTTTATATTTTTAGTTTAATCATAAGTATCCCGCAAACACACTTATTTTCAACCGTTGTGTTAGTCATACAAACCGTTTAATAATATTGTTAACCGCAATCGTACGCTTGCATAAATTTGCATAAACACAATCACTGTGTTTAAACAAGTCAGGTCCTATGGTTGTTGGTACTCTATATTACTTTTGATCCAAAATTTCTACCAAAGGAACTGCAGTGTGATTAATGTCATATTTCAGTGGTCACACAACCGCGTAATAACAAATCAAACTTTTTGTATATTTAACGTGGTCCCATATTAATTAATTTTCTTAAATTATTAAAGATATAAACGTGGCTGACCCGTAAGACCATTGCCATACTATTTTTGTTGCTATTGTAGAAGTTTAAAACAACAGCTTTCGAGTAGTGATTATCTTTGTCCAAAGAAGTGGAGCACACTTGATAATAAGAAGAAGAAAAAGAAAAAGACAAATACAATCAATTAAAAGATTATAATATAAGTTGCAAAAACCAAACACAGTAGAATACAATGAAAATTGTCAATGAGATAGATGATCATAATTTGAAAATTTTATGAATATATATATGTTATTTTTTAAATAGTCATTTTTTACAACGATTTAATAATTTAGAACAACTATTTAAAATGAATGAAATAATTTAGAACAACTATTTAAAATGAATGATAGAATTTGTTAATATTTTTGTGAGATTTAATACTCCAATTTAAATTATAGATATTTGAAAATATCCATTAATACTAATACTTGATATTTGAAAATATCCACTCTGTCTTTTACGAGAGTAACATACTTGATCATCTTCTTTGACTGTTCACTAGTACAATACTGAGTGTTAGATCATTAATGTGTATTGCAAGTGTGTATTCAACGTTTATTGTTGCTACAAACACTGGCGAAGCAAAATTTTTTTTTTTACGGAAATCATATAATATTTTTAATATTTAAATAACAGTAAAAAATTGATTAAAAATGAAAGTATTATAATATTATAGTTTTTACAAATATATTTTACGTTCATTCGTATTTTGAAATTATTTTATTACTATTTCATTTGTTACTGTGTCAAATAGCCCTAGACATTCAGATATCCATTCAGATTCAAATCGATTATTTTTGGATTCGGATATTTCAGTTTTAAAGAATAGAACTCATTCGCGTCTTTTTTAGGTTTGGATTTGGTTCGGTTCTATCGGATCGGTTCCACGTATCCAAATTATCTAAATTTTATCTAAAATACCTAAAAAAATCAAATATTTCAGTTATTTATTAAATTTTACAAAAATATATTTAATTTTGATAAATATAGCTAAATATTTTCAAATATGTTGAGTGCTTAAATTATCTTAGTTTAAACATAACTAATATATTCGGTTATAATTCTATTTTTGGGTATATAAATTATTTAAAGTATAAATACAACAAATATTTTTTGATATATAATTATATTTTGGGTATTTTAGATACCCATTCGGTTCTCGATTCTTTGGGTATAGTAGTGTAGGATACACTCGAGTATTTAGATCGTATCCAGTTTAATTTGGTACTTTCTAATTCGGTTTAGTTCGGTTCTTCGGTTCCGAATAATTTGTTTAGGACAAATATCAAACACTTGCTTTAAAAAAAAATAGACAATTGCTTAAAAATATATTAGTAATACGATTAAATGAGTTAATCTTGACAATACTTGCCGCTCGTGTTGTGGTGATTGTGAATTAAGAAGTTAAACATTTTTTTTTTTTTATTAATAGAAGTAATTTTTCAATTCAAAAAAAAAATAGAAGTAATTTGATTTAGCTAATCAAAAGGGTTTCTTTTATTTTAAAGTTATTTGTGCTGGTTATTGGACATTCTCAAACTTTAATATACTTATAGGAGCATAGTTAAACTAAAATTCTAAAAGAGTCAATAATTATTTTAGATATTGATCAATTAAAAATACTTAACAAAAATTTAGCTATTTTACAAAATTTGTATGGGCCACTTGACCCCCTTTCTAGCATCTTACCTCTGCCACCGGCTACAAACACTGTTCATGTGGACCACTTTAGCCTCATATTGATGGATTGTGTTTACATTTATTAATGTTTTTTTAAGAAAAAAATATTCACCCACAACTTTAATTATCTTAAGCAAAAAAAAAAAAGATATCATATCGTTAATTTGCTTTTAGTATTTCAGTATTTGCCTTTACAATTTGAAAAATATTTTTAAATATATATATATATATATATATATATATATATATAAAAGTAAAATTTTCTATAAAGGAAAAAATTGCTCGTGTACAAAACCTATACACAAACATAATTTGAAACAATCATGCATGCCTTTGACCAATTGCAACGAATTTCCTTTTTTTTTTAGTGCAAATTCAATTTTAGAAATATTAATATTAAACTGAAATTTCATTTTCAAAAAAAAAGAAGACATTAAACTGAAATTATGAACCCATGATTGTTTAAATATTGCAGGTTACCCACGTGTACGTGGGTGCGGAAATACAAGCATATAGGACACTAACCTTGGTAGAATTAAGTTTGCCGTAATATATATTTAGGTTTGATGTAAAACAAATTTGATCCACCAGTGATATAAAAAATGTACAGTTTTCATTCAGCATACACTCCAATTTACAATAATATAAGTTTTAGGTTTATTGTTACATATATATATTGATGTTTTATAATTTTTATCCAAATTATGTAATATTTATTTTCAGATTTGTTCTGATTTTATCTAATTATAATAGTGTTTTGTAGGTTAATTAATAGGTAAGCTGGTTGAAAAACTCTAGTTAACCAGAAAACTAAGTTTCTGACATCCAATAACGAGAATTTGATTCTCTCATCTACTGTTTAAAAATATATGACGTATTTGCCCCTATAATACCATCATATAGTATCTACTTCGAACATTAGATATTCATAACACCCTTGTTAAAATTTTTAACAATTACTGTAATTAGAACTTCTTAATATTTAATAAGGTACAAAATGATTTTTTGATTCAAGAAATTGAATTATCTCTATATTTTGGACTCATCATGCATGCTGCTCCAAATAAGACAACCATGAGAAATCCCAAGAACGACTCACAACAACATCAACCTTATCTTGTTTCTTATTTATTTTATATATATTTTGTATTGTTTTTCAATTTCAAACACAGATTAAAAGATTTTAGATTTTTACTGGAATTCTCAGGATCATATCTCAAAGATTTTGGGACTTCATGTGACTTTTATTTATTTTTTAAAACTGAATATTTACTTCATTTTTTTTGTCAACTGAATGTTTATTTATTCTATTAAAAATATACATAAACTCTAAACGGGGTTTCACAAAAATAACATACATTTAGATATAACTTGCAAAAATGATCACTGTTTTTTTTAATTCCAAAATATCACTATTTTAGATACAAATGACCAAAACTATCCTTAATTGTTTTATGAAATAATGTTTGAAAGAAAACAATCTTCATCGACCCTGGAAGAAAAAAAAATTAAATTTTATTTATGACTTGTTTCATTAAGAATATAATGGTATAAGGTAGTGGTATTTTTGAATAATTTTTTGTCTTTTTTTTTTAAATGAAAAAAAAACATTTTGTCATTTTACCTTGATGCTATTTTTGAGAGCTAGCTAGTCGATCTATCAAAGCTGGTATTTAGTAAAATTTCTCTAAACTCTATATGTGATATTTTGTCAATATCATTTAGAAAACTTATTTTGATAGATGTATTTTAAAATAAATAATAGTTTGTAAAAACATGATTGAGAACCGGGTAACTTATTTGTTGTTAATAAGAGACGGGTAATGGTTGAGAGATTATGGCAATTTGTAATAAGAATGAATCAGTGTATTTAAGTTTTCTTATAGTAGAAATCAAATACGTTTATTGTAATTTAATCATTCTAACCGCAGCAGCAGATGCAGACACTCAATGTTCCAGTCGCATCCTATAAACATTTTTTTTCGACCATGTGTTGTGTCTATATATTTTTTTAACGTCATAAATCTTGCTATTATATATATAGCCTTACTATAAAAATTATGTGTGGTGTCTGTATATATATCAAGTTGTTATCAACAAACACTAGCAAACCTGTCATTTTCTAATGATATATCCTTTAATCCTTACGCGTTCATGGAATAATTGATTTTTTTTTTGTTTTGAACCTTAAAATAATTGCTTCTTCCCGTGCATATATTATATATTCACATGATAAAAATGATTCAGAGAAAAAAATAATGACATGGTACAGAAACATAAGTGTGACACTTCATCTCAAATACTCTAGATGAAACAAATCATATTTTGAGCACGTGACTTTTACCGAACGAGTCATTTATGCACGTGTCAATAATAAATCATGGATTTATTTTCAGGCTACAGAGTGTAGACAACCAGTGAGAACGATGATTAAAGCGGTGGGTTCATTCCTTGTTCGGGAACGCGTTATGCGTTAATCGGGCGCTCGGTACGGGTCTAGTGATTTTTTGGAAAATCGGAAATAAATCGGAGAGTAATTGGGATTAATTTTTTTGAAAATTTTAATATTTTATTAAATATTTTATATATATAATACATCAAAATTACAAATTCATAACATAACTTTTTTTATAGATATATATATACGAAATGTGTTATAAGAATGGTTCGTTTGATATCAATAGACTAGAAGTAGAAATGAAGTCCTAAGAGTAGCTCTTGTAAAGTCATGAGCACCATGACATACGGTCTTTTTAATCAATC
>JAHZTW010000001.1:206687982-206700818 GCA_020283515.1 Alliaria petiolata
TTTTTTTTTTTTTTTTTTTTTTTATATTTTGTTTTCTTTTTCAATTTCAACCACAGATTAAAAGATTTTAGACTTTTACTAGAATCCTCAGGATCATATCTCAAATATTTTGGGACTTCATGTGACTTCTGCTTCTTTTATTTAATTTTTAAAACTGAATATTTATTTCATTATTTGTTTGTCAACTGAATGTTTATTTATTCTATGAAAATATACATAAACTCTAAACAAGTTTCACAAACATACATTTAGATATAGTTTGCAAAAATGATCACTGTTTTTTTTAATTCTAAATATCACTATTTAAGATACAAATGACCAAAACTATTCTTAATTGTTTTTTTTTTTGAAAAGATCTTCTTAATTGTTTTGTGAAATAACGTTTGAAAGAAAACAATTTTCATCGACTCTGGAAGTAAAAAAAAAAATAATGTTTATTTATAAACATGAAGTCATAAATTTTGCTATTATATATAGAGCCTTATTATATATAAAAAAAATGTGTGGTGTCTATATATATCAACGAACACTAGCAAAACCTGTCATTTTCTAATGATGTATCATCCCCTTACGCGTTCATGGGATAATTGCTTCTTTCCGTGCATATATTATATATTCACATGATAAAAATGATTTAGAGAAGAAATTAATGACATGATAGTTTTGACACTTCATCTCAATGAAACAAATCATATTTTGAGCACGTGGCTTTTACCGAACGAGTCATTTATGCACGTGTCAATAATAAATCATGGATTTATTTTCAGACTACAGACTTACAGAGTGTAGACAACAAGTGAGAACGATGATTAAAGCGTGTTCATCATCTAACCAGATGTGAAACCAAAACAAATTATAAGTTTGAAGTATCTTACATATCCTTTATTTTTATTTTTATTTATTTATTATCTACGATGACTTTGTTTATGAAAAAAATACTAGTAAGTTTTTTTTTTTTTTGAACTAGAACTTTAATATCTAGTAAGTTAGAAACTCATTTAGTCATTTATCAGATCACACTCCCTAATCCCTATACCTATTTATTTTTATCAAATCAAATGGTTAGCATTGTCAATCTGGATGGATTAGTGCGGCAGTTTGAAGTACTTTTTTTTGGGTTTGAACATTGTCGGTAAGATAGAACTTAATTTGGTAATTCAAGATTAATTAATGGAATTTGATATAGTATTATATATACCCAAACAATATATGATTTGGAACCGATTTAATTTAAAATTAAAACTAATTAAAAATCTAAAAATCAGTCAATCAATATCATAAGATTTTGTCAATGTGAATAGTTCAGCAGAGTCATTATTTCAAGTAAACGTGTTAAAATATTGTAACACCCCAACCATTACTATTCGTAGATTTTTATACCCTTTTCCGGTTTGTGGGTTTTATTCGTTTAATAGTAGGTGCGTTATTTTAGGAGGTTCAAAACTTTTGTTTCTTCACCCTATAATTGTTTGGTAGGACCGATTTTCAAAACATAACCAAGACAAAGGACCCCGCTTAAGCTGAGCTGGTGATTTACCCACTTGATCCCCGATGTAACTCAGATAATGATAACAAAAACCATTTTGTCCATCAATGGTTTTTTTTAATAAGTTTTCTTTAAAAGTTGAGTTACCTTGAAGTTTTTAAAAAACCTTGTCTTTCATTAATTTACATTTCACACTTTTAACATCTGATCCCAAAAAAAAAAAATGTAGGAATTAGTTGGTACTACTATTACATGGCAAACGGGGCACCAATATCTTCAAAGCGTTCAACATCATAACAACTTCAAATTACTGAATTCAATAACTTCAAATTCAACCTAACATTTTCTCCCACAAACAAAAAAAGCAACAATGTCAAATGTCAAAAAGCCACAAGATTCCCAAGGCTAATAATCTATTAGTCAGAATCAGAACCTGAAGATAGAATTTGGACAGCATCTTTAGGTTCGTTATCAGTGATCGAACTAGGAACCTCTTCACCTTTTGCATTCCTCCTTCGCTCTTCTCTTTTTCTCTCTTTCTTCTTCTCCTCCTCTACCTGTAAACAATCATCAATCTTTCTTAATTAGGGTTTACGCCGGAAATGATATATATACATATCAACCGATAGAGAATCATTTGATTGTGTTACGTTATTAACGTCTGATTGATTTGATGATGGCTGATTTGTTGGAACAGGTTGTTGTGTGGAACGACTTCTCGTCCACCAAACATTGCCTGCAGATAACAAAGCTCCTAGAAGCAATGTTGGTCCCATTCTTGGATCGGTTAGGTAGTCTTTGATTCTGTTCCATATGCTCAGCACTTTCTGTGTTGCTTTTACACTTTTCGGGACTCCTGATCTCATCGGTTCAGCGCTTTCCGGAACAAGTTCTGGAGTTTTTGCTCTCTGTAAGTGAAAGTGAAAGGATCAAAGGAGAGAATGTGGTAAAGGAACATGCAAATATAATGACAAACGGTTGCCGCTTACATAAAAAGGTAAGTTTTTGTTGTCACCATCTTCAACCATTTTCGATAGCCACTTAATGATCTACAAAAGAGTAACAAGCAATGTAACAAAGTCAATACCAGGAACTAATGCAGATCTGTGAATCATAAGTTTTTTTCTTTCAATACTGTACCTCGGGAGTTTCAGCTGCTCCGTCATAACTAACAACCAGTTGTGCAGCGGGATCTACATCGTCAGCTTCAGATTGCCATACAGTTTTGGGCCAGTTACTTGATTTCTTCTCTGCATTAGCACTTTCTGTAGCATTTCTATGGTACCGAATGATCAATATCCGAGGGTCATCAACTGGCGCCCTCCTAGTTCCACACGTGTCATAGCTGGTTTCCGATTGAACATAGAAGAAACAGTATTTCTGAACGAAAGATCCAGAGGGAGTCAGATGGTTTTAAGTAACAGATCTTAAGACTAGACGTGAGATCTTAAAAATTCTGGCCAGAATTCTCACACTCTGGACTTCTCCATCGAGCCACGCAAATGAAAGTCGCTTAGTTGTGTGTGCAGAAGCTGCCGGAGCCACTGATGGATCCTTGGAAGCCTCATCTGATTCGTCATGGTTTGACAAAGTATCTTGTACCCTGCACATGGTCTACAAGCTTGTAAGATTAAACACACTTCTCTAATCAGGAAGGAGACGAGAACTTCAGATATAAACGAACGATTTTGAAAAAGACTTTACTCACTTCCCTCATCTTATTGAGTTCCACGCTCTGTCTTCCAACAACGACGGCACAGTACCACGTCGCTGTATCAAAACCAGCTCGAGAATATCCCCGTGCATCACAACCAAGTTCCATTGACGTTGTGCTTCTTAGTTGAGGAAGCTCTTTAAAGACAAATGATCAGAAACCAATTAAAACCATTCATCTACAAGACTGCAAACTGACAAGAAAGAGAAAAGCACATGCAGAACCCAGATATACTGCACATATAACGAGTAGAAGCACAGGGATTACTTAATTGCTTGTTCTGCTCCAATATCTCCAGGAACAACGTACGGTTGCCAGATCCTGCAATATGGAATATCTTATACAATTAGTTGCCTAACCGTGCATCATTAGTAAGCCAATCACTCGGTTCAAGATAGTGAAAGACCATGATAAACAACAGGTTTTAAACCCGGATCCTTCATAATCACCATGGCAGGTGCAGATTCCACCTCCAACCTGTTACAGGAGAGGAATTATGAGATGAGCAGATGTCTAATCATGCGGTGGGACTATCAAAGGGTTACAACCAAAACAGATATATTGATAATAAATCTTTCGCAGAAGCAACAGACACTAGCGCGGATAAACAGAGTTAGAAGTGCAATGACATACGCATTCCACCAAAAAGATGCGTCCTCTTCTCTCCAAAGCACATAAGATAGAGAGGCAAAATTCCAATAATCTTTTGCAGCTTGGCGTACAAAAGGAGTGGCTCGCTCCCCTGTTTGTGAGAATAAAATGACTTTCACCTAGAGTATGGGAAGATCAGCGAAAGGACAAAAAAAGGAAATAAGTTTAGTGTTTAGATGTAATGCAGAAAACTATCTACATGTCTGCTTAATATGTTATTTATAAGTTACATAGGATAGGAAAACGCTTGATGAAGGAAAAATCCTAAAGAGAAACTTTTTAAGAAAGTTAAGCAAACCTTATTAGGTGGAACTTTGGAGAGAAATTTGGGTACCTGTATGAAAAAAAAAAAAATTCTAATTATTACCACATAGCATTATTTCTAATTACCTAAAAAGTAAGGAAACAGTCCAAATATCCAATATGTGCCAACATCTCACCACGAAACTTCACAAAACAAAAAATCTTGCAACACACAGCAGCTAAAAGAATGAAACTGAATAAACATGTAACCAAAACGGTCTCACTTTTACGGACCAGGATATGGAAGAATCTAAATGATTAAGATACTATATGGTCCGCAGCTTTGCAGATCAAATTTTTCCAATGGAAGTTCCTAACATGGTTAGAGTTAGACCTAGAACCCTCTCCCCAAAACCGCTGTCTTTGCTATTGCTGGGGGGTTATAGCAAGGGCATCTGGTTGGACTACAACTTCTCAAGGCACTGAAGAAGGAAAGACTACCAACTAAGTAGGACATTACAGTCAGATATGGTTCTTCTAAAACTTGCTTTATCTGCAACCAATTTCTAACTTAAGCAATAAGATGGCTTTAAAGGGTGTTATATATACCAGTGTTTCTTTTGTATGATAGAATACTCTAGGCAACTCCAGTACATTGGTTGCAAACCAATCAGTAACTGCGTCTGTTGACAGCTCTCCTTCAAACCTAACAAGAAGATTTAAATTATTATTCTCGCGAACAAGGAAAATGAAGCAAGAAATTCCTCTAAATGACTAGTCCAAAAAAAAAATATCACAACCCATAAAGCCTTTCCTGATAAACTAAAGGGTTCAGTCAGTGAGCTACCTGATAAGACAATCTGCAGTTTTGCAATGTGGGGGGAAAGCGACAATTGAAGGAAGGCCTGCATGCATAATGTGAGCTCATGAAAGCTCTGGTACGAACCCAAGACATAGATAATCATTACAGTTTTTTGAAATATAAACCATAGCCATAATAGAACGAGTGTGTATACACCGAATTTTATATTAGTGTTCAAAAGAGCCCAAACCTATTGGATATAAATGTAATATACTTTCATAGTACAAACACACAATTCTAGAACCAGTACAAAAAAATATTCAAACCAATGATCCCAAAGCGTTGGATAAATGTAAAAAATGGGAAGTAAAGCTGAGTAACGAATGAGTTTTTTTTGTATAATATTGTTCATTGCAAAGCATGTCAACACTATAGCTGTTAATTTAGTGTTCTCTCGTACATGCTAAAATTAAAGCTTGGAAGATTTTTTTTTTTAATTTAAAAATAGTATATAAAGATACCTCCTAGTCTCCTACCAATCTTTCTCCAAGACGTCTATAGCAAAAATCTTCCTACATGTGAAAGTTGATCATATGTTGAAAGTAAACACAACCTTCTTTCCCAGCTCAAATAACACATGTGTAGCACATTAGTGACTCATCTCACAATAAACCATTTCATTGAAATCGTAATTAGAGCACACAAAAAAATGAATCATAAAGAAAATATTGTTTAGGCAAAATACAATAGCTTGATAAAAAGCTATTGTATGTAATTTATTATTTAGAAGTAACTACACAAAGAAATATCAAAACAGAAATTAAAAACACCATGACAAAGCATAAAAAAAAAACAAAACAAAACCAATATAACTAAAATATTCCAAATGCACGATAATTCTTCCACCACCAACTTCAAGGTTTACGCACACTCCATTTAATTCATCCAAGACGTTCCTGTATAGTCATCCTCACGAATCCGGCTGTCATACCTAACTGGACAGAGCAAGCAAAATCTTTGTCCTTGCGCACCCATGAACGAAAACGTGAATGTGCATGAATGGGAAAATTGCAACGATTTACTATAAGAGAGTAAAAGATAACTAGAGCAGAAAGTTGCAATCCTGTTTATGAGTCTATTTTACTGATCTTATTTATGGTCAAGTAAGGAGCACAACCAACCAACTATATTTTACGAGAACAACCCAAACTCCAAATTTTACCTTTCAGAATCTTGCAGAGATTTTGAACATCTTTCCAGTGACAGCAAAACAAGATCCAATGATTTATCATCTTCACTTGCACCTTTAACAGTGCGGGATGTATATTTCAATTTGTGTAGTGTTGCGTTACCTTAAACAGGAGAAACAACACAAGCAAGAAGTAGAAATTATAAATGGGTCCTTTATATATATAGAAGTAATCATGAGAAATAAATCTAAAGTTACGTAGTGCATTAACCCTTATGTATCTGTTCGATAGATCTCGATTCTCAAAAGTAAGAAGTAGAAATTTACAAAATAGCATCTCCCATTACCTGAACTTTTAATCTCCTCTTGGGTTGGGAATCCGAGGAAACCCTCAGGAGATGGAGGATTTACTTTGGCAGCACTCTTCATATATGACTGATCGTTAGCTAGAATCCCTGGAGCAGAGGCATTCTCAACCGGGGTCGCAGTGTCACAGTTTTCTGTGTGTCATATTAAACATTAGAAAATTAATAAAGGAGAAAAAACTTCAAGGTTTACGCACACTGCGTTTAATTCATCCAAGACGTTCCTCTATAGTCATCCTCACGAATCCGGCTGTCATATCTAACTGGTGAACTAAGTCATCAAAACGTTCATTTTCCTCTAAATTAGGAATTTCCTTAATAGCATCCCATACATTATTAATTTTTTCCTCAGCTTGTTTTTCTTCGGCTTCTTTCTCCCATCTTTGTTGTATCATACTAAACATCTGGTTGTTCATTCCTGTGACTGCACTGATCTCNGAAAAACGGAAAAGAAATCCAAATCAAACGATAAACAATTTTCCGTTTATCGTACATAGTCGAGAGAGAGAGAGAGAGAGAGAGAGATAGTGTGTAGACAGAGAGAGGGAGAGATGGTACCGTCGTAGTGAGAAGGAGGAAAGGAGCGAGGAAGAAGGAAAAGCTGGAAGAACATAGCGAGGACGAAGATGAAAATAGGAGCCGCGTAGGCTCTGAGGACGGAGGGCATCGACGACGACGACAGAGTTTCCTTCGCCATCGCTTTTTGGCAAACTCCGATCAAAGAGTCTCTTTGATTTGATGTGTTAAATTAAAATCTCGTTCGGATACTTTTCCGCGTATTCTTAAATAGGGATCGAATTTTTATTGTCAAAAACTTAAAATTAACATCGCATCTTGATCTCAAACATAATACTAGTTTATCTCCTTTAAAAAATAATAATTAAAACCTGTCGGAATTAAGATTGCAAAAAAAAAAAAAAATAGTTTATAGATAATAATAAATAAATACTGCAAAAGGCCATGGCAATCGTTCGTTTTGCATCTCTTTTATGTGTCAATTGATTGGTGTCGTCGGTTCCTGTTGGTAACCACATTTTGTCTCCTCTTTAGTAGAGAGTGTCTTTCCGACAATGCTATCATCTCTTGAGGTTCGGTCGTTTTTTCAGTTGTTTTGGTGAAGATCCCAGTGAACGTGATGGTCTGATGGAATCATCGAAAGTCTTGACGACATAATATGGGTATTACGATTTACGATCCGAGGACGGATGGACCAACGGATTCAGAAGAGACGGTTTGACCACAAATCAGGAAGTTGACGTAGCATATATGTAATTGTTATACTAAAGACGATTAAAAAGAAGAAAATTAACAAAATTATTATTGTTCTGTTTTTCTGAAGATGCAGGATAGAATATTTGCCAGAATGTAAAGGGCACTAGCGACGGTCTCCAAAATTTGCATTATCAAATTTCTCCATCATATACAGTATTGACTGAAAGTGACAGAAAGCATCTATGGAAAGAGAGATTTGGCAGCTAAAACTTGCCCCAGACAATGAAGCAGAAGGAACAAGTGCATTAGAGGCCTAAAAAATTTGCAGCTGGGTTTGAGTATTCGTTAACATTCCCTAAACTCTCGTCAAGCTGTGTATGACTCGCTCCTTGCTTCACCTAGCTCTATGGTTTGGTTTCCACGTGTGTTCTCCGGATATCGAACTTGTCTACAAACTCCAAAGGAGATACCGTCTCGTTTCTGATCCTCTTGATCTTGGGGCTCAACAATCCCCTGTGGCTAAACCCATACAGCTTGAGCACTTGGTTATCTGCAAAATTAAAAGCCCTCTCCATGCTCTTGAAGCACCTCTCCACTGCGTAATCAGCGTAGCTGCCACACGGTTTGCACCCCACAAAATGTGTCACAAAAGGCCATCTCTCATCACCCAATCCCGGACGATACTTCTCCATCATCTCTTCATACCTATCAACCAAACCCTCCCAAAATCCGTGCAAATAGTATTGATTCTCAACATAAACCTTCTCCATCCATTTCTCCTTCTGTGAAAGCAGGAGATATATCAACGCCGACTGGTCATCTGCCTCAAATGCTGGCCGGCCTTTCAGATAAGCTGTCAGTATCTTCCCAGCTTCGTCGCGGATAGGCCCTTTCGGTCCCATCGGAGCCCAAGCATCTAACAAATCCAACGACCACTGACAATTCCTCAACAGAAAAACACCCGTGTTCAACGCAACCCATGACTTTTGGTTGAACAACAAGTCCGGATAACCGTGTATCACCAGGTTATGCTCCTCGTACCGAGACAACGGGATCTCAAACAGTATATCAGTGAAGAAAGCATCGCTGTCCATCCACCAAATCCATTCTACTTCTGGATGAGACAGCATTAATCTCCTGATCATAGGCAATTTCGTCCAGTACCCTGCGAGTTCCTCATCCAGATGCGCCATGTTGTACACAATCTCTATCCCGTGAAGCCTACAATAATCAATCTTGTTCTTCACTGATTTCAACAGATAATAGTCTCCAATCGGTTTGTCGCAGGGTCCCGGGGAAGACCCGGTAAGAAGCAAGATTCGAGCTTTGCCATTGACAATACTAGGAAACCCAGGGTTCTGATTCAGCCATACCTTGCGTTGACTGTCCCAGTTGGTGATCCTGGGCCCTAGAGTGTACGTCGCAGTGGTATTAATCTCAGCTTTCGGCGGCTCATCCAAGTCGGTCGGATCCGAATCAGATGGGCTCTCGGCAAGAATCGGCTTGGTTTCTTTAATGAGACTCTGACTGACAGAGTCGGCACTGGAGCTTCCAAGGTTCCCAATACTGATTGTGCCAAGTAGGACGAGGATGGTCACAAAGCCGCAGAGAATCATGATCTTGATGTTGACTAAGGTATTCTGGACCTGCCAACCGCGTAGCAAACCACGGCCTCTCCCTCCGCCATTCGATAGAGACAAAGACGGAAGTCCTCCGCCACTTCCAGAGGATCTTAACCCTTCCTGACCCATTTCACTTCTCGCCTCTCCCTCTCTAGATATCACTCACAGAGAGAGACCTGAAGATGCCACTTGAAACCGTACAAGGTCTAGCTAATAACCATTATCAGTCTTTTACTCACAAGATGGGTAGATTCCACTCTCTCTCCCTCTCTGAACCACACGGCTCTGGAATTTCAGATTTTTAGCAGGATCCGATGGAAGACTAGTAGATGATGGAGATAGACAATCTGAAATGCCTCATTCAAAAAAAAAAAATGATTAAAGAATATTAAATTAGATAATGGAGAAATGTGGTCGTAATTAAATATATTTGATGCTGGAGAAAATGCTTCGCTCGATCCAACATTTAGCATCTTATTATGAAGAAAAAAGAACGTTGAGCATCTTCAACATGTGAATAACCAAGCCAGATTGCTTGGATATTTTGTACGAGGAGGTTTCAAAAGCATGCTATTGCTAGGTATCTCTACTAACTTAAGTAACCCTGTGCATAGATATAAAACATGAACCAACCGTGCAATTGTAAAAAATCTTCACAGCATAAGCCATGACTTCGAATCTTGGAACTTAAACGCACAGTTTTGAAACGTAATTGCTATAAAACCTTCGCGTTGAGGGCTCTAAAAAATATTTTATTAACTAACAAGTTGGATCCACAAGAAATCATAAAAACGAATTCAAGAAACAGAATTGGTGATGGTAAAGAGGTCATTTAGTCAACTGATCAGCAGAAACAACTCCGGCAGGGAATGTTTTATATTTAGCAAACCAAGAATCAACCGACCTTTATAAGATCAAATGTACAAATATCTCCTGAACCGGAATCCCTGTCATGGTCAATTTAAGAAANCAATGTTCAAGCGATATAATTTATCTTGAATTTCTTCTTTGTTACTACACTTGGAGAAGAGATAGAAAGATTAAGCACTTTTTCGCATAATTTTTCTTAGCACACGGCTAAGTTTTAGCAGCTATAAGTAGGTTACCTAAAATTGCACAATCCGTACCAAGTTGTTCGGTTTTCTTTCCGTTATAAGTTTTCGTACGGAAAATATAAATAAGCCCACAAAATCAAGGACTAATGGAACATATAAAATTGGACTCATGATTCTACAAATAATCTAACATTGTTATCAAATTATGATATAATACTAAAGTGGTGGTGATCTAGTAGTAGTGCAAAGAATTTAGGGGAGTGTATTGGATTATGAATTTTAGAAGATTTGGTGGTTATTTTGAAATCTCTTGTTATTGAACTAATGATTTCTAAATGTCTTACCAATTATTCGATCAAGAATTTATAAAAAGTAAATCAAATCCCCTGTTATTGGAAATATTTTAAGTTGTGGATTTTAGAGGATTTTGAGTGATTTTAAGTGGTTTTGGTGGGATTTGTTAGTTAAAAATATAAAAAACCAAATCTCATAGTTTTAGGTGGGATTTCATAGATTTTAATAACAAATAATAAGAAATTTCCATATTCACCCAAAATCATATAAAAATTCATTAAAACTCAAATCATTCCAAATTCTCTCAAATTTCAGTTTCAATACACCCCTTATTTTATTCGTATCCAATGTTCCAAAGTGAAGAAAATATTTTTTTTTTAAATTGGAATATAAAAAGGTATAGCTGGGAGGATTAGAAGCTTAAAGCCCGAATTAAAATGAATATGGGCTTCAGCCAATTGTTTTGGTAAGGCCCAATAATATATTAAGAATGATATGCCAAAAGCTCGTGTCATCTTTTGTTTTGGGCTTCTTGTTTGCATCAAAAATAAAACGGAGGTTCATTGCTTTAAGGAAAACTCACCGATTGATAAGCTCATCATCATCATCAGTGTAGTAGTTTCAAACTTTCAATATGTGGATTTCTCGAAATTGACAAAAATATTATTAACATTAATCTGCAGTAAATTATGCATTAATAACAAAAAGAAGATAGCATGATTTAATAAGAGGTAAACACATAACGTAAAGAGCTTTTACAGAAAATGCGAATATCCTGTCCGTTGGCAAGCTAAACCGGGTTTGATGCTTTCATGCTACCCTGGGTCCGGTACGACTTCTGATAGTAAGGAGATCGCAGAAGTCAAGAAAATGCGAATATCCTGTCTGTCTCATCATCACCAAGAGAGACTCGTCCGTTGGCAAGCTAAAGTTTGATGCTTTCATCAAAAGCTGCTAAGTGCTAACGTGTGTTTGTTTAGTATTTGCACATCTTCTTCCCTTACTCATTTTAGTTCTTGCATAGTGGTTAAGTGGTTAAACTGTGGTTGGTTCCGCATACCAAGATTAATTTGTACCGGTAATATAGCAATTTGATTCCGGTGTATCGTTTCCAATATTTGTACGAAATGTTAGTATGTTGTACGCAGGCCTTGTATGTACCATTTGCTGCCAATTTCTAAGGTAATCGACATTACACACAATACCATTTATACTTATAAATATATTTTATAAGGTTAGTTAATTCTTTATTTAAATCATCTTAATACTAGTTGACTATTAATAGCTGCTTGTCCTAAATTATTTCGTTACAAAACTTAATCGTTCTCTTAATATTAGTTGACTATTGATAACATGTCCTACATAAATTCGTTCCGAAAGTTACTTGTTCTTATTTAATTGAGGTCAGTAAGCAGTATGTTCATATTTTGCTGAATAACTTATGTTTGTTAAAAGTTGCATGCATGTCGCCTACCTACTATAGAAGATTTGATTAAGAAAAGTAATTTTTAACGATAATTGCAACATAGTTGCTTGATATATGGCTTCATGTTCATGATGGTGATTGGTGATCCAACGTTTTGGAGAAAATTTATCTGTAGCCATCTCTCTCATAAATTCTCCGATAAATAACTGGCAGGGAAAAAATAAAATTTTCATTTAATAAAAACCGATTTATTTAAGATTTGAATTTATACTAGATACTAGATTAGGATCCGCATTTACGCGGGATTGTAATAACAAATTTTTAAACCCGTTAAAATGATTTTTTAAAAAAATAGAAAACAAAATCGGTTCACTACTTAAAAAAAATATATATTAAAAACACAAAATCGAAACCTAAGAGTTGTTTATTTATTTTAATTCTCATATGTTTTCAATTAAAATATTCAAAACACAGAATCTTCTGCGGATTCTAAGCAACATTAACCTTACTTCTTTTGTAGTTCACACACTTTATCAACTATCTTTTTTATGTTCTGCTTCATTAAAAATTTGGGTATGCAATTCGAGTCATTTGAGTATGTTAACGATCTCCCCATTAACTCTCTCGAAACAAACAAAGTCTTTTTTTCTCTTCATAGTCATCTCCCGTATATGATCGTTCTACTCTACATATCATAGTTAATCTTACTAGAAATATATCATAGTTAATCTTATTTACTTTTTTTTTTTTCTTAAATTTTAATAGATCTTTTTCATA
>JAHZTW010000001.1:206913462-206932343 GCA_020283515.1 Alliaria petiolata
ATGTTTTCAATTTTCTAGGTGTAGTTATTGTTCTTTTTTACTTAATCTACCCTTATAACATTTATTATTTTAAAGAAAACTAAAGTAATAACTAATAAAACAAGGTTAGAAAAGACTTTTTAAAAAATTTCTTAATATGTGTGAAAAACCCAAAACAATTTTCTTTAAAAAGCAGTAGGAGTAGATTTTTTTTTAATATGAAAGATGAAAATGAATAGTCACTATATTTCATAATACTACTTCTAAAATAAATATCATCAAAAAGATAATTTATAATTTTATCATAAAATTTTGTTTTTAATATAAATACATAAATTATAATAAAAAAATTTAAATTTTTTTTTTTTTTGACCTTGGTAAAATAATTTTCTGGATCCGCCCCTATTGAAGCTTATATCCTTGTCAAAGTTCATTTATTCCTACAGGATAATATTCAACATCGCTAACGGAGGCGATGTTCCAATAAATATTAGATAAATACATAAGAAAAAACAAATAGAGTTTTAAAAAAAGGAAAAACAAAAACGCAAAAAAACAGATTAAACAAAAAAATGGGAGTCCCTACAATATGACGCCATGCTGATTTCCCACGTGGGACTACTATCCTATAAGATCACAACCAATTAATAAGAGCCACGTGCACATGGCGAACGTTGTGTTCACGTGTGGAACCATCAATACTGGAAGAGTGAAGAAGAGTCTAGAGCTTGCTTCGCTTACTTGTACAGCTTCGGTCTGGACCATTTTAAACCGTACCGAGCCAAAGTAGCAGAAAGAGAAAGAATGTAATCGGTTTTAAACCGACGTCGCTTTGCCCTTAACTCGAGAGAAGTTGTTTCATATTTTGACAAATATAAGATAAATGGACCACTTTGATCTCTTAATCATGGGCGCAGAATCATGGACATAGGCCCGACAACACCTTAGCTTATGTTTCAACACTAATCTCTTACGGTTCTTTGTATAGAAGCATCAAGAGCTCGAACCTATCGTTTCTTTGTATGATTGTAGAATCTACGATCTCCATTCGATTATGTACAATCTACAATCGATATTTAATTATTTGTACGTACAAATCTTCATTTAATTGTAGAGTCTACACATTAAATTTGTTTTCATGAACATATTTGTTTTTTTCTTTTTTTTGAATTGCAATTACACTTCAAGTTGACTTAGTAAACCGACGCGGTCGATTTTAATTTTGGTACATTGGATGGATCCATGACTGTGGGAAGTCAAATTCGTGTGAATTAAAAGTGAGAGGTTGTTCTCGACCGACATTTCTGGTTCCCGCTTGAGGTGTGAGAATAATTAATATTGATTTGAGGATTTTTGTTTTCTTATATATGGGTCTGTCAAATAATATACGTTTGGGTATTATTCAAAAATAAAATTTTGATATTATTCAAAATACAAAAAATTGCGTTAAGGACAAAGCAATGTCTCTTTCGTTGTGAGTATCCTAAGGATGTCAACAACTGTGAATGTGATGTTGATCTTCATTTACCTTCCATGTACCATCTATGGTTATATTCAATAAAATTTGATTCAGCTTTACCAACACGGTCATAGAAATTGTGAATTAGGGAACTCGGCAAAAGTTTTTAGGATTTTGAGTTAAAGTGTTTAGGGTTTTAAAAATATTAAAGATTTTTTTTATGTATGGTAATCCATATATATTGTAATATTTCTACAAAAAATGTTGTTATATATATTTTACTTGAAATGATCAAACATGAGAAATATATAAATAGAAAATGACAAAATTAATTATAGATTAAAGTTAGAAAAATTAAAAGATAGATTATTAATTACCAACTACACTACAAAATTTTAGAAGACAAATTTGTGATCCTAATCGATGGTTTAAGTGGCTTGTACCACAGACTAGACTTCAGTGTATGATAACACTCCAAAGGAAACAAATACTGAAAATGTCCATGAAACTATAGCATATAATATAATGCAAAAAATAGTTATCCTTTATATAAATATTCTTTATTTAATTTACACATTTGACATTTTAAGAAAAAACAAATTATTTATTTAATTTACATTTTTAAAACATATATAAATTTACTATCTATTAAACAGAAAGCATTGTAAGCCATGTTACTCCCACAATTTTTCTCAACATTTATCAATTTAATTAATTCTGTTTTTTTTACTGTTATTCATATAGTTAAACACAGGTGATAACTAACCATTTTGCCATGTGTCATTCTCTCATTAATTCAATTTTTTGGAATAATCAATTAAAATTTTGATTTTTTGCCTACTATTAATTAAAAGTTTGATTTTCGAACAGTTTTGATTTTTTTAAACCATAAATGGTATTATATTGTAATAAACCATAATGCTAAAGCTTTTTTAGTTTATATAATAAAAATTTAAATAATAATGGTGCTGTAAAAAAAAGATCGTTTGTTGTTAATAACATAAAGGTATAATAATATTAAAGAATGATGGGTTTATATCGATTATTCTTATTGCACTTTTTAAAAATAACTACATTGTTTGCTAAGTCGGGGTTGATTTTTTTTGGGGAAAAGAAGAAGAAAAAACTCTAGTTTAGATTCTTAATAACCGAATCACTTATTGTTTGTTCTTTTTAATTTTTTTGTTTCTTATTCTTATAGATCATACGCACAATATTATTCGTTATAAAATTTATAAATGTGATTAGAGAGCTTAATCGCAACATCTACTATGATAAATTCACCAACATCTTGTTTGTTTTATTTATCCGTAAGCAAAAAATATATACAGTAGAAACTCTATAAATTAATATTCGATTCATAAATAACTCGCTAAATTAATATTTTTTGTCAGTCACAAAATTAGTTTTTCAACCAAATAATATATTTTTTTTTTTGTCACAAACTTTTTTTCTCATTCCATTAATCAAACTTTTCGGTTACAACAAGCAGAGGGAATGAACCATCCTCTATGAACAATACAATAAAGCATAAAACTATAAAACATATACCAGTTTCATCTTCAGAAAAGATTGACAGCGGATTTAAAAACAAGTTCAAATGCGTCGAAACAGCTTTTCCAGCCGAGCCGGAATAGATAACATTAGTCACAATACCAAGTGATGTTGAAGACCAACTCCTCCATCCGGATATCAATGAAATGAATCTGGTTGCTTCTTTAGATCCAATATGGACCACTATGCAAGAAGACCTATAGGTGAGGAAGTTGTAAAGAGATCCCGAAAGAAAATCCGAGAAAGAACCGCCTCTTGTGATGACAAAGAGTGGTAAGATTAGCATGTAACCGAGTTTTTTAGCTAAGTAAACCGCTAAAAACTGGCTCGTTACAGAGAGTTCAAGGGCAGAGCCCAGAAAAGTACACTCCTTTTGAAGGGAGGAAAGTTGCAGAGTTTTTTTTCTTCAATCCATTAGGCATATATGCACTTTCAGATTTGAAACCACAGAAAACCAGAAAATAAAACCATCGACCTAACCATTGTCCAAAAAACCCGAATGTAACATCAAAAAACAGGTCCACAAAGGATCGATTGTAGTGTGGAAGCAAAGGGAATAGAGTTACCGATGATGCGTCAGATGTTGAAACGTCTTGTATACAAGGGACAATCCCAGGAAAGTAAAGAAGCTTGATCTTCTGAAATATTGCCGGTGAGAGGTCTCCAACCGGCGAATCCAATTTGGGCATGTTGGGCCAAGCCCATAGCAATTGTTTGCCGATGGGGAACGGGATGACGCTGCGAGTGACCGTAGCGGTGAAGAAATCGCCACATCCTTGGCCTGCGATAACGAGAGCGACGGTGGCAGATAGGGAGAAGAAGAAAGCGACAGAGCTTTGGATCTTCAATGGTGAAAAGGAGCGAACAGCCATTGGAGCAGAGGAGGAAGCCGATGACTGAAAAGAGGCGGCTAGAGCTGGGAGCAGGGAACCCCAGTCGATTTGAGAAGCAAGAGGTCCTCGGGAATCCGGAGGGTTGGGCGGATCCGGTGGGTCCGGAGGATTCAAACAGGACGCCTCCGGCGAGGCCAGAGAGGAAAGAGACGGAGCATATTTTTTCCCGGGCTTTGAACGGCTCAACAAAGGAGAGGAGGGATCATGACGGCGAGGGGGTTTCATCAGATACATGAGAGGCGGAAGAGTCCACCGAGAGCTAAGAAGAAACAGATCTCCGATCCGAAAAAAGCTGCGTACCGGCCAGACGGATCGGAACAATCGTCGCCACTGTAGTTTCACGGTGGAGACCAGAGAAGAGGAGGCGGGTGGACGAGAGAAACCGCAGCCGAGGAGGGAGGAGGAAAGCTTTGCTGGAGAAAACACCGTCTTCAAGCTTCCATCTTCAAGCAGCGACGATACTCAGGGGGAGGAGGAGAAAATCCGGCGACGGAGCTCCATATCGGTGTGGCTGAGGACTTGCGGCGGCCATCTCGGGAAGTATGCCTGGGAGAGAAAGAGGGTAGAACGAACTTAACATGCCATACCAAATAATATATTTATAAATTAATAATCACTTTAAATTAATAATTTTTTTATAAAATCTCATGATCCCAACATTATTAATTTATAGAGTTTTTACTGTAGATGATTTTATTAAAAAATATATATATATATATATAGATGGTAAAAGGAAACATGAAGTTTCGAGGAAACAAAAAAGAACAGTGACAAAGTTGACAATTATAAAAGAAAAACAAAAATTGAATGAGCTGTGGGATTATGGAAGGCATGTGGTTGGGCAGAGAGGTCATGTCGCCTTCTTTGCTCTCTCTTTCTCGCCGTTCTACAGATTGCGATATTTTGTTTAATTTACCCTTAAACCAAAGCTCTTCTTTTATTCCCCCACTGTCCCACTGATGTTGCTATATATTCTTAGCCCCACAAAATTTCCATCTTATTTTGTTCTCAATTCTAATTATAGAAAACCTTCAAGTTTTTGTTTTCGTGAGATCTTGGCGACTTTTTAGAATGACAATTGTCAAATGTATATATATTGAGACGATATTAATTCGACACATATGTTTTGATTATTTTGTAAACCGAAATATATATACTCTAAATTTGGTGTTTTTACTTGTTAGAGATGTTTTATAATGTAAGATCAATTATGTACCTCTTTATTGGTATGTGACAAGCATTATAAATTTTCAAAACTACACCGGGGTAAAAAAATCAAAATATCGATTATGATATGGTAAAACACAATATCATCACTAGATTCACTCATTTTTATTATTATGACTTTAGTTTTAAATTATAACTATAGAAAAAATTGTAAGTCAGTCCCAAAAATAGTTGTGTCTTTGTAAAAATGGTGTTTAAATCCGAGTGAGTAAGCTAATTTTAACGGATCTTTGTTGATCTTTCCATTTTTATTTGTTAATTCCCTACCAAAACAAAGAATTGGAATAAACAAAAGGATTACAAAAGTTTGATATTTAACTAATATTACGTTTTTAAAAAGGTTATACAAAAAGTGCTATAAGATAGATCGAGATGTAGATGTTGATCATTATTGACTGATGATGATAACAAAAAGGTTTGGTCAAAAAAAAAAAATTTGATAACGAAAAGGTAAATTAAACCAACACCTAGAAGAATAAGAAAATGGTATATAGTTGTGAGTTACTTTTGCAGCTTCATCATGATTAAAACTATGATTAAATATGATATAAAATACAGTTCACGTTAATCTTTTATTCAAAACAAAAAAAAATTCAAACCCTAAACCCCAACTTCGTTTCGATCTTTCCCGTAAACTTTTCAGTTCGCACGATGCTAAAAGGATGTCAGTCCTTTTTCTCTGCTCAAGCACTCGTAGATTTAAATTACTTATCCCTTTTTCATCAAGTGCATAATCATATATACTCTATGATTTTATCAATAATTATATCTATTATCTAGGGTTACAAAAAGATGCTCTTCGAATGCAGAAACTATAATGTTCACCAACCTCATTTAAATATCTATCTATATATAGATAGTTTCATTAACGTCCATTAGTATATACATATAATCTTAATTTATGATTTTATTCTTATAGATAATTTCGTTAACGTCCATTAATAATCTCACCTTTCTGTTACGTTTGTGACATTGCTTTTGAAACAAATGTTCACGAAAATTAAAATAAATTTTGGATTAAGCAATTAGTAAATCCGGTTAAGTGTGGACTGTGGAGGGTTTAAGTTTAAATTCAGGTACTTCAGGTATTTTAAGTCTGTAGTTTTCTCTATAAGGTGTGTACTTGTTATTTAACATTATTTTCGATATTTCTTGTTGTATGAAAGTGAGATAGCAAAACAAAATGCAAAACGTAGTAGCTCTAACGTTTGAAAATAGATCACTATAAAATCTGTGTATCATTTTTATTTCTTGCTTAATTTATATATTTTTCCTACAGATTTTTATGTTTTCGTATTCAACCCTGTATAGTATATATACTAAAAAAATCATCCAACTCGCCTCCATAGACCGTGAGTTATCATAAAATTTGGTAACAGAAAAAAGGTAAATGAAAGATCAATCTTAGTTTAGTTAACGATCAAATGCTCATATATATAGGTAAGTTTTTTTTTCTTTTTTTTTTTGACGGCGCTCATAGAAATAAGTTATAGAATATAATCAAAATGAGTTTGTTTAAAACAGACCGTTGGGTATTAAATTATTAATCTTACTTCAAAAATTAACCATCCATACCAATCTACAGAACTAGTGCTTGATACAGAGGAACAATTGATCTCATCGAAAGCTGGGACCTTTAAATAATAATAATAATATATAAATAATTATTTATTTTCTTTGAATAAATATATCTACCTATATATATATATATATATATATATATATGCGCATAATAACAAATCTGAGTATCCATCCATAGAGGTGTATAGGCAGGCTTTCAAGTCTTTTCTCTTATAGCAAACATCTATAACTCTTAGTAGAGAGGTCATCATTGAACAGAACAGAAACAGAGCTGCTTTCTTCAGCAAAGAAAATCAATACCATCACAGACTGTTTCATTTTCTTTCCCTTTTGAGCAGTTCCTCTTTCTGTTTCTTTCCCCTGTTTCGCTTTCTTTCCTTTTTAGGCTTTATCACCTTAAAGCAAAAAACGTTTCAGTTTCCTGTGCACTCATCTGTTTGTTCTCTTCTTCCGATTTTACATTTTCATGTGCAGCCATTAATATAAGAAGGTTGGTTAAAGATCATATTTTCCTCCTTTTTTTTTTCTGTACGAAACTCGAAGAAACAAGAAACAAACATGCTCTGTTTCTGAGTATGTCTCTGAGTCTCTCTCACATTTGTTTCTTTTTGTTGGGTTTTCAGGGTTGTTGATTGATCATTGATCCGATGGAAGGATTGGAATCAGTTTACGCTCAAGCTATGTATGGAATGACCCGAGAGAGAAAAATCATGGAGCATCAAGGATCGGATTCGATCTGGGGAGGAAATGAGCTAATGGCTCGAGAACTCTGTTCTTCTTCTTCTCATCAACAATTCATTAATCCGAGTCTTAGCAGCTGTTTCATGTCTGATTTTGGAGTCATAGGTGAGATTCAACATCAGCAACATGCTGGAAACAGAGCTACTTCGTTAGATCCACCATCGCTCGACTGTTTGTTATCAGCGACGACGAACAGCAACAACACTTCGACGGAAGACGACGAAGGGATTTCTGTGCTTTTCTCAGATTGTCAGACTCTTTGGAGCTTTGGTGGAGTCTCATCTGCAGAGTCCGAGAACAGAGAGATCACTACAGAGACTACAACAACAGTAACAAAGCCCAAGTCTTTGAAGAGAAACAGAGAAGAAACAGCAAGTCATTTCCGTCTTGTTCATCATCCTCAAGATGATGATTCGGAGAAGGGGAACTTCAAGCTCATATACGACGAGAACCAATCGAAATCGAAGAAAGCAAGAACGGAGAAAGAAAGGGGAAACGGTTCTTCGAACATCAGTTTCCAACAATCAACTTCTTTGTCTGATGATGCGGAGCCCGACGCAGAAGCGATTGCGCAGATGAAAGAGATGATATACAGAGCGGCTGCGTTTAGACCGGTGAATTTCGGGTTGGAGATTGTGGAGAAGCCTAAGAGGAAGAACGTGAAGATATCGACGGATCCTCAGACGGTTGCAGCGAGGCAGAGGAGAGAGAGGATAAGTGAGAAGATTAGGGTTTTACAGACATTGGTTCCAGGTGGGACGAAGATGGACACTGCTTCGATGCTTGATGAGGCTGCTAATTATCTCAAGTTCCTTAGGGAACAAGTTAAGGCTTTAGAAAACTTGAGACCCAAGCTGGACCATACCAATCTCTCCTTCTCCTCTCCTTCTCCTGCCTTCCCGTTATTCCACCCATCTTTTCTTCCATTGCAAAACCCTAATCAGATCCATCATTACCCAGAGTGTTGAAACAATTACAAAATCGTCTGGATAAAGAAAAAGATTAAAAAAAAACCGCAATTTATTGACAGATTCTAAACTTTTCGGTTCTTGATCATCATCAACAGAATCATGGCGTCTTGATTGTTTTAGCAGTTCTCAAGAAAGACACTTCTGTGAGAAGGGTGGTGTATTGGGCAGTGTTGTTTCCACTTTCCAGTCTTTGTTTTGTCTTTTATATATATATATATATAAAGTTTTTTATATCCTTTTTTCGTAGAATCTGTGGAATTTCGAGGGTTGAAATTGTGAAAAACAGAGCCGGAAGAGGTTTTATTACTGTCTCTTCAACATATTCAACCTTTTTATTATTTTATTAGAGAGAAGAAACCGTAAGATAATTGCAATTATGAAGCGATGATTATTAGCAAAAGTGTTTAGAAAGTACCCCATTTCTCGACTCTCTCTCAACTTTTCTTTTTATAACTCCATTTTCAGTTTCATAAAAAGATTTCGCTTTACTTGGAGAACTCTTTTGAGTACTAATAATATATTCATCCTCTTTAGTATTTATTGTACTCAATGAACTCTATATATATATTGCAAGGTTGTTTATATAGTATAATTATACTATATATTATCACTTAGGAACATTATCCATATAACAATTGATTTTTAGATCTGTTTTTTTTTTAACAATAATAACCGGCAGCCAGTATATATACGTGCTGGTATATGATATGGCTGACTAGTGTTGTTAGTTGAATGAACTTATTATGGATCTGTTTTTCTTTTTTCACAAAACTTTTTTTTTGTTTGTTTGTTTAAATATAAAGACAGAAATTTAAAACATTTGTTTGGAGATTAGTAAGAGTTAAGAGAATGTTGAAGGCGTGCGCCTTGAGAATATAACTTACCTAACCTGACTCAAAAACACCCTAAAATGCTCACCACATGCTTCTTCTCTCTCTCCCTCTCTTTTTATTCTTCTTTTTTGTCTTTTGGTTTTTGTCTTATTTCCTCCCCTAAAATCTTCTTAAACACCATCTCCCACGTTTAATAGTACTTTATTTTGTTAATTCTTTGGTGAATGACTATATATTTTTGATCATTTATTTGCAAAAGCAACATTTGACAAAATCGTGAATAAGTTAGTTCATTTGTCGGATATTTTTATTAATAACATAGATTTTGCATATGTTTTAACAACTATTATGCTGTTTTATTAATGACATGCTATTTTAAATTTACACAATATCACACTCTTTATTTAAACTATGCGCAAAAACTTACACTACTTAACTATTTTTTATTCTTCTTCATTTGTATACAATTTTGGCTACCGCATATAGCAAAACAAAATATTTTTAAAATCTTACCACACAACGAATCGGTTACGGTTGCAGTTCAAATTGGTCCAACTAATTCAACCGAATTTTAAGATATTTGTGTATATATTTTTTAAAGTCTAGTATATAAGTATATTTCAATTATTCTACACGCACAACTAGAATGGCTGTCTTTTGAGACTTGAGAGATGCTTATTTTCACTCTTAATAAATCAAGGTGCGTTGAGTGTAAAACAAAATTGTATGTGTTAAAGGCTTTTGATACAAATAATTTGTTCGACCGGTTGTTAATAATATCTGATTATACCTTTTTCAGAACGTGGACTCCATAGAAGAGAAGAAGATGTGAGCATGACATATATACTTTAGCACTTTTTGTTAATGTCGTTGCTGCGTTAATACTATCCATTTAAACATATATACTCCATTTTTCTTCTTCTTGAGATTAAATCATCAAAGCAACGAAGCAATCGGAGTTGCAACTTGCAAACGACTAGGGTTAATTTGATAGTTTTGTTATGAAAGAAGTTATCTATAACGACCAACATTTGAAGTCAAAATACAAATTGGATGATTTAGAGAATCTTCAATGAGATTCTATTTTTACCTCTAAATTCTGTTTTTAGAGTAAAACTATTTCTAATGGTACTCTATATCTTACTTTTTTTTTTTTGGCAACACTTTATATCTTACTTTAAAAATAGAGATCTCTAATTTTTTACAATAAAACTTTTTTTTTCACAGAACACTCTTTTAATTTTGATATGTTTATATTTTGTAACTAAACAAAAATTATATTTTTATTTTTATACTTAAATAAAATTACAATAGCAATAACTAGTTATGTAATGAAGTTTTATTTATGTGGTAAACTTTTAATTTAAATAAAATCATAATTGTATTAATTGTTTTGTTAAAAATATGAAATAAATGGGTAAAATTTGTATATTTGTAAAATAAAAAGTTTTTTTAATAAAATAATAACTAAATAAAAATGGAAGATACTTGCAATATTTAAAAAAAAAATAGAAAATAGAGGGAGTAAACTCTTTTCTATTTTTAAAGAACTCTATTTGTAGAGTAAAAAATAGAGTAAACATTGGAGATGTTCATAATAGGTAAGATATAATCCGCTATTTCAATTCATAAATCATATATTCAAGTTGACTCCCAACAAATAGAAAACTCTAAAGAAAACAATATAACAAAATATATAAAATTAATATTTACCTATATATAATAATAAAAAGAAAAGTCAGGATTCGATGGAGTTTGCAAGCTGGGGAGATAAGAGAGATCGATCATGCTTGTTGACTTTTTTAATTGAACGGTTATGGTTTTTTGTTTGTTTCCATGTAACGTTTTAGACAAAGATGTCCCTGTGAAGCAACCTATTTTTAGAAAGTGTTACATAACCTCAATTACTCTTTTATATCTTAATAAATCCGAGATTTGGGCCCTGCAAAAATCAAACCAACAACCTTATTACTAAGTACTAACACATGTTCAATTTATTATTTCTAGTCCTTAAATCATAACTATAGCTAGGGGATATAAAATTAAAATCAAGAACAAAGTATCTTATCAAATCAGAGGATACACAGATGACGAAAGCTGAATATTTTTTGACTTCATCGATCAACTTGGCAACTTCTTAGCTTAAAAGAGCATCCAGTTGTCCACAATCATCCAACCGATGTCTCCATTATCATCTTTTCAACTTAATTAAGTATTCCTCAACTTGTTATTATTCTTGCAGAAAAATCCATTTGAACTATATTTTTTTCTTTATTTTTTTTTTAAAATAATAATAATATAGTTATCTCTTATAATCATGTTATACATATATACCATACGCTGATAATCTTTACGTGAAATTTTAAATTTTATATGCACTTGTTTAGAATATACTAGTAGATATTCCACTATATCGTATTTTATGAAGAATTATGATATATAGTTTAAAATAAACTAAAAGTATAATTTTTATATCAAAATAATGTACATGGATAATTATATTTTAGTGTATTTATTTTGTAAAATTTATTTAGTAAAATATTTAGAACCATGATATTAATTATTAAAACCTTTTCTTATAAGTAACTGAGAGAATTAGAAAAACCAAAATTTTCTGATGAAGTCAAATGATTACATGATATTTATAAACAATTTTATTTCACGACACTTTTGTTTATCTGGGAGAAATGTAAGGAGTATGAGAGCATAATATTTGTTTGGCTGATAATGAGTGAGGAAGTACATGCATGAACATTGTTTATGTTGTTTCGGCCCACAAGAAATATACACACATATTAAATTTTCATAGATGGACGTAAATAACAAGTCACTCTCATCTCAATTGGCAGATGCTTCTTACCCTCGAGGATATGACTCATACCGGGCCTATATATTACTATCTAGGAGCTTAGATACTTTGAACCAAACCATGTAGTACAAGTGTACAACCTCTATAAATGATCAAGTATTATCACCATAAAGAGGAATTGAAGAGACAGCGGGAAACGGATTAGAAAACCAAATTTGTAGTAAGTTTCCGACCAATATGTAATCTTCGTAAGACTTGATCCCGAAATTTGATATCGGATTAGACGTGTAACGTGTTGATTTGGTGACTTACGGAATCTCGGTTTAGCCAGAAGGTTACGAAGCTGGTTAAGGAGAAGATGAAACTTTGAGATTGGTTAAATCTTGGGTTTAGCTGGTTGCTAACTTAATTTGTTGTTGCGGTTATAAACTTATAATATAGTAGCAACTGTACGTGTGTGTGTATAAGTTAAAAAAAATTAGAGGATTTATGTGATCCTTCCTGGCTCAGACGTAAGGTTCTTCAAATCGAGAAATCTAATATAACTAAACGAGTTATAGTTAAATTAGATTTATACATTTTTTAGAAAGATTATTTGTAAGAATATAAATACTTATAACGAATTTAAGAAATTATAAATATGTTGAGAATATTTAAAACTAGCAATTTAATTTACAAAGAAAAAAACATTTACATGCATGCATATATTAGTTTCAGCTAAAAATAATACACTGTTAAGCATTAATAATAGTATTATTTTCAAACTCCATCATATACTAGTCTTGATTGCAATAGAAATCACATTCATCAATGACAGAAGTTCATTTACAAAAATTCAAATTTATTTAAAATAACAAAAATTCACTCAATAGAATAAAGATAAAATGACTTTTGCAGTCTAGCGAGCAGCAGGGGTAGTTCCAATATCAAAGTCCATGCTCACTTCTATAGAACTCTGTGAGTTCATGTTTTGACTCGTTCCTCCTCTTGAGTTTTCATTTGCCAAACACTCGTTTAGTTCGATAACAACTTGAGACATGGTTGGTCTTCTAGCTGAAGAAGGATTTAGACACGACATTGCTAGCTCAACTGCTCTCCAGACAGAACCAGAGTCATAATCTCCATACAGTTTTGGATCCATAATGTTTTTGATGTCTCCTTTTGTTAGCATTACTCCCACCCATTCTGCTATATGTGGCTTTTCACGACTTTGATTGATCACAGGCTGATTTGTGATGAGCTCTAATAGTACAATCCCGAAGCTATAAACATCACTTTTTCGTTCAACCAATTTGTTCGATAATATCTGCAAAATTGTTTCTTTATGCCATTAGAAGAGAAGAAAACTTGCAAAAAATGGTATCGATTAAGCTATGAGTGATGAAAAAACAGAGAGAATTTATCTTTAAATTAATTTAAAACAAAATCAATAATCAGTGACCTAATAACACTTACTCTGGATCAAGGTATCCAGGAGTTCCAGCAACAACCGTTGACACATGAGTTTCTCCTTCAATCGGAAAAGATCTCGAAAGCCCGAAATCAGCTAACTTGGCCTGAAAATGTTCATTCAACAATATATTTGTGGTTTTGACATCCCTATGAACCATTGGTGGTTTGCATCCGTTATGCAGTATTCCAACCCTATGCAGTAAGTTTCATTTTTCAGCTAGGTTTAAGCAATAAATAAAAGAAAACTATATATCAAAAACTCGTATCAAACCTTGGGCAGATTCGACGACTATTTTTAGTCTAGTTTCCCAATTCAGAATAGATCCACCTCGTTTTCCTACATTTGAACCAAAATATGACAATGTGAAAACACAATAAACAAATATGATTCTCTTTGTTGTTGTAGCAATTCATTATACTTACCCGACATATGTTCTCTCAGGTCTCCGTTAGCCATGTACTCGTAGATGAGAGCCAAATTTTCTCCTTCATCGCAATATCCGACGAGGCCAACCAAATTTTTGTGGTGAACTCTGAGAAGAAGTTCCACCTAAAAAGAGTAGAATGAACCATAAAATCAAAACTTGAAATGTCATTCTTAAAGCACATTAATGATTTCTAAAAAAAAAAAATTAGTAAAAACTTTGCTAAATTTTATATACCTCTGCTTTGAATTCTTTATACCCTTGAGAAGACGAGTGTGAGAGCATTTTAACGGCTACTTGTTCACTACCATTTTCAGTTCCATGATAGACCATTCCAAATCCTCCTTTACCAAGGACTCTTTCAAAGTTATTTGTCATTGTTATGATGATGGACCGAATGTTACCAAATTTGCAAGTCTAATGAGATTTTGCACATATGAATAGATTGCAATGTTTATGTCAGTTTAAAAGTTGTTTTTTTATGTATAACTTCATTGTTTGATGTCTTTTTCTTTTTGAACACAAAAAAAGAAAGCCAACGCAGAACCAAGAACAACCACGAACGCGACCGATGCAACAACCGGTATTACAACACTCGTTTTCTTAGAACCACCATTTCCATTTTTGTTTACACATAATCCATCCGGACAAATCAGATTTGAGTTTCCTTCAAGACTGTGGATTACCAGTGTTGTTTAGGATAATTGAACACATCAAGTGGTTTTATATACTCATGAACAAAATATATATGGTAAAAGAAAATTACTTTGGTTTTAGTCCTTTCTTTTGTAGAAGGGTTTGAGGAACAGAGCCATTAAGATTATTCCCACTTAAATTTCTGTTCAGATAAACACAGAGTTAAGAACATAAGCAATCTTGTAATGAAGGAAGCTATCAGACCCAAAAAAATTGTATTGTCTCAAAAGCGACGACTCACATGAATAAAATTCTTGTTACTATCAATAATCAACCGATAAAAATGTAAGAATTAATAATATAGAGGGAAAATTTATATAGACATACCATCATCTTGGTTTGTTTCGAGCTGCGGGAAATCGATCACGGTGAAAAGCTCGAGAGCGTTAATGAGAGGAGGAAGAGTAGACTTGGGCGTCTTCGTTAACTCCAAGATGCATGTCCCTCCTCCACATTGTTGTGGTGTGGAGAAGAATATAGTTTCCATGGCTAACATGCTAGGACTATAACGTTCATAGGCTAGTTTCCCATTCAACGTCACTTTGAATTCTCGGGTATCGAGGGACCGTAGAGTTTGAATCTCGGCAAAGTGTAAGTAAGTATAGAATTGGGTCGTGGAAGACGGCAATGACCAAGTGAAGCTCCATGGCGCAAAAATACTTATAGGCGTTGAGGCCGACGCCATTACAACTTGTGGTGGTTCATAACCATTTGAAGTGTTTACATTGAGATCGGTAGTTGCTTCTGTCCACACTTTCGAATCAAAGAACGGATACCATTTACGATCATGGACATCATTAGGATACCTAACAAAAGTATAATAATCGTGTATTAGAGACTAACATTTTAAATAGGGATGGACGTAAAAAATCAACCAAACCAAACCAGATGGAAATTAAACTAACAGTGAACGCGGACGGTAGGAAAAGTGTTTATAATGAAGAAAAAACAAAAAAAAAAACAAATCGAATCCGAACCCAACCCGAATATTGAGCAATATTAAACCGAAAAACCTGAACTAATTAAACTAATTTTTTGAATTCACTATATACACCTAACCATACTAAAAATATACATATTTTAATAAAAATTTATCTCAAACCAAACCAAACTCAACATTTTCAAACCGAACCGAAATAAAATTCAGTTCTAGTTTGGACCTGTTTTCTTCCCAATACACGAAGAACTTGAACCGAATCGGAAACAAAAAAGAAAACTTGATTAAGTAAAAAAGGCGTGACTGATACCGTATGGTTCGGCCTGAAGTACTGAAATAATATCAGAAGAAATACTTCAGCGAGCCGCTCTGAGTATTGTATGTACTGTTCTTAAGTGATCGTAGCTCTAAGCTATTAATCATAGGATTGCTTGTTCCTGTCTTAACGAGACAGACCTGGAGAGACTTGAATATAGTCTTGTGGATGATCTCCTCGATAGTACCATTGGTTCGTCCATTCATATCTACCGTTGACCAGAGATTCGGACTAAGGTAAAGGTCGAAACTCGGGTAATTGTCAAGATCATCGTAGTTACCGTACATGAATACGGCTTTGATCAGATAGTTTGTGCCTTGCGTGACATTCACGGTGTAGCAATTTCGGACTCCATCCGGGAAGTATCTAACCGTCAAAGACGGTTTACTGAAGATGGCCTCGAACTCCTTTTGGATTTTTCCGGTTTTGCCGGTTTGCACAAAAGCATCGTCCATTGAGTATGTTAATCCGGTGGAAGGTTCGTTATAGGGTAGCTCGTTAGGCGACAACCCACAATCTAAACTGATGAATCCTAGTAAGATATATGAGCAAAATGTATCGGAGCAGGTTAAAAACAAAATTTGGACGCAAAACGTAACAAAAACAACAAAAGTATGTGTATTTAACTACCTTTTTGGTCCTGAGCTTCAACACGATGCAAAAGGGCACAAAAACTGATGAAGATGATCAACGCACATAACAGAAGTGCTTGAGGATGTCTCTCTGCAATAATGAAATTGGTAATAACAAATAAGCACGTAGCAAGTTGCTTTAGCTGGTCCAGAGAGGAGACGTGCATGCAACACACAAAACCTTCCTTCTTAATGATTCAAATGGTCGTTGACTTTGACCTTTGTGTTTAGTATCATTCGATGATAGGTTTGATACATCTTTGTTTAATGTTTTCTTCTAATTAATTAGGGTTATCATCGGACTAGAGTTCAATAGTTGAGTTGAAAATACAAATGTCATCATTCATTATTTGTTTTATATTTGTCTTGCTTCACGAACACAAACTTGGAATTTACAATCAAAGATTCAAAATCACAATATAATTCAATCTCTTTTCGCACGATTCATACATACCAAGAATAGTTGAGTTTCAAATTTTGTGAAGTTTTAATTAATTTTTTTTTTAAATAACCGTTCAATCACAAACCGATACGTACATGGTTTTTAACAATTTTAAAAACTTTTTTTTTTTATTAATTTTTAAATTTTTTCTCTAATATGTTAAAGTACTCTATTTGGAGGTGCTCTAAGGCCTAAGACCAATCTCAATGGAGACATTGGAGGGTTTAATGTGGGTGTCTTAACAATTAAACAGATTAGATAAATGGTTGCGGGTGTCTTAACATTAAGAACGAGGTCTAATTTAAAACCTTTTTTTCTGATTTAAGAACCCACACATATCACGTGTTGATTAGATGATTTTAGTTTAATGGGAATGAAAAAAAGAAAAACCCATTTGTTTTTTGTTTGTCTCTCTCTTCCCTCTCTCTCTTTTTCTCTCTGGACAGCGAACCATTTGTCTATATAAATAAAAAGTGTTGGTTCGTCTATATAAATAAAAAGTAAAACCAACACAACACATTCATCTTTTTATTTCCAAATGAAACCATTTTTTTTTCAAGAAATTATTCATTTCTTTTTTTTTTCAAAGAACTTTCGAAGTGGATATGACGTACTCAACCGATATGCCTACAAATCTTGGCAATATGATGGCCGTTCGCAATCAACTTCGTGATAGAACAAGACATCAACAATTGAAAGCTGATTTGGTTGAACATATATGACAAAAATTTGGCGGAAGTGAAGATTACAATTGAGCAGGTTTTCCAGTTTTTATATTGTATTTCTGTAATTTATATGTTTTAATGTATTATATTTTTGGAAATGTATTATGTTTCAATGTATTATATTTTTACTTAAATTAAAAAAAATATTTTGGTTTTTAAGACACCCATCCAAATGTCTCCATTGTAGACTCAAATCTAACAAACTTTAACAAAGTGTCTTATATCCAAAAAATACACAAAATATTATTACTTAGTATGGGGTGACCATTGGAGTTGCTCCAAGACGTAAAACTTCTTGGTTAATCAGACAATACAAACCGGAACTTAACCATGCCTTCTAATTCCAAATTTCCAATTTTGGCATATTCTCAAAAATCTTTTTTTTGGGCACTCTATTTCTCGAAAATCTAATCCTTTATTTTTGGGCCAATGTAAATACAAATGGGCCGAAACATGTTCTGTCTCTCTCTCTTTCTCTCTCTCTCTTCTATTTTCTCTCGTTCCCGGCGGAAGCGATTCACTTCCATGGACTCCTCTATGCTCTCGGCGGCTACGGCCGAGACCTTAAACGGTAATGCGGCGGAGCAGATTGCTCCTCCGATGCAGACTCCGGGTACGGATATGACTGGTATTTGCTTCAGGGATCAGCTATGGATCAATTCGTATCCTCTTGACCGGAACTACGTCTTCGACTACTTCGCTTTGTCTCCGTTTTACGATATCACCTGCAACAACGAGATACTTCGTAGGAGATCCATTCAACCTCTTGATCACTCTCACCTCTCGTAAGCTCCTTACTTGTTTCAATTTCGATTTCCCCCCTTTTCACTTTTACTTTATCACTTGTTTAGTCACATTGAAGCTCATCTTTAAGGTTTCAATTTTAGGTTTTGGTCTCTGTTTGTTTCCTGAAATTATATTGGGAGAAAAGGAGATAGGTTTCTGTTTCATAGTCCAAATGTTAATATCTGGTAGACAATTCAGTGGGCAGTCTTTGGTTTTCTAACACATTGATCTGTGCAGGAAGATGACAGGACTAGAGTATGTGATCAGTGATGCTACAGAACCAAACCTGTTCGTGTTTCGTAAGCAAAAGAGGGATGGTCCGGAGAAAGTCACACCGATGCTAACATATTATGTCTTGGACGGTACTATATACCAAGCTCCACAGCTTTGTAGTGTCTTTGCAGCTCGAGTGGTAAGTGTCTT
>JAHZTW010000001.1:206949316-207007765 GCA_020283515.1 Alliaria petiolata
CAAAAACCTTTATATATCTAGTATGTAATCATATATAGGTATAATCAATAATATTGTTACATCTTCCCTGTGCTTTCAGCTAGTCCATGGAGAATGTCAAATAAACAGAAGAAGGAACCTCCGCCTAAGAAGCGGAAAGTTGATCCACCTCCAGGTAAAAAGAAATTTTTTTTTGCAACGAGCCTGTGGTAACACATTAGGGTTTCAAAGACTCTTGAGTGCTATTATATCCCCTTGCTGTTTTTTTTTTTTACTTAATTTGCACTTGTGGTTTATTGTAACAGTTCCAATCGGAGGCCCAAAGCCTTCTTTCAGACCAGGGGCTTCAACCCCTGCTGTGAAAAATAGGCTATCGGCTTCACCGGGTCTGTCCCCTCCTAATCACTACAATACCCCTCCTTCATATGGTATTGGGAATGTTGCTAAAACTCATGCAGCTAACGAGAATGTCACGCCAGTCCAGACAAAAGGCAGAGAGAACGAAAAAGATCCGTCAACCTGGGAAAATAATGCGTTAAGGGGCACATCTGGGCGCCAAGCAACCAATGTTAATAAAGAAATTGATTTGGAGACACTGCTGGTTGATCTCCTAAAAGAGGCTCCAATGAGCTTGAAGGTAATACTTGAAGGCTCATCTTAGATATATGGCTATTTTCATATCTAATATGTGTTTCCATCACAATTGATGCCACCCTTTCTATTTCTCTCTAGGTATTAGAGAAAGCTGTTGGAGATAGAAGAATACCTAATGCTGCAAAGAAGATTGAACCAATTTTGAAAAAAGTAAGTCATGAAAACTTCGGTGTGGTTTTATGAGGTGCAATACGTATTATTGTGTCCCTAATTATCGTTGATAACCAGATTGCAAATTTCCAAGCTCCAAGGTATTTCTTAAAACCGGAAGCAGAGTTGGAAAGCTGTAAAAGGCCACCTGATAGCGGAAGGTACGCAGACCCTAAATGATAGTTTGAATTGTCATTGCAGAATATGACAACCTAAGGAAGTAGGATCGGCATATTCGCATAAATAATGCATGTGAGTTATAAAATCAAGTAGGTGCATGAGGATAAATCTATTCTCGGAACAGAATATCAAGCAACGTTGCTTGTTTAGTGTAGAATGAACTCTACTTGAATAGTTTTTATTATCCAATTTAGTGTAGAATGAACTTTCGACTATAAACTATAACATATGCATCTTCTATAATTGTACTTATGTTTTCTTCCCCTGTATTTCCATATCTGGTCTTAGACAACTTTTACTTTTCAGCTCACCTGAACACCAGCGATTGCTGCCAATCACTGAATGCAGTCGCGATCAGTTACCTGTTCCAGGGGGCAGCAACATGGAGAAAATTTCTGTGGGGGAGCGGAACGGAGAGGGCTCACAAGACTGTTTGCCTGTGCATCTAGCAGAGCATTTGAGTACGCAAGAAAATGTTGACATTGAGCATCATTCACCTGGTATTCTTCATGAGGAAAAGCGATCAGAGAATAGAGGAGGTCAAGGTCGTAGCTCTAGTGATAGTGACAGTGATAGTGATAACAGTGATAGTGGGAGTGATAGTGGGAGCCACAGTAAAGGAAGTGACAGCGGGAGCAGCAGTGATAGCGATGCTTCTTCTAACAGTAAGGACGGTTCTGATGAGGATGTGGATATCATGAGCGATGGTGACAGAGAGCCTCAGCAGATAATACAGTCAGCTGAACGGGATGCTATTGATCTCCCAGGTCATGGTTCTAATGCTGTTGACATCGAGGGTCATGATTCTGATGCTGTCAACATTGACGGTCATGATTCTGATGCAGTTGACATCGATGGTCATGGGTCTGATACTGTTGATGTCGAGGGGAACAGTTCAGATGAAGGTCATGGTTCTGGAGATGAAAGAAAAAGAATCTCTGATAATAACTGCAAAATGGAAGCAACAACTGGTACCAGTCCCACTGTAAATGAAGAAGTTGGCATTTCAGGGCAGGAAAATTTTGCTCCTGGTCACGACAAGCTACGAGAGCGCCAAAATTTTATTGGACAGTTGTTTGATGACACAGAGAATACAACGAAGGATAACTTAAACAATGACCAACCTGACATCTCTGAAAGGCTGGGCAAAGACCAGAACCAAAAAGCCCCCGAGTTGGAGCACTACAGTCAGAAATCAGCACAGGTGAAAAATAAAAGATCCCAGAGCTTCAATCAATTACCTGCCATAGGTAAAGATTCACAGCGTTCAGACCGCAAGTATGATGTAGAACTTCTCAACGCTTCGGCCAGTCAAACGATAGATCCACTTAGAGGACTTCAGAAGTCATTTGTTGAAAAGTCGAATCGACATGGTCAAATGAAGCCTGTTGATAGTTCAGGTAAACCAAACAAACATTCTGATGCCTTGGGCAATGTTCGTAAGTCTGACGAAGGGGACCATTTTCCGCATGAAATGCTTTCTAGTCAGTCAGGAAAGGCCTTCAGGGACAATCAAAGAGATGATGTTCAATTGAAAAATATGTTACCAACGAATAAAAAGGATGGGGAGTCAGCCATTCGACCTTCATTACCTTCTGACACATCCACTAGAAAACATGGTGAACTGGATGGGAGTGACAAGGATCCCAAGAATGTTTCAGGCTTGAGCATAGGTTCTTCTCCCTTGGATAGCCAGAGAACATATTTTAGTAAATTACCCAAGGGAAATGGATCTGTGCTCCTAAAACAAGTTTCAGACCTGGAGTTGGGTGAACTCCCTGGGCCATTGGGGGAAGATTCAGCATTGAAGCAAGTCGAAGAGAGAACTTCTTCTAGGCAGTCATTAAAACTAAGCACTTCAGAGAACTTGGCTATTGACTCAGATAAACGAAGGTCTAAAAAATCTGACTCAAAAAAGCCAGCTTCTTCACATGCCAGCAATGGTATCAAAGAATTGCCCGAACACGTTGTTGAAGATTCAGAAAAATTTCAAAAGTGGCCTTTGCAGTCACATGGGCAGAACCATACAGGCACAGATACTGAAATCGGCTCACAGAATAATGCAGCTTTTAAATCAAGACAAAAAGACATTAGAGCATGAGTAGGAAGCAGTGTGGAAGGTTATGGAGAGACTAACAAAAAAACGCCCGCTATAAAGCATGGCAAGCGAGCATCCACATCCCGCTCATCAAGGGAGAGTAAAAGACGTGTGTCTGAAAAAAATGTAAATTCAATCAATGGACACAAAGATGCAACTTCAATACCAGGTGACAGTGTTGTCCGTGAGAAACAAATGACATCTTTTGATAAAGAAGACTCTATATATTTGAAATACGAGAAAGTTTCTTCTGAGCTCAAGGGACCTATTGGTGATCATTTGCAGTGAGTAAACTGAAACTATAAATGTTTGGAAATCTGATTGCTTAGTATTTATGTTTTGAATAGATTAACAAATGTTTTTTTCTGTTTTCAGGTATAAAGCCTATATGCAGGAATATTTGGATAAATATGATAGTTACTGCTCCATTAACAAGATATTAGAGGGCTACAGGTAGCTAGATGAACTCTTCGTTCATAAATCTTAGATCATTTGTGTTGTTCTCTAGTTTATCAGCTTTCTTGAAATATATATTTCCATTATTTGCAGAAATGACTTTCAAAAGTTGGGGGAAGACCTTAAGTTTGCAAAAGGAAGGGACATGGAGAGATATAACAAAATTGTGGAGCACTTGAAGGAATCTTATTGCAAGTCTGGGGAGGTAATATTCTACCTCTAACCATTTTATTTATACATATTAATTAATCTCTTAAAAATATCTGAATTTTATCGTATTATGTAATTAATCTCTTAACCACTTGGTGCCTATATTGATCTTCATGATACAAGAGTAGCTTTAATTATAAACAAGGCTAAAAAAATAAAGCGTATGAATAGGAGAGTGAGAAGAAGTGACGATACTATTGAGAGGGAATCTCTCAGCTTATGTGCATTTTATTTACTGATCCAATCATGGCCAGATTTGCTGTTGACTCATACTAAAACTTGATGATAACTTCCTTATATATGTTAATCTGCAGAGGCACAAACGTTTGAAGAAAGTATTTGTTGTTCTCCATGAAGAATTGAAGGTGAGTTATAAAGCTCTCCCTAAAAACAACAGATTTGATTTTCATCTTCCTCTGCAGTTTTACTTTAGCTGTTCTGTTATAACAATGAAATGTTGATTACCTCTTGCAGCATCTGAAACAAAAAATGAAAGACTATGCATCATCTCATGGAAAAGATTGATGAAACTGGAACCAAAGCTCTCAAGAAAAACTTGGACCTCATGATGCTCAAGAGGGAGAAAGAGGAGGAGGGTTTGATAATTCCTCCTATGGAATCATCTTGTTGAAAATTAGCTGTTTTTTTTTTTCTTTTTTCTTTCTTTCATGTGAAATTAGAAATGATTCATAGGCCCAATTTTGTGTGAGTTGTACCTAGGGGAGACCTTTCGTAGATTTTATGGCTTTAAATTTATTTCAGTTGGCTTAGTTGGTGTTCTTTGGACCCCACTCGATAACGAATATGTACAGATCTAATGTAGATTCTTCTTTTGGCTCTGCTTTATTTAAGGTTGATAGGTCTTCATGGCATTGTGGTCTTAATATAGAGAACCAAATTGAAAGCATCATATGATTCTTTCTGTAGCATCTGAAAGTTTGTGTTTGGAGGCATCATGGTATGTAGAAGGAATATCTTTACAGTAAATAATTTTGTAGATTTAATCATTATTATGCGATACTCAAATATACAAATGCCATCACACTAGTCTCTAGTCCAAACAAGTAACGAATCTTGAATCACTTGCTACTGAGTCATTTGTTTATTACAAGTTCATGTCAATCACACGAATTTGGATTCGATCAGATGACGTGATGTTTTAAGCTCCTTAATCTCTGGCCTTGTTGTTGGTGTTCATCACATTGGACACAAGTTTAGTTCGACTCTGGCTCTATACTTTGGATTCCGTTGCAGACCTTCAACCTGCAGTTACAGTTATGTTCGGTTAGTGGGTCTAGGAAAAAATCTAAAATGCTTGTAAATCGGTCTAGCTTCTGATAACGAAGGCTTCGACCAAAGCCATTCTGTCTCAGGGCTACAACATAAGCATAACTAAAAAGGCAGAATCTAATAACCTGGTATCTCTTCTTCACTACATCGAGTGGATATGGCAGACAACTTTCGAGACTGTGCCATAAGGCTAATTAATCCGCAGAGGAATAGCTTAAATTTTGAAAGGCTCTCACTTGCATTCATTGAGCTTGAGTAAGAAGATGTGTGCCTCTTGTTGTAGAACTAGAGAAAAATTAAATGTATTACCAACAGTCAGACTAGGGATGTCAATTAGGGTCGAAACCCGCGGGCCGGCCCGGCCCGACCCTGAAAAATATCGGGTTCGGGCTTTGATATTTAAGCCCAAAAAAATCGGACTTTTCGGGCTAAACCCATTTGAGCTAATGGTTTTTTGGGCTTAAACCGACCGGGTTCGGGCTTACCCGAAAAACCCGATTTTTTATTAATGAAAAAACCCTAATTTTTTCGGTCTTCGTATTATCCTATAAATCTTATTTATTAATGGAAAACCCCTAATTTTCTAGTTCTTTCTTTAAATCCCAAGCCCAAACTAAACTAATTTCGAGAGGCACGCCTACTTTCAACTTTTGTCGTCGTTTTCAATATTGTAAGTCAATGTCTTTTTTATATTATGTCAAAACCTAACAATTAATTTTTTACTTGTTATATATAGATCTTGATGACGATGAAAATTTAGAAAGCACAAAAGAAAATTCCAATCTTGAAGATTCTCATCTCGACTCTACCATTTATACTATTTAAATTACGCATTTATTTATTTGTTTTTATAAGAATTTATTTGGATTACTAAGTTGAACTTGTGCTTTTAATTTAAATTGGATTTGATAAAGTTATATGTACGATTCTTTCAATTTAGATTTAATTTTAATAAATATTTTTGCTTTTAGTTTATTTTGTATTTAAAATTTATTTTCCTTTTTAAAAAAGCCCGAAAAAGACCAAAAAACCCGATAACCCTGTTAGGACCGGACCGGGCTTAAATACATGCGAGCTATACGGATTTTGGGTCGGGCCGGGCCGGGTCGGCCCAATTGACATGCCTAAGTCAGACAGACGAAATGCAAATACACCTTAAAGAACCATTTGCTGCGTGGTATAAAATATTTTCTAAAATACCATATTAAGTTTTTAATGAATTTACTGATAACCCACTTTCAACCACAACTCTATCAATATTTTATAATTCCTGTAAATTTTGAAATAAGAAGAAAAAAAATTGACAGAAAATTAGCAAAAAAATGAGGAAAATGTAAGCGAAACTTGAGAAAAGTATAAGTAAGAAATGAAAACAAAATAACAAAACATAATTATAGATTGCTCCAAACAAGTACCAATAGGTATGGAGTAGAGACTAGCAATTGGGGACAATCCTGCATACAGCCCCTTGATTCCACGAGTTTTCAGTATGCTCACACATGCTGATCACACATTCTGCAAACCACCACAAACTAGGAGTTAATCTAATAAACAGAAAGTCTATTTTTTTAAAACAGCAAACTGTATTGATGCGTACTGCACATACATGTGCTCTACGCCATGGAAAACAGCGACCTGTTGCTTGCATTTGGGGTAAGATTTGATGATAGGGTCACGGGGAAAATATATTTCAGCGAGAGCCCATGAAGCTCAATCATGAAGTTGTAGGTTCCAACTGAACCTGAAAAATTTAGATAGTTGCTCTCAATATTTTTCAGGACCTTTGCCATTCTCATGCCCATAACAAAGCACATATAAAATGAATTTTGATTAAGTTTATACGGGTAAATTATGATTCACATGAAGAAAAAGAGAGTCTAAAACGTTTTTATTTTATTTTTGTTAAGCTTAATGTCAAATAATAATTGACACAAGAATATTGTTCATGGCACCAAGGCACCAAGCAGAAAACAAAAATATAAAATATCAAGAATGAAGACCAAAATACGGCAAATCCACTAGCCGAGCATTTTTGTCACTGCAGCAACACTTGAAATACGGAGGCAGAGTAGAGTTAAATGCTTACAAGAGGATCAGAAGGTTGGTACGGCCTTTACAAAAGGCAATGGTTCATCGACCATAAAAGCTGCACCTGCTGTTGTAACCAGCATGATCTTCTGCAGAGACGACCACAAACTATAGGTGTTAATTTTAATAAACCTAAATTCAACAGCAAAATGTTTCGCCTTATTTAAAAATGCAAATTGTGTCTACAAGTGCATACATAAGTAGGGTTGGGACATTTCCACGCCAAAATGGAGCATTGGTATGATTTGTAAAATGACCAAAAGAGAATCAAAAGAATAATATCTAGGAAAAAAAAAACTTAGAAGACTTACTCGAAAGCTTTCTTCTCCATTTGTTGTTCAGAATATACCATTAAATTTTAGTCTCATAGAAGAATGTTTTTGAATGAAAGCCCATGAAGCTATAGGTTCCAACTGAACCTGCAAAATTTAGATTGTTATCTAGATTTTGCAGGTTCAGTTGAAACCTACAACTTCATGGGTTTTCACTCGAAAATATTATCCGGTGAGGCCAAAATCAAACGCTATATTGTGAACGACAAACGATATCTCTAAGAAATTTGAGTAAGTTTTCTAAACATGTTTCCCCGTTAAGGATTGAGCTTCTCCGTCCCTAATGACAACTACAAAGACCTGGAATACGTTCAGAACAAAAAAAGTGAGAGAAAGGTATCTTTTCACACACATTCACAAAGAAAACATTTATCATTTATGATAGCAACATATGAATCCCTTCTGACATATCCGCATAAAAATCACGAAAGTTATGAATCAGTAAAAAAAATATGCGTGAAAAGATACTACTCAGTCCCTAATGACAACTACAAAGACGACCAGAAAGAAAAAAATGAGAAAGGTATCTTTTCACACACATTTCACAAAGAGAACATTTATCATTTATGATAGCAAGCAACATATGAATCTCTTCTGACATATCCGCATCAAAATCACGAAAGTTATGAACCAGTCAAAAAATATACATATATATATATATAACAGAAAATTTCCAGATATCCAACATAAAGTACGTTGGAACCTAAAAATGAGTCAAATCTGTATATTTTTTATAATAATTCATTAAAGATTGTCTCAAAATTGTGCCCCAAACACAATAGGAAGACATATAGGAGACGTATCTACATTCTACAGATATCAGAGCAGATGGTCTTCAGCTACAAGGACCAAGAAACAACTTTGTTTATACTATTGTTATTTGTAAAGATTATATATAACATTTACACCCAAAACAAAACAAAAAAACTTTGCTTATACAAAACGTGAATATCAAGTAAGAAAACAAAAAAAACTCAGATCGGTAAACAAAACGCACATAAGCAAGGCTGAAAGAGATTACCTCTCGATATTAAGTCGCTTCTTCTCACTCTCCTATTCCTACGGTTTTAATCTGTTTCCTCTGTTTTAAATTACACCTGAAGCAAAAGCTTGGATTTACCATCATGTGGAACCTATCATGTGTATTAATCTTGGAATTTATTCTTCGAACACATTATTGTACTTACAACAAAAATTTCTTACTTTAAAAAAAAAAGAGAGAAAATGTTAGCTTACATACAAAGGTAACCAAAACATTGCATGGTTCACATGAATTTGTCGTGGAATTTATTCCTCAATACTTTTCTCATGTTCCACAAAAAGTAAAGGCATATCAAAAAATTATATTACCTTGTAGAAAATATCAAAAGATTAATTATCGTAAAGCTATTTGCTAACAAATTAACTCTGCTCTTGTGTTTCCGATTGTTCTTATAGTTGTTACCTAGTAAAGTCTTGCGGTCTCATTTACTGATTTGAGAGAGTTGGTCAGTCATCGAACAATGAAGTGTTGGTGTCGGGTCTAAAATAATTGACGGATCAACAAGGCCCATTAACAAAGAGAATCATTAACAGATCCAAAGGAGGATCGATTTGAACGAAGTTGGAGAAAGAAATCGGTAACATAGACAAAAAAAATCTTTAGCAAGAAAAAAAAACATAGACAATAACATCAAAAGAAACAGAAACTCATCAGTTTTGCCCTTCTTGGTTAAAATATATTAAAATCCAGTCGGTTGCATAAACTAATGTTCGATTTGATTTCGGTTTAAATATGTTGGTTTGGTTTGGTTCATGTTTTTTTTTTTTTGAACCTAAGATACGTTAAGTTTGGTTCATGTTCTTTGTAGGGTTTTGAGTTCTGAGTTTTTGTTTTTCCCACTCTGTTAATCGCGCGCGTCTATTCTGAAAATTGTGTTAGATACTTACGAGAGTAACAAGTTACAACTCAAATTCATTTAAATCTGAAATGTGTTTTCAGTTTTGATAGTTGTTACTTTGACTTCTAGTTTATTAATTTCTATAATATCCAGTTTACATAAACGTTACGAAGTGTACTTATCGAAATACAAACGTTACAAAAACGGTTGTTAGAAAGAACCAACCATTACTCGCTAATGAATTAATAAAATCCTTAGACAATATTTCTCTACAAATGCACGAGAAAGATTTAAACAACAATGAAGTTTGTTTAATTAAAAAAACTATTCCCGAGATCTCGTATCACAAATGTCATCAGCTCGAATCTATTCTTATCCATACTTGTAAAGAGCAAAAATCCAATATTAATTTCATTTATTGTTTGGATAAAGAGGAGATTTGTTTGAGACTTTCAAAATCACAATGGGGAATTTGTTTGTCTAATATCTGAAAATCAAAATCACAATGGCCTCGTGACCTTCTTTTTCTTTTTCTTTGATTAAACTATTGCATTAAAAGAGTTTTAACTTTTTTTTTAAAAGAGAATACAATATAACTACAAAAAGCCAAAGTGTCAACAAACGCATCATGTATATGGTAAAACTAAAACGTCACACTCAGATAAGAATGTAAGGATAGAAGTGAAGTCAAAAACTCAACCAACTTAAAAAATAGCATCCGTGCAAAGGGAAATGAAAAGAAAAAAATTCTAAGATTAAGTAGTCTCGAAACCACAAAGCAATTCTTCAACACAAATTAGGGAAGAGTTGTCAAATCCTCAAGGGCCATTGAGGCCAACAAGCCAACATCATCAATTGTGGGACGAGAAATGATTAGCACCGTTTCTGCTTCAAACATAACACAACTTAGACTCAATACTCCCTGCATCAAAACCACACATAACACAAATGGAAAATTTGGAAACAAAATAAGTTATATAAAAGAGAAATCATGGCAATAAATATCTAATCAAAACAAATTTATTCGAGGAATGCAAATTATGAAAATATTTTTTTTTCAAATTGTTACGAAATGAGAGAAAATATTTAAAAATATTCATTTTCAGAATGAAAACGAAACAAAATCTACATACTAGAATAAGGGATGAAGAAGATGAACTGAATTTTTTTCATCTTCTTCGTTCATTCTTGTTTTTTTTTTTTTTTTCAATTTATTCAATCAAACTCGGAAAATGCCATTCTCGATTTCACACGACACATGATAATGAACGAAAAGGAAGAATGAACTAAATCTCCAATTTTAGATTTTTGCCTTTTTAATTTAAAATGATGTCGTTTTGTATTTTAAAACTCAAACGTTCAAAACGGCATTGTTTTGATACCTTGTTGCCAACGTATCATCTGAGCCCGCGAAATTTAAAATGGGTCAGTTTATATTTATAGATAACGGTCATAAATTTAAATAGTTCATTTGATTTATTTTGAGATTGATTAAAAAAAAAAACAAAAAAAAAACAGTTTTTGTTAACATTGAAATACACCGTTTTTCCTCGCACGCAAGATAATAAGTAAATGTCACTAGATCGTCTTGTGCCCTGAAGCGGTAGAGTAGAACACAAACTATAAGAATGAAATCCAAAACGCAACCGTTTTTGTTTCGTAGTTATTTGGCTTTCGTTGGCATCATCAAAAACTCTCAAAACCAAAAGACCAAAAAAGAAAAAAAAAACTCTCTCTTCCCTGCGCCCCTCTCTTTTCTCTCTCTCTCTCTGTCTCTCTCTGCGTTTCTTCCGAGCCGGAGGAAGCCAAAAACCCTTTAGTACAAAAACAGCGGTTACGCTGCTGCTGATTTGAGAAATTGACTGGGGGGAATAAAAGCTTCAAACTTGGAGAGAAGAAACGTCGTAGAAGTAAATCTCAGACTTAACTCTGGATCTCTTGTCTACCAATTTTTTTTTCCTTTTAAACGTGGCAGATCTTCCTCTCGGTAAACAAACCCTTTTGCAACCAATCTCACATCTTTCCACAAGCACTTACGGCTCCTGGGCTTCGATTTTGTTTCATTTTTGGGTTTTCAAGGTTTTTCCTCTGATTCTGTCGGTTACGGTTTTTCAGGGAGAGGTATGCCTCGAAAGAGATTAACTTTACGGCGATTGAACCTCTGCTCGAATTTGTAAGATCAAGTTGGGATTTTTTTTCTCTGGTTTTGTGCTTCAGACAGTGGATTTTTGGGGGGTTTTTGTGGGTGTTTCCGTGTGATGGGGAGTAGTGATGAGCGAAACAGTAAGGCGATTGATGCGTCGGTAGGAGGGTTGGTTTGGGTCCGACGCCGTAACGGGTCATGGTGGCCGGGTCGGATTATGGCTCATCACGAGGTTCCTGACAGTTCTGTAGTTTCTCCCAAATCCGGCACACCGATTAAGCTTCTAGGTCGTGACGATGCTAGCGTGTGAGTACACTCTCTTCCACTATCTTTTCCCTCTGTGTTATTGAATTCAACCTCTGTTTTTGCTTTCTGTCTTTGAGCATCCTTGTTCTGATAGTTTAACCTTTAAATCATCTTACTTTGATCTCTCTAGGGATTGGTACAATCTTGAAAAGTCCAAGAGGGTGAAGGCGTTTCGTTGTGGAGAGTACGATGCTTGTATTGAGACGGCAAAGGCTACTGCATCTGCCACTAGCAAGAAGGCTGTCAAGTATGCACGCCGAGAAGATGCCATTGCCCATGCTCTAGAGATTGAGAATGCACACCTTGCCAAAGGTAAGCCAGAGCTCCGTACTGGAAAAGATGATTCGTGTACTGACAAGGCTGAAGAAGATGCATTGCAATCTACTACTTCTTTAAAGAAAGCCAATAATGGCAAAGCTTCAAAGGTGCAGCCTTTGTCAGAGAAGAGAAGAAGGACACCGAATGACGCCGAAGACGATGGGACTGAAGGAAACAAACGAATGAGAGGGCTTGAGGATATTGGAATGGGTGTAGGGTCCAAGGGAAAAGTACATGGAGCTAAGCAGGAAAATGGATTTAAGAGTGATGTAAACGTCAATGGTTCCATGCCGAATGGGACTCTTGCCAATGGTAGTAGCAGGGATAGCTCTCCGTCAATGAAAAGAACAAGGTCTCAAGTCTTAAATGCTAATCAGTACTCTAAAAGGAAAACCCGACAACGGCCGCTGACAAAAGTGTTGGAGAGTACAGCTATGGTGTGTGTTCCTGTAATCTCTGACGAACTTGACAATTCTGATTCTTCGCCTCCTCCAGGGCTCTCTGAAACCAAAGCTGCTGCTGTAATCAACAATAATAACCCGGACAGCAATGGGGTTTCATGTGAGAATGCTACTGTTTCATTATGTGCTTCTGAAAATGCTGTTGAAGTGATCAACAACGAGGCGAAAGAGAGTGAAATCTCGGTTTTGGCAAAGGATGACTCGTCCAATAGATTGTTTGATGTTCCACTGATTGGAGAAGAAAAATACTCTGCAGGTATAAATGGCTTTAACCTTTTTATTAATATTCTGGTGATTGAATGGTCCCTTTTGGCCTGAGGGACATTTGCAGTGTGCGTCTATGTTTGCTCACATTTCTGTTGCTCTTAGTTGTCACATGACGGATTAAAAAGCTTATATGTCTAATGTCTGGACAAATCGTCCGGGACAGAATACTAGTGACTCTTTGTTTGGGCAATGGATGCCTTTTTTTAATCCTTTACTCGACTTGGTGACTAATTATTAGTGATGCTTCCTAATTTTTTTGTCTATGGCTAATTGTTTCTGCGTGTTTCTGGTATTGGCTTAAGATGGTTTATCTGATATCAAGTCTTTCTCTGCCTGTTTGGATCAAACACTTGATCAGTTAGATCGGCTTTGGTGGCTTCTTTTTTCTGGTTTGTGGTTAGCATGACTTGAACTGACGTCCATTGTTGCTCCAGGTACTTCGACGGCGGCCATCACATCTTCACCCACAAAGGCTCTTGTTTCTGGACCTACAAGGCGATGTGGTCAGAATAGCCTTGATGACGTGGTGAAAATCGAAGGATGTAATGGATCTGCTTGTACGAGTCCAGCAGCTACACTGATCAATGGGATTGAGAATATCACTTCAATGTGGCGGCTAAAAGGGAAAAGGAATTCAAGGCAGATGAGTAAAAAACAGGAAGAAAGAAGAAATGCTTACGCAGAAGAAGCCAAGAACAATCCTCTGCTTCGTTGTTCTGTCTCTGAACAAAAGCCACGCGGTCGTTTCAGCGTTGGCACTCAGGCTATGGGAAGAAATTCTCAACTCTATGACGTGGAGATCGAGGTAGAAGCCAACTACAAACCCCGAAATGTCCCGGTGATTTCCCTTAGGTGTAAACTGAATGGTGAAGCTATTGTCGGGCATCCTTTAACCGTTGAAGTGCTTGAAGATGGATCATGTGACCGCATTGTGTATAGTCATATCAAGCCACTCGGTGTTCCAATGGTTGATGTGAAGCCAAAACCATCATGGAAAAAGAAATCCTCCAAGATGAAGAAACCACACATTCCTCCGTACAAATCATCAAAAAAGTGGAAGAAATCTTCGTCTCTTTCGAAGAAGACAAGGTGCCTCTCTGCTCTGAGTGGCCAGAAGCTGACAGTAAGTAGCAAGAAGAAAGTGATGATAGAGAAGACTAACGAGCGGATTGTATCTTGCATCCCTCTGAAAGTAGTCTTCAGTAGGATAAACGAAGCAGTGAAGAGGTCAGCTAGACAAGTGCACAGAGCATTACCACCTGGAGGAAATACATGATGAGATGGTTTGTTCTCGCCTCTATTTCTTGGCATTTGTTTTTTCTTTTTTCTTTTTTACCTCTCTGGTTTAAGGCATTCACCGAGATGAAAATAGGGAGTGGTGGATGGGTTTTCTGTACAATACAGAGATATCTTAGGCCTTGTGAGAAAGAATGAGAGAAAAGAAAAATGGGATTGGAGGTGTATATGTATATTAGCCTATAGCAAATAGTGGTGGGAGGTGTAATTTTAGAAGAAAAAAAACAAAAAAAAAAAACTCAGAATAGGTGGAAGAAAGACATTGTTGCTCTCATTTACTCATTTTTCTCAGATAAACTCAAATTGTTTGTTGTAACTCAAAGTTCTTGTCAAACTCAGATGGTGAAGAAACTTTTTAGCTCTTTGTGTTCTTACTTTCTGCATTATTATGGGCACAATTATATATTTTCACAGCATCTCTGTTTGATGAAATGGTTTTTGCTTTGTAATCCAGTTTAAGTTTCTATTGGCTGATTTTACAATATTGAAACCTTCACAAAGGCACCACAATACTATGTATAAAACATAGAGACAAACTGTGACTGACTCATGATGACACTACTAGCTCTTGGAATGGCTTGTTGGGTAGTCCGTTCAGTGAGACCCTTGAAGCAAATTTGAGTGGTACGCCTGATCGGATCAAAGACAGATTAAACGAGAGAGTAAAAGTTAAATCTTTATTGCGATAGAAGTGTTTACGGGTCATCATGTATCTTAAAGTAGAGTGTTTCTATCTAATTAAGGGATCATGAACTTGTTTGCTAAATGGTTATTATTATCATTGATAAGACTTTCGAACACAAAGACGGTGAGAATCTAACCGGAGAACAAATATCAAAGTGGGGTACTTGCTATAATTAAGACTGAGAAACAGAGCAAACCAAACTCTGTTTAGTAAACGACTTATAGATCAAAGAAAAGTCATATCACACAAGTTTTAATTGGAACATAGAATCAAAAGCATAGATTCCATTTGCGAAATAACGAGAAGAGAAGAAGAATATGCATTGAGCAAGTCAAACGTCAACGAAGCCAACATGCTTCGCTTACACGTCTTTTACCTTTAACGTAAGTCTAATAACTTGTAAGACTCTCTTTCCTTTGTCTGCGCCTGTCTCTCTATTAAAAGTCTCTCCAAAACTCAAATTCAGAACAAATTTTGCTATTCTCACTTGGAGAGATCTCTGACATGTCTGTGAAGAAACAGGCTTCTGAGAGCAAGAACAATGGAAGCCAGAAGTCGAGTCGTTATCGATGTTTGTCATTCTCGTTCGTGGAGTCATCATCGGATGGGAAGAAGAAACCATTGTCGTTGAGTCGTATGGATTCCAAAAAGCTCAAGGCAGATATTGTCAAGTGGGCAAAGCGTGTTGCGGCTTATGCTCGTCAGCTTAGCTCCAGAAAACGAGATTAAGACATTGACGAAGGAAAGCTTATTGAAACATTGAATTCAGTTTTACTTTTGTTTAGCCTTAATTCCTTGAATCATTTTAAGTTTTTTTTTTTTTTTTTTTTTTTTTTCTATTTGGCACATTGATCATTTTCTTGCTGAAGTCATTTAATTTTCTTTTTGCAAATTTATCTAAGTCAATCAATTCAAATGATTTTGTCTAATTTGGTTCATGAAAGGTGGTGTGATCATGTTCCTTCTTCTCTACCATTCGTAATGGTATCTTATTCAAAAGATTTTGAGTTGTTGTGAAATTAAAACCTCTAGATATATTTTATTTTATTTTATTTATAGCAAACCTCTTGTACTACTTATCTTATTTGCAACATGTTGATTGTTGCTTTGTTAAAAAAGAATATTTATATTCTCCTTTCTCTTAAGACCACTTGCCTTGGTGGGATTTTTTCAACTTCTCTAAAAAGGTCTACATGCTTGTCTGTGAATGCTATTACAGAACTGATGAAAAAGATTAAAGAGACATAACTCTAATAGAAAATCAAAACTCCCTCAATCTAAAAAATCTCTGTTTTTCATTTGTTTCCTATCTGTTTAGAGACCCAAATGAAGCAGCCATGGTCACAAGGAGAGCTCAAGCAAGCTCAAGCAAGCAGACACATTCGATGTGAGGAGTGTGAGGGAACATATCCACTGGCTGGACACTCATCAGTTTGTAGCAACCCTTTATATTCTTCTCCTCCTACGTTTTAAAACCACCGAGTTTTGTTGATTACCTTTACCAAACGATATAAAGAGCAAATATTCGAGAAAAAAAGATTTAGATTACTAACCACTCCATGACAGAGGTAATCAAGATCCCTAGCGCATGTCGCAGGATTACATGAAACATAAACGATCCGTGGAGATTTAAGGTTTAGCAGAAACTTGATCAACTTCATGTGCATACCAGGTCGATTGGGATCTGTAAAAAAAAAGAAACTTCTCTAATGAGTAAGAGAACAAAAAATCTGGTAAGACAGCAAAGCAAATAAGAGCAAGATGAAATGTAGCTATGTGAAGAAGATTTATAACCAGAAATAACAATATCAGGCTTAGGGAAATTGCTCCCAAAATCCTCTCCAATTTTATTTAGATCCCCTTGGATGAATGTTGCATTCTCTATGCCGTTTATTTGGGCATTCTTGTGTGCATCTGTTATTGCTTGTGGAACTACTTCATAACCATACACATGCTTGGCCCTAAAAGGAGGAAGAATCAGACTGAACATTCCCGCAACAATCAAAACTGCTAAAACTTATTAATCTCTGTCAATACTTTTAAGCTCATGTTTCTTACCTTCTGGCAAGTGTAAGACCTATGGTACCAGTTCCACAGAAAAGATCGAGCACGACTTCTGAGCCGTCTCCTTTAAGTCCAGCACATTCCTCAATAAGCTTATATAAAACTTCAGCCTGCACAGTGCACACCATTTTAGTTTCCCACAAGTATTTTGTTTAATGTTTGGTATGTAAGAGGAATCAACTTAGTTAAGTATTCCATATACCTGATGAGTGTTAGTCTGAAAGAAAGAGTTGGCTGAAATTTGAAATGTAAGGCCTCTTAAGACCTCTTCGATTGTAGCTTTCCCGTAAAGAGTATATTCTTGTTCCCCAACCGATGTATTTCCAACAGAGGAATTTACATTATTCATGATGCTTACCTGCATTTTCATGAGCCCCAAGAAAAAAAAAAGGTATGGAAGTCTTAAAATACAAATTGTAGTCAAATCTATAAACCGGTTAAGAGTTGTAGGAATGAAGCAAATAAGTTTTTCATCACGAACCACTTGAGGAATTGATGAAATTCTATCAACCAGGGGCTTCAACAGCTCTGGCTTATAAGACGATGTCACAAAATTGACCATGAGTTCTTGTGAACCAGTCTCCACATTCCTATGGTCAAGTTTGGTAACAAGAAAGAATTAGCCAAACTAGAGAAATGAAAGAACTATCGCTAAAGATCATGCGCAGATACAACTATGATTTTTCACTTCCATCAGCTTCTAGTTCATCTGCTTGTCTAATATTACGAGAGGCAAGGTGCTTATACTATCAACAATTTGATTCAAGTACCTTTAATACCTTCCAGTTCTCAGCATCAAATGTTTAAGAAACCCGGCATGTGAACGAGCATTGTATGGTGAAAGACTTAATTGGGGATCTCTCCAGCAATCTTGAACAGCAGCAAGAACCTAATTTGGATTATGAAAAGGAAGAAAGAAAAAAGGTTACTATGATTCTGAGTAAAGAAGAGCTCTAAGCAAATACTAATTTTGTATAAGTGCTTTCACCATACCATGTTTCCAGGCTCGCTTTGTAGTAAGCACTTATCGACATTTAGAACCTTGTCAAAGAATCCAGGCGCGTGTAGCCCCAATGCAAAGCTCATAGGACCATCTTCTCTCTCGTGCAACATTTCAACCGGAAGCCATCTTTGTGGACCAAATGAAAATTCCATCTACATTCAAAAACGTAAGTAAATATAACGCAGCCAATCTCAAACCAAAGCACGTTTTGACAACAAAACAATCAAACCAAACCTTGTTCCGATAATGGAATTGGATGTCGCAGGGAACAATAGGCTTCAAGACAGTCTCAAGGCTTGGATTGTTATCAGAAAACCTTCCGACATGTGTGACGAGCTCATGAACCTGCTCTTCTTTAGCTCTAAGCTGAGCTTCATAAGAGAGATTCTGAGTTTTGCAACCTCCACAATAGGAAGCATACTCACATGGAGCTTCTACCAAGTCCCTGTGTGGAGATATCGTCTTTAATTTCGTCACCTAAACAACAACAACAAGCAAGCAAATATGAAAAAAACGAAAAATCGAAACTTTGTTATATATCCATCGATTTGATTCAAATTTCTGATCAATTCGGTAAATTGAAGCAAAAAGGGGAATTTTTTTCTAAGAAACCTCGGCGTAGCTGCCTTTGCGGCGGGTGATGCGGCCGAGAAAACGCTCGCCGGGAAGAGCTCGGTCGCACATGACGACGAAGCCAGTGCCATCAACCTTGCAGATTCCTTTGCCTTTGAAACCCAAACTCTCGCACACGAGCTCCACCGTCTGCCCTCGTTTCGGGTAATACGGCGCCGTTTTCTTCCCGGAGCCGTCTTCAACGCTCTTCTCTTCGTTCACCTTCAGGGTGTTACCGCCGTCGAGTTCAGAAGAAGAGGGAGGGGCGAGAGAAGAGGAGGAGCACCTGAGCCTAAGAAGCAATGAGCGCGTGGGCACAACGTACCTGAGAGCATGAGCAGGCGTGGTGGCCAACATTTGAAAAAAATGGTGTTTTTGACGGAAAATCGAATCGAGCTTTGCTTGCTTGAGAGAAGAAGCTGAAAGTGCTAAAGTTTCAGAATTTTTGTGATAAAGGATGAATATGTCATTTGATCAGCATTCAAACGACAGCGTTTTTGTGCTGTTGTTTCTTCGCCTTTAGGCTTAAAAGCTTAAACCCTCAATCATAAACCCTAAGCTTTTAATTTACACACTTAACTCTTAACAGAGCAGAAAAGAGAGATTCAAAAATATGGAATTTAATTAGCAGTATGAGATATTGAGTTTCTTTCAAACACTTTCTGTATTATTTATTTGGTCCTACTTCTTGCTCTTTAGTTGTCTTTTGGTGTTGAATAGATTTGTACTTCAACTTCTAAAAGTTGTTTCCGACTACAAGATTTGAACCAAAACACCTTTCATATTCCAACAATTTTGTGTATTTATCTCTTTTTACTTTTTTCTTTTGATATCAACTTTGGAATCATCAGTTACAAAAAAAAAAAAAAAAAAAAAAAAACTTTGGAATCAAATTTTTTTTTTTTTTTTGTTATAATGCAAAAACAATCATTTTAAATCCTTGAAGCGGCAAATTATTGGAACCAAACTTTTAAATTTCCCTATTTGTTAATATATTTACCAAACTGGAGAATTAAAGAAAAAAACAAGAATTGAAAAATTGAAAGACCGAGCCAAATCAAACACAAAAACCACATTAAGCATTTAAATAGTAAAGTTTGACAATTAGGAATAATATACGGTGAGAAAAAATATTAAATGCATTAAGTCGTAATTAAGTTTCCGATATGTTTAAATACATCGTAATCAAACCATAATACGTTTGTAATAAATGCATTAAGTCGTATGTTTCCGATATGTGTAATAAACTCAGACCATCAGTTACAGAGAAAAGACCAACAGATTAGCAATATCCTTAGGTTTGAATGCTTTATTCAAGTTTTCTTACATTTAAAGCTCTCTGTTTCCAAAAGTAGATACCAAAAGATCAGATGAGAGTTTCAGAGAACTTCCCTCCACTGCGATCATCAAACAACAAGATTTTAAGCATGGACGAATCCGACAGCTGAACCAAATGCGTGATTGAGAAGATTCAAATCCTAATCTTCTATTTTCCGGTGCGTTTCCTCTTCAAAGTTTCGATTTTTATTTCAATCAATAACACGTGAATTTGCCATACTCTCTCTCGAATCTTTGTTTTAAATTGTAAATCTATTTTCTTACTCATATTACCACCACAATCGTTTGTCGGATTTCTATGTCTCTCTGTTCTTCCGAGACGACAGTAACTAAACTAGGTTGGAGGAATTTGGAACTTCTCGTACGTTTTGGCTTTTGTCTGAGTTTCTGGAGAAAAAAAAAACCATTTGGTAAAACCTTAATCTTGTCTTATTAGTTTAGTGATTAAACATACTGTTGATATTTGGGAATAATTTAGACAACTTCATCTAAATTGTGTTTTTTTAACCTTTATAAAACTTGTTTCTCTTCTTGTGTAGGTATCTTTGTGTATTAGCCAAAAAAAAAAAAAGTGTTGTACACAAAAACTGGTTCTGTTCATCAAGACACTGAGGCTGATGGGGAAGGAGGAAGGGGTTAAAGATAGAGCTACATTAGCTTCCAATATAAGACCTACAAACCAATGTAGGACTCTTTTACCGATGCGGTTGCTTCAGGTTTTCTTGATGTTCGTTTTGTTGGCTCTTGGAATCTCAGTCGTTAGTATGCACATGATCAAGTACTTGAAGATTCAGACATTGGCTCCAACCACATTGATCTCTACGTGTGATGAGAGAACTACATTGGAGAGCTTTATCAAGTCTCCATCGAGTGTTTGGCACTCCATGAATGACAGCGAGCTTCTTTGGCGCGCATCGATGGAGCCACGAAGATATAAATATCCGTTTAAAAGGGTTCCTAAAATGGCATTTATGTTTCTCACCAAAGGCCCTTTGCCATTAGCTCCACTCTGGGAAAAGTTTTTCAAAGGGCATGATGAATTCTACTCAATCTACGTTCACACGTTGCCAAATTATAAATCGGATTTCCCAAGCTCATCTGTGTTTTACAGAAGACAGATCCCAAGTCAGGTACTTTCATTGATCAGAACAAAGTTTATTTTTTAGTTATGTTGCTTCTTTTAGTTTCTCACTTATGAGTTTTTATCTATATTTGTGTAGCATGTGGTTTGGGGAGAGATGAGTATGTGTGAAGCTGAAAGGAGGCTTTTGGCTAACGCGTTGCTCGATTTCTCTAACGAATGGTTTGTTCTGCTCTCTGAAGCTTGCATTCCTCTCCGCGGTTTCGACTTCATCTACAATTATGTTTCAAGATCAAGATATAGTTTCATGGGTTCTGCTAACGAGGACAGTCCTTACGGGAGAGGCAGATACAGCTACGCGATGGGACCGGAAGTCCATCTAAGCCAGTGGAGAAAAGGGTCTCAGTGGTTTGAAATTAACCGGAAACTCGCTCTTGACATTGTTGAAGACACCGTTTACTACCGCAAATTCAAAGAGTTTTGTAGACCTCCTTGTTATGTGGATGAGCATTACTTCCCAACAATGCTCTGAATCCTATATTCTCATTTGCTGGCGAAGCGGACGTTAACTTGGAAAGATTGGTCAAGAGGTGGTGCTCATCCAACTACTTTTAGCAAGTCTGATATAACAGAGAGTTTTCTCAAGAAGCTTCCTCAAGCTCAATCATGCTTCTACAATGATCAGCCATCTCAAGTGTGTTATCTCTTTGCCAGAAAGTTTGCGCCAAGCGCATTGGAGCCTTTACTTAAACTCGCACCAAAGGTTCTTGGATTCTAACGGATCTTTGTGGTCTTTTGGTTCTTGGTTTTTGTTCTGAAATGTTCTTGCATTTTGAGGGTAGCTTCGTCTTAGCAAGGACACAACTGATCATTATTGCCTTCTTCAACATTGATAGTATATATACTTCAATGGCTAATGAAATTTAACTTTACATATGTTTGAATAAAGATATATTTTCATAATCTTCATTGTTTTGGCAATTCCATACCCTTTAAAACTGGAATGTTATTAATAGAATCACAAAAAATCTATCTTTTATTGGCTGTTTGTCAAATACAATATCAATATAAAATGTGTGTATGTGTGTGTGTGTATGTTTTATGTATAGTGACAATATTGATTTACATCTTCATATGAAGAGTAAATAGAATACACTGAAAATCTAAGATAAGACGAAGAAGCAATTATAGAGCAAAAGAATGTGGAATGCCGAAAGTAAAAAAACTAACTAATCATATGATCTGAGTCCCTCCTTTCTTCCTGAATGGAACGGAAGATTCTTGCGGCAGACTCAGAGGCAGATGTTGAGTTATGAGGAATGGCTTTAATGGCGTGAAACAGAGGTTGCTGTTTCTGCTTGTACTCATCAGTGTGATGAGTAGGCTCTGTAGAGAAAAGAGGAAGCACATCGAATTTATGTTTCTCTGGTGGACTTGAGGCTGTACTTCCATGTACTTCACTATCATTGGATTCCTGAGACTTCTTGAAGGAAAATGGAATCACTTGAGTCATGTGACTGGATGTGCTGGACCATCTTGGGAACTTATCAAACAGGTTTGTCTGGTCAAGTGTTGTCCTCGGGTTAGGTGGTGGGAAGTAGTTGTGGCTAAATTGAGGAGAAACAGGGAACCTCAATGCTGTGTCCGGCGAATCTTGGCCATAAATTGGAACCATGAAAGCTGAAGAAGGAGGAGGACATGGTCCTGCGTATGGTTTATAGACCAGACCTTCTGAAGGAGACATTACAGGAACTAACCATTGGTTTCCATGAGGAGGAAGTAGCTGTTGTGGCCAAATCGGGGCCACGAGCTCTTTGCTTATAGAAGGTAGAGGAAGTTTTGGTTTCATATGCTTTGGATATTCTTTGGTTAGAAGTTTGTGATTCTCATTGTTTGGTTTCTTAACTTTTGAAGCCGCCATTTCCAGCAGATGTGATGACCTCATTGTACCACGTTTTCCGCCATTAAGCTTACTCTCAAGAACCAACTTTGACGATTTTGCAACCATCTTTTGAACCTGTATCATGTTCATGTTCATGGTCAGAACACATGAAAGCTAAAAAGCACATGAAGTAAACCAGACTCCATTGAAACAATCAGGTTATAAGCAAGATTTACCATTATCAGTCTATGCAGCTCAAAGACTTGCGCTGCAAAGATCTTCTGCTGGCTGAAAATATCAGCAAGAAAAAGTAAGAAATATGGCAAAATTATGTACATGGGAATCATAAGAAAAGAGACTGAGATAGTAAGTGAGAGGATACATACTTGATCATGTAAGTTCTCATCTTCCAAAACCTCTCGTCACCTACCACTCTGGCAACATCATTAGAAGCTGCACTCATACCAGACAGAGAGTCTATTGCAGAACAGTCTGATACGTCATGTTCGCGCAAAGGCACAGTTTTGGGCTTCTTTTGAGTTTCAACGTTAAATCCATCAAGGGCTCTTCTTCTATACAATTGAGTTTTCATCACGTTCTGGCTTTCATCTTCCAAACATTCTGGTAAAAGTAACTCTCGAATATGAAGATTGTTCAGGGCAGATTTGGAACCAGCACCTTCTCCTCCGGCTTTGGTGCTACTGCTATTACAAAACTGGAGCGACAAATCTGTGTTTGCTTGTGGATCTGTTTCCGAGTGTCTAACAAGAGGAACTTTAAGAGAATCCAAGTTGGTGAGGTTCTTGAAATGGTACTCATTTTGTTTTATTGAACTAGGCTTAGTATTAGTAGTAATCGATGATCCTCTGGGACTTGGATAATTCATGATTTTTTTATTCATCTTCCCCTCAAACTTTGATGTTGTAGAAATGTTACAGATTGGAAGCTGATTCTTTTCTGGTCGATCAGTCTGTAAAAAAAAAAAAAAAAAAAATCAAAAATCAAAAGTAAGATTCAAAGTATGCATTGTTGTACTATTTTGATCAATGCTTATTTACACAAAGAAAGAGTATACAATGAAACCATATTTCTATGCATACACAAAATCAAGAACCTGAAGATTAAAAGAGTGAATTGAAAGGATTAAAAAACTCACGAGATGGGCGTTGTTGGGTGGTGGAGGAAGAGACAGAGAGAGAGTGGAAGGAGAATCAGAGATCTTGTTGTTGGTCGGAGAAGGAAGAGTGGAATGTTTATAGAGAGACATTGATTTGGCATTAAATGGCTGAGACAAGCCTCCTCTTCCAGTATCTTTCACATGAACCCTCGGGAACAATTGAGGAATTGTTATCCTCTTGGTCTCATCTTTCATTCCTCCCATCTTACTTTCTTCTTCTTGTCCTCTCTACTATGGTCACAACAAATCCTATTAATTCCTTCCCCTACATGTAACCTCAATAACAGAAATCAAAACTCTTTGAAAGAACCAAATGTTATTACCTTGTGAAACCAAGTGCCAAGATGAGAAATTTCAGGATCAAACAACACTTTAGATCAATCCCAAATCCAAAAGATTATAACTTTTGTTTTTTTAAATTTTGTTTTTATATAGATATGGGGAGCTAATCCACCTGAAAGAAACAAATCTTAAGAAGAAGAAGAAGAAGAGCAGAAGCAAAAGAAGATATTTTGTTTGTGTCGCCCCACAATGGATTCCATACGAGGGGACGACAAAACTCTGAAGATTTGGTTTGTGTGTGTGTGTGACTCTGCGGTCATGTATGGTTCCTTCAAGTAAAGATCCATAACTCACGGGAACTAGGATTTACGATGACGTGGCATCTTTTGGTTGGTTAGGTCCGAATGGTAAGAGAATGGCGTGAGGGAGAAGATGTTTGGGTGACTCGGTCTCTTACACAACACAGCCACATGTTTTCAATCTCTCTCTCTCATGGCTAACTTAAACTTTATCATCTCCCAAAATTTTTTCCTAAATTAGGATTATCATTACCGAAATATTTGTTTCTGATCGCAATCATTTGACACAAAAAGTGGGAAATAAGAAGCGTGTTCGAATATATAGAAAAGGAAATGTTCAACAAACAAAAAAAAAGAATACATAGAAAAGGAACTATAATTAGCATGATTGATTCGAAATTCATGTTTTATTTTGAATTCAAATCGATTTAGAGTTCTGAATTTTTTTTTTTTTTTTTTTTTAATGTACCCCTAGCCGAAGCGCGTAGAGGGTCGACGTCTCGTGGTTTCCTTAACGTGTGCATGTAAGAGAGAGCCGTGAGTCACGTGGGCTTGAGCCCACTAAATGTTTATACTTAGGTTTTTTGGGCCCTTGTTAATGTAATACCCTGTTTGACAATTTAGTTGGAGTGACAGTGGTTTAGCATACGTGTGACCGTGTGAATTAATTTCATTGAATGGTTTTTTATTTTTATTTTTAAGAAAAAAATTCATTGAATGATGTTTGATGACAATTGGAAAATTACTTTCACGATTTTAGATTGAGACCCCTTTTAGATTTATCATCATTTTATATTTTGTTCTCTATATTTAACATATACATACAATCCTTTGGATATGCTACATTTCTTAGATAAGTTAATCTTCATATATTTATTTGCATGTATAAAGATATAAGTTTAAATAATAATATGTACGAATAAAATGTTTTGTGTTAATACAATAATTAAATTATATAGTCAAGCTTAATATTGGTTATTGACGGTCATTGAGACTTCGACACAACAAAATAATGTGAGAATACATAGAAAAGGAACTAAAATCAGCATGATTGATTGAAATTCATGTTTTAATTTCAATTCAAATCGATTTAGAGTTCTGAATTTTGTTTTTTTTAATGTACCCCTAACCGAATTATGGTTATAATATCTGGAAATACAGGTATTATTAATAATATATATATATATATATGTATATGTTTGTCAAGATACAAATATAATTGAAGGCAGGGGCGGATCACGTTAAAAAATGGGGTCAGCTGACCCAAGGAAAATATATAAATATTCCTTGTAGCTGTTAGTATTAATTCATCTATAGCGCAAATGGTTTGTTCTACACTCATACATTCTCAAGGTCAGGGGATCGATCCAGCAGTTTGTTTTTTTTTCCTAAATTTTGCTTAAGAAATAGCATACAGTTTTTTTTTTCCTAAAGCATATGAACAATTCCTTATTTATAGCATATTTCTTTTTTTTACTTGGAAAAAACTATAATAAAATTACTTGACAAAAAAACTATAATAAGATTATACATTATTAAAAGAGAAATTGTTCAAACAGCCCTATTTTAAGTTTTCAGTTCAATAATAGACCTAAAAAATTTGCTAATCACTTTTAGCATTATTAGGAAGCTGTTAGACATATTTAGTAAGGCTTTCCTAACTTTAATGAAAATCTAGAAAGCGGTAAGGAATACATTAGACACATTTAGGAAAAGTTTCCTAACTTTAATGAAGGTTATTTATGAACAAACGAGTTTCTAAGTCTATTTTTGAAAAATAAACTTTATTTTGTACTCTTTAAAAAAATTGTTCTTATTAAAAAAAGAAAATTTCTATTTTATATTTTAGAGGAATCATCATCGACAATACTTTATAAATTTAATAATTAATACATTCATATATATCTATAAATAATAAAACTATGAACATATATATGATATAAAACAAAAAACTCATAATCTAATACTCCCTCTGTTCCTTAAAGAAGGTTGTTTTAGAAAAAAAATTTGTTTCAAAAAGAAGAATGTTTTCAATTTTCTAGGTGTAGTTATTGTTCTTTTTTACTTAATCTACCCTTATAACATTTATTATTTTAAAGAAAACTAAAGTAATAACTAATAAAACAAGGTTAGAAAAGACTTTTTAAAAAATTTCTTAATATGTGTGAAAAACCCAAAACAATTTTCTTTAAAAAGCAGTAGGAGTAGATTTTTTTTTAATATGAAAGATGAAAATGAATAGTCACTATATTTCATAATACTACTTCTAAAATAAATATCATCAAAAAGATAATTTATAATTTTATCATAAAATTTTGTTTTTAATATAAATACATAAATTATAATAAAAAAATTTAAATTTTTTTTTTTTTTGACCTTGGTAAAATAATTTTCTGGATCCGCCCCTATTGAAGCTTATATCCTTGTCAAAGTTCATTTATTCCTACAGGATAATATTCAACATCGCTAACGGAGGCGATGTTCCAATAAATATTAGATAAATACATAAGAAAAAACAAATAGAGTTTTAAAAAAAGGAAAAACAAAAACGCAAAAAAACAGATTAAACAAAAAAATGGGAGTCCCTACAATATGACGCCATGCTGATTTCCCACGTGGGACTACTATCCTATAAGATCACAACCAATTAATAAGAGCCACGTGCACATGGCGAACGTTGTGTTCACGTGTGGAACCATCAATACTGGAAGAGTGAAGAAGAGTCTAGAGCTTGCTTCGCTTACTTGTACAGCTTCGGTCTGGACCATTTTAAACCGTACCGAGCCAAAGTAGCAGAAAGAGAAAGAATGTAATCGGTTTTAAACCGACGTCGCTTTGCCCTTAACTCGAGAGAAGTTGTTTCATATTTTGACAAATATAAGATAAATGGACCACTTTGATCTCTTAATCATGGGCGCAGAATCATGGACATAGGCCCGACAACACCTTAGCTTATGTTTCAACACTAATCTCTTACGGTTCTTTGTATAGAAGCATCAAGAGCTCGAACCTATCGTTTCTTTGTATGATTGTAGAATCTACGATCTCCATTCGATTATGTACAATCTACAATCGATATTTAATTATTTGTACGTACAAATCTTCATTTAATTGTAGAGTCTACACATTAAATTTGTTTTCATGAACATATTTGTTTTTTTCTTTTTTTTGAATTGCAATTACACTTCAAGTTGACTTAGTAAACCGACGCGGTCGATTTTAATTTTGGTACATTGGATGGATCCATGACTGTGGGAAGTCAAATTCGTGTGAATTAAAAGTGAGAGGTTGTTCTCGACCGACATTTCTGGTTCCCGCTTGAGGTGTGAGAATAATTAATATTTGATTTGAGAATTTTTGTTTTCTTATATATGGGTCTGTCAAATAATATACGTTTGGGTATTATTCAAAAATAAAATTTTGATATTATTCAAAATACAAAAAATTGCGTTAAGGACAAAGCAATGTCTCTTTCGTTGTGAGTATCCTAAGGATGTCAACAACTGTGAATGTGATGTTGATCTTCATTTACCTTCCATGTACCATCTATGGTTATATTCAATAAAATTTGATTCAGCTTTACCAACACGGTCATAGAAATTGTGAATTAGGGAACTCGGCAAAAGTTTTTAGGATTTTGAGTTAAAGTGTTTAGGGTTTTAAAAATATTAAAGATTTTTTTTATGTATGGTAATCCATATATATTGTAATATTTCTACAAAAAATGTTGTTATATATATTTTACTTGAAATGATCAAACATGAGAAATATATAAATAGAAAATGACAAAATTAATTATAGATTAAAGTTAGAAAAATTAAAAGATAGATTATTAATTACCAACTACACTACAAAATTTTAGAAGACAAATTTGTGATCCTAATCGATGGTTTAAGTGGCTTGTACCACAGACTAGACTTCAGTGTATGATAACACTCCAAAGGAAACAAATACTGAAAATGTCCATGAAACTATAGCATATAATATAATGCAAAAAATAGTTATCCTTTATATAAATATTCTTTATTTAATTTACACATTTGACATTTTAAGAAAAAACAAATTATTTATTTAATTTACATTTTTAAAACATATATAAATTTACTATCTATTAAACAGAAAGCATTGTAAGCCATGTTACTCCCACAATTTTTCTCAACATTTATCAATTTAATTAATTCTGTTTTTTTTACTGTTATTCATATAGTTAAACACAGGTGATAACTAACCATTTTGCCATGTGTCATTCTCTCATTAATTCAATTTTTTGGAATAATCAATTAAAATTTTGATTTTTTGCCTACTATTAATTAAAAGTTTGATTTTCGAACAGTTTTGATTTTTTTAAACCATAAATGGTATTATATTGTAATAAACCATAATGCTAAAGCTTTTTTAGTTTATATAATAAAAATTTAAATAATAATGGTGCTGTAAAAAAAAGATCGTTTGTTGTTAATAACATAAAGGTATAATAATATTAAAGAATGATGGGTTTATATCGATTATTCTTATTGCACTTTTTAAAAATAACTACATTGTTTGCTAAGTCGGGGTTGATTTTTTTTGGGGAAAAGAAGAAGAAAAAACTCTAGTTTAGATTCTTAATAACCGAATCACTTATTGTTTGTTCTTTTTAATTTTTTTGTTTCTTATTCTTATAGATCATACGCACAATATTATTCGTTATAAAATTTATAAATGTGATTAGAGAGCTTAATCGCAACATCTACTATGATAAATTCACCAACATCTTGTTTGTTTTATTTATCCGTAAGCAAAAAATATATACAGTAGAAACTCTATAAATTAATATTCGATTCATAAATAACTCGCTAAATTAATATTTTTTGTCAGTCACAAAATTAGTTTTTCAACCAAATAATATATTTTTTTTTTTGTCACAAACTTTTTTTCTCATTCCATTAATCAAACTTTTCGGTTACAACAAGCAGAGGGAATGAACCATCCTCTATGAACAATACAATAAAGCATAAAACTATAAAACATATACCAGTTTCATCTTCAGAAAAGATTGACAGCGGATTTAAAAACAAGTTCAAATGCGTCGAAACAGCTTTTCCAGCCGAGCCGGAATAGATAACATTAGTCACAATACCAAGTGATGTTGAAGACCAACTCCTCCATCCGGATATCAATGAAATGAATCTGGTTGCTTCTTTAGATCCAATATGGACCACTATGCAAGAAGACCTATAGGTGAGGAAGTTGTAAAGAGATCCCGAAAGAAAATCCGAGAAAGAACCGCCTCTTGTGATGACAAAGAGTGGTAAGATTAGCATGTAACCGAGTTTTTTAGCTAAGTAAACCGCTAAAAACTGGCTCGTTACAGAGAGTTCAAGGGCAGAGCCCAGAAAAGTACACTCCTTTTGAAGGGAGGAAAGTTGCAGAGTTTTTTTTCTTCAATCCATTAGGCATATATGCACTTTCAGATTTGAAACCACAGAAAACCAGAAAATAAAACCATCGACCTAACCATTGTCCAAAAAACCCGAATGTAACATCAAAAAACAGGTCCACAAAGGATCGATTGTAGTGTGGAAGCAAAGGGAATAGAGTTACCGATGATGCGTCAGATGTTGAAACGTCTTGTATACAAGGGACAATCCCAGGAAAGTAAAGAAGCTTGATCTTCTGAAATATTGCCGGTGAGAGGTCTCCAACCGGCGAATCCAATTTGGGCATGTTGGGCCAAGCCCATAGCAATTGTTTGCCGATGGGGAACGGGATGACGCTGCGAGTGACCGTAGCGGTGAAGAAATCGCCACATCCTTGGCCTGCGATAACGAGAGCGACGGTGGCAGATAGGGAGAAGAAGAAAGCGACAGAGCTTTGGATCTTCAATGGTGAAAAGGAGCGAACAGCCATTGGAGCAGAGGAGGAAGCCGATGACTGAAAAGAGGCGGCTAGAGCTGGGAGCAGGGAACCCCAGTCGATTTGAGAAGCAAGAGGTCCTCGGGAATCCGGAGGGTTGGGCGGATCCGGTGGGTCCGGAGGATTCAAACAGGACGCCTCCGGCGAGGCCAGAGAGGAAAGAGACGGAGCATATTTTTTCCCGGGCTTTGAACGGCTCAACAAAGGAGAGGAGGGATCATGACGGCGAGGGGGTTTCATCAGATACATGAGAGGCGGAAGAGTCCACCGAGAGCTAAGAAGAAACAGATCTCCGATCCGAAAAAAGCTGCGTACCGGCCAGACGGATCGGAACAATCGTCGCCACTGTAGTTTCACGGTGGAGACCAGAGAAGAGGAGGCGGGTGGACGAGAGAAACCGCAGCCGAGGAGGGAGGAGGAAAGCTTTGCTGGAGAAAACACCGTCTTCAAGCTTCCATCTTCAAGCAGCGACGATACTCAGGGGGAGGAGGAGAAAATCCGGCGACGGAGCTCCATATCGGTGTGGCTGAGGACTTGCGGCGGCCATCTCGGGAAGTATGCCTGGGAGAGAAAGAGGGTAGAACGAACTTAACATGCCATACCAAATAATATATTTATAAATTAATAATCACTTTAAATTAATAATTTTTTTATAAAATCTCATGATCCCAACATTATTAATTTATAGAGTTTTTACTGTAGATGATTTTATTAAAAAATATATATATATATATATAGATGGTAAAAGGAAACATGAAGTTTCGAGGAAACAAAAAAGAACAGTGACAAAGTTGACAATTATAAAAGAAAAACAAAAATTGAATGAGCTGTGGGATTATGGAAGGCATGTGGTTGGGCAGAGAGGTCATGTCGCCTTCTTTGCTCTCTCTTTCTCGCCGTTCTACAGATTGCGATATTTTGTTTAATTTACCCTTAAACCAAAGCTCTTCTTTTATTCCCCACTGTCCCACTGATGTTGCTATATTTTCTTAGCCCCACAAAATTTCCATCTTATTTTGTTCTCAATTCTAATTATAGAAAATCCTCAAGTTTTTTTTTTCTCATGAGATCTTGGCGACTTTTAGAATGACAATTGTCATATGTTCATATATTGAGACGATATTAATTCGACATATATGTTTTGATTATTTTGTAAACCGAAGTATATACTCAAAATTTGGTGTTTTTACTTGTTTGAGATGTTTTATAATGTAAGATCAATTATGTACCTCTTTATTGGTATGTGACAAGCATTATAAATTTTCAAAACTACACTGGAAAAAAAATCAAAATATCGATTATGATATGGTAAAACACAATATCATCACTAGATTCACTCATTTTTTATTATAACTTTAGTTTTGAGTTATAACTTTAGTTTTTAAGTTAGTCCCAAAAATAATTGTGTTTTTTTAAGAAATTGGTGTTTAAATCCGAGCGACTGAGCTAATTTTAACGGATTTTTGTTGATATTTCCATTTTTATTTTGTTAATTTCCTATCAGACAAAGAATTGGAATAAACAAAAGGATTACAAAAAAGTTTGGTATATAATTTAACTAATATTATACGTTTTAGAAAAGGTTATACAAAAAGTGCTAGTATAAGATAGATCGAAATGTAGATATTGATCATTATTGACTGATGATGATAACGAAAATGTTTGGTCAAAAAAAAAAATGATAACGAAAAGGTAAATTAAACCAACACATAGAAGAATAAGAAAATGGTAGTATATAGTTATGAGTTACTTTTGCAGCTTCATCATGACTAAAACTATGATTAAATATTATATAAAACACAGTTAACGTAATCTTTTATTCAAAAAAAGAAAATTCCCTTTAGCAAAAAAAAAATTCAAACCCTAAACCCCAACTTCGTTTCGATCTTTCCCGTAAACTTTTCAGTTCGCACGATGCTAAAAGGATGTCAGTCCTTTTCCTCTGCTCAAGCACTCGTAGATTTAAATTACATATCACTTTTTCATCAAGTGCATAATCATATATACTCTATGATTTTATCAATTATTATATCTATTTTCTAGGGTAACAAAAAAGATGCTCTTCGAACTATTATGTACACCAACCTCATTTAAATATATATATAATCTTAATTTATTCTTATAGATATTTTCATTAACCTCCATTAGTAATCTCACTTTTCTGTTACGTTTGTGACAATGCTTTTGAAACAAGTGTTCACGAAAATTAAAATAAATTTTGGATTAAGTAATTAGCAAATCCGGTTAAGTAGAGAGGGATTAAGTTTACATTCAGGTACTTCAGGTATTTTAAGTCTATAGTTTTCTCTATAAGGTTTGTACTTATTATTTAAAATTATTGTCGCTATTTCTTGTTGTATGAAAGTGAGATAGCAAAACAAAATGCAAAACGTAGTAGCTCTAACGTTTGAAAATAGATCACTATAAGATTTGTGTATCATTTTTATTTCTTGCTTAATTTATTTTTTCTAAAGATTTTTATGTTTTCGTATTCAACCCTGTATAGTATATATACTAAGAAAAATCATCCAACTCGCCTGTTATCATAAAATTCGGTAACAGAAAAAACTCAAAGTAAATGCAAGATCAATCTTAGTTTAGTTAAGCGATCAAATGTTCATATAGGTAAGTTTTTTTTTCTTTTTTTTTGACGGCGCTCATATAAATAAGTTTTAGAATATAATCAAAATGAGTTTGTTTAAAACAGACCGTTGGGTATTAAATTATTAATCTTAATTCAAAAATTAACCATCCATACCAATCTACAGAACTAGTGCTTGATACAGAGGAACAATTGATCTCATCGAAAGCTGGGACCTTTAAATAATAATAATAATATATAAATAATTATTTATTATTTTCTTTGAATAAATATATACCTACATATATATATATGTGCGCATAATAACAAATCTGAGTATCCATATAGAGGTGTATAGGCAGGCTTTCAAGTCTTTTCTTATAGCAAACATCTATAACTCTCTTAGTAGAGAGGTCATCATTGAACAGAACAGAAACAGAGCTGCTTTCTTCACCAAAGAAAATAAATTCCATCACACTGTTTCAATTTCTTTCCCTTTTGAGCAGTTCCTCTTTCTGTTTCTTTCCCCTGTTTCGCTTTCTTTCCTTTTTGGTTTTATCACCTTAAAGCAAAAACGTTTCAGTTTCCTGTGCACTCATCTGTTTGTTCTCTTCTTCCGATTTTACATTTTCATGTGCAGCCATTAATATAAGAAGGTTGGTTAAAGATCATATTTTCCTCCTTTTTTTTTTCTGTACGAAACTCGAAGAAACAAGAAACAAACATGCTCTGTTTCTGAGTATGTCTCTGAGTCTCTCTCACATTTGTTTCTTTTTGTTGGGTTTTCAGGGTTGTTGATTGATCATTGATCCGATGGAAGGATTGGAATCAGTTTACGCTCAAGCTATGTATGGAATGACCCGAGAGAGCAAAATCATGGAGCATCAAGGATCGGATTTGATCTGGGGAGGAAATGAGCTAATGGCTCGAGAACTCTGTTCTTCTTCTTCTTCTCAGCAATTCATTAATCCGAGTCTTGGCAGCTGTTTCATGTCTGATTTTGGAGTCATTGGTGAGACTCAACATCAGCAACATGGTGGAAACAGAGCTACTTCGCTAGATCCATCATCGCTCGACTGTTTGTTATCAGCGACGACGAACAGCAACAACACTTCGACGGAAGACGACGAAGGGATTTCTGTTCTTTTCTCAGATTGTCAGACTCTTTGGAGCTTTGGTGGAGTCTCATCCGCAGAGTCCGAGAACAGAGAGATCACTACAGAGACTACAGCAACAGTAACAAAGTCCAAGTCTTTGAAGAGGAACAGAGAAGAAACCGGAAGTCATTTCCGTCTTGTTCATCATCCTCAAGATGATGATTCGGAGAAGGGGAACTTCAAGCTCATATACGACGAGAACCAATCTAAGTCGAAGAAACCAAGAACGGAGAAAGAAAGGGGAAACGGTTCTTCAAACATCAGTTTCCAACAATCAACTTCTTTGTCTGATGATGCGGAGCCCGACGCAGAAGCGATTGCGCAGATGAAAGAGATGATATACAGAGCGGCCGCGTTTAGACCGGTGAATTTCGGGTTGGAGATTGTGGAGAAGCCTAAGAGGAAGAACGTGAAGATATCGACGGATCCTCAGACGGTTGCAGCGAGGCAGAGGAGAGAGAGGATAAGTGAGAAGATTAGGGTTTTACAGACATTGGTTCCAGGTGGGACGAAGATGGACACTGCTTCGATGCTTGATGAGGCTGCTAATTATCTCAAGTTCCTTAGGGAACAAGTTAAGGCTTTAGAAAACTTGAGACCCAAGCTGGACCATACCAATCTCTCCTTCTCCTCTCCTTCTCCTGCCTTCCCGTTATTCCACCCATCTTTTCTTCCATTGCAAAACCCTAATCAGATCCATCATTACCCAGAGTGTTGAAACAATTACAAAATCGTCTGGATAAAGAAAAAGATTAAAAAAAAACCGCAATTTATTGACAGATTCTAAACTTTTCGGTTCTTGATCATCATCAACAGAATCATGGCGTCTTGATTGTTTTAGCAGTTCTCAAGAAAGACACTTCTGTGAGAAGGGTGGTGTATTGGGCAGTGTTGTTTCCACTTTCCAGTCTTTGTTTTGTCTTTTATATATATATATATATAAAGTTTTTTATATCCTTTTTTCGTAGAATCTGTGGAATTTCGAGGGTTGAAATTGTGAAAAACAGAGCCGGAAGAGGTTTTATTACTGTCTCTTCAACATATTCAACCTTTTTATTATTTTATTAGAGAGAAGAAACCGTAAGATAATTGCAATTATGAAGCGATGATTATTAGCAAAAGTGTTTAGAAAGTACCCCATTTCTCGACTCTCTCTCAACTTTTCTTTTTATAACTCCATTTTCAGTTTCATAAAAAGATTTCGCTTTACTTGGAGAACTCTTTTGAGTACTAATAATATATTCATCCTCTTTAGTATTTATTGTACTCAATGAACTCTATATATATATTGCAAGGTTGTTTATATAGTATAATTATACTATATATTATCACTTAGGAACATTATCCATATAACAATTGATTTTTAGATCTGTTTTTTTTTTAACAATAATAACCGGCAGCCAGTATATATACGTGCTGGTATATGATATGGCTGACTAGTGTTGTTAGTTGAATGAACTTATTATGGATCTGTTTTTCTTTTTTCACAAAACTTTTTTTTTGTTTGTTTGTTTAAATATAAAGACAGAAATTTAAAACATTTGTTTGGAGATTAGTAAGAGTTAAGAGAATGTTGAAGGCGTGCGCCTTGAGAATATAACTTACCTAACCTGACTCAAAAACACCCTAAAATGCTCACCACATGCTTCTTCTCTCTCTCCCTCTCTTTTTATTCTTCTTTTTTGTCTTTTGGTTTTTGTCTTATTTCCTCCCCTAAAATCTTCTTAAACACCATCTCCCACGTTTAATAGTACTTTATTTTGTTAATTCTTTGGTGAATGACTATATATTTTTGATCATTTATTTGCAAAAGCAACATTTGACAAAATCGTGAATAAGTTAGTTCATTTGTCGGATATTTTTATTAATAACATAGATTTTGCATATGTTTTAACAACTATTATGCTGTTTTATTAATGACATGCTATTTTAAATTTACACAATATCACACTCTTTATTTAAACTATGCGCAAAAACTTACACTACTTAACTATTTTTTATTCTTCTTCATTTGTATACAATTTTGGCTACCGCATATAGCAAAACAAAATATTTTTAAAATCTTACCACACAACGAATCGGTTACGGTTGCAGTTCAAATTGGTCCAACTAATTCAACCGAATTTTAAGATATTTGTGTATATATTTTTTAAAGTCTAGTATATAAGTATATTTCAATTATTCTACACGCACAACTAGAATGGCTGTCTTTTGAGACTTGAGAGATGCTTATTTTCACTCTTAATAAATCAAGGTGCGTTGAGTGTAAAACAAAATTGTATGTGTTAAAGGCTTTTGATACAAATAATTTGTTCGACCGGTTGTTAATAATATCTGATTATACCTTTTTCAGAACGTGGACTCCATAGAAGAGAAGAAGATGTGAGCATGACATATATACTTTAGCACTTTTTGTTAATGTCGTTGCTGCGTTAATACTATCCATTTAAACATATATACTCCATTTTTCTTCTTCTTGAGATTAAATCATCAAAGCAACGAAGCAATCGGAGTTGCAACTTGCAAACGACTAGGGTTAATTTGATAGTTTTGTTATGAAAGAAGTTATCTATAACGACCAACATTTGAAGTCAAAATACAAATTGGATGATTTAGAGAATCTTCAATGAGATTCTATTTTTACCTCTAAATTCTGTTTTTAGAGTAAAACTATTTCTAATGGTACTCTATATCTTACTTTTTTTTTTTTGGCAACACTTTATATCTTACTTTAAAAATAGAGATCTCTAATTTTTTACAATAAAACTTTTTTTTTCACAGAACACTCTTTTAATTTTGATATGTTTATATTTTGTAACTAAACAAAAATTATATTTTTATTTTTATACTTAAATAAAATTACAATAGCAATAACTAGTTATGTAATGAAGTTTTATTTATGTGGTAAACTTTTAATTTAAATAAAATCATAATTGTATTAATTGTTTTGTTAAAAATATGAAATAAATGGGTAAAATTTGTATATTTGTAAAATAAAAAGTTTTTTTAATAAAATAATAACTAAATAAAAATGGAAGATACTTGCAATATTTAAAAAAAAAATAGAAAATAGAGGGAGTAAACTCTTTTCTATTTTTAAAGAACTCTATTTGTAGAGTAAAAAATAGAGTAAACATTGGAGATGTTCATAATAGGTAAGATATAATCCGCTATTTCAATTCATAAATCATATATTCAAGTTGACTCCCAACAAATAGAAAACTCTAAAGAAAACAATATAACAAAATATATAAAATTAATATTTACCTATATATAATAATAAAAAGAAAAGTCAGGATTCGATGGAGTTTGCAAGCTGGGGAGATAAGAGAGATCGATCATGCTTGTTGACTTTTTTAATTGAACGGTTATGGTTTTTTGTTTGTTTCCATGTAACGTTTTAGACAAAGATGTCCCTGTGAAGCAACCTATTTTTAGAAAGTGTTACATAACCTCAATTACTCTTTTATATCTTAATAAATCCGAGATTTGGGCCCTGCAAAAATCAAACCAACAACCTTATTACTAAGTACTAACACATGTTCAATTTATTATTTCTAGTCCTTAAATCATAACTATAGCTAGGGGATATAAAATTAAAATCAAGAACAAAGTATCTTATCAAATCAGAGGATACACAGATGACGAAAGCTGAATATTTTTTGACTTCATCGATCAACTTGGCAACTTCTTAGCTTAAAAGAGCATCCAGTTGTCCACAATCATCCAACCGATGTCTCCATTATCATCTTTTCAACTTAATTAAGTATTCCTCAACTTGTTATTATTCTTGCAGAAAAATCCATTTGAACTATATTTTTTTCTTTATTTTTTTTTTAAAATAATAATAATATAGTTATCTCTTATAATCATGTTATACATATATACCATACGCTGATAATCTTTACGTGAAATTTTAAATTTTATATGCACTTGTTTAGAATATACTAGTAGATATTCCACTATATCGTATTTTATGAAGAATTATGATATATAGTTTAAAATAAACTAAAAGTATAATTTTTATATCAAAATAATGTACATGGATAATTATATTTTAGTGTATTTATTTTGTAAAATTTATTTAGTAAAATATTTAGAACCATGATATTAATTATTAAAACCTTTTCTTATAAGTAACTGAGAGAATTAGAAAAACCAAAATTTTCTGATGAAGTCAAATGATTACATGATATTTATAAACAATTTTATTTCACGACACTTTTGTTTATCTGGGAGAAATGTAAGGAGTATGAGAGCATAATATTTGTTTGGCTGATAATGAGTGAGGAAGTACATGCATGAACATTGTTTATGTTGTTTCGGCCCACAAGAAATATACACACATATTAAATTTTCATAGATGGACGTAAATAACAAGTCACTCTCATCTCAATTGGCAGATGCTTCTTACCCTCGAGGATATGACTCATACCGGGCCTATATATTACTATCTAGGAGCTTAGATACTTTGAACCAAACCATGTAGTACAAGTGTACAACCTCTATAAATGATCAAGTATTATCACCATAAAGAGGAATTGAAGAGACAGCGGGAAACGGATTAGAAAACCAAATTTGTAGTAAGTTTCCGACCAATATGTAATCTTCGTAAGACTTGATCCCGAAATTTGATATCGGATTAGACGTGTAACGTGTTGATTTGTTGACTTACGGAATCTCGGTTTAGCCAGAAGGTTACGAAGCTGGTTAAGGAGAAGATGAAACTTTGAGATTGGTTAAATCTTGGGTTTAGCTGGTTGCTAACTTAATTTGTTGTTGCGGTTATAAACTTATAATATAATTAGCAAGTGTACGTGTGTGTGTATAAGTAAAAAAAATTAGAGGATTTATGGGTGATCCTTCCTGGCTCAGACGTAAGGTTCTTCAAATCGAGAAATCTAATATAACTAAATGAGTTATAGTTATATTAGATTTATACATTTTTTAGAAAGATTATTTGTAAGAATATAAATACTTATAACGAATTTAAGAAATTATAAATATGTTGAGAATATTTAAAGCTAGCAATTTAGTTTACAAAGAAAAAAACATTTACATACATGCATATATTAGTTTCAGCTACAAATAATACACTGTTAAGCATTAATAGTAGTATTCTTTTCAAACTAGTCTTGATTGCAATATAAATCACATTCATCAATGACAGAAGTTCAATTACAAAAATTCAAATTTATTTAAAATAACAAAAATTCACTCAATAGAACAAAGATAAGATGACTTTTGTAGTCTAGCGAGCAGCAGGGGTGGTTCCAATATCAAAGTTCATGCTCACTTCTATAGAACTCTGTGAGTTCATGTTTTGACTCGTTCCTCCTCTTGAGTTTTCATTTGCCAAACACTCGTTTAACTCGATAACAACTTGAGACATGGTTGGTCTTCTAGCTGAAGAAGGATTTAGACACGACATTGCTAGCTCAACTGCTCTCCAGACAGAACCAGAGTCATAATCTCCATACAGTTTTGGATCCATAATGTTTTTGATGTCTCCTTTTGTTAGCATTACTCCCACCCATTCTGCTATATGTGGCTTTTCACGACTTTGATTGATCACAGGCTGATTTGTGATGAGCTCTAATAGTACAATCCCGAAGCTATAAACATCACTTTTTTCGTTCAACCAATTTGTTCGATAATATCTGCAAAATTGTTTCTTTATGCCATTAGAAGAGAAGAAAACATGCAAAAAAAAAAAAATGGTATCGATTAAGCTATGAGTGATGAAAACAGAGAGAATTTATCTTTAAATTAATTTAAAACAAAATCAATAATCAATGACCTAATAACACTTACTCTGGATCAAGGTAACCAGGAGTTCCAGCAACAACTGTTGACACATGAGTTTCTCCTTCAATCGGAAAAGATCTCGAAAGTCCAAAGTCAGCTAACTTGGCCTGAAAATGTTCACTCAACAATATATTTGTGGTTTTGACATCCCTGTGAACCATTGGTGGTTTGCATCCGTTATGCAAGTATTCCAACCCTATGCAACAAGTTTCATTTTCAGCAAGGTTTAAGCAATAAATAAAAGAAAACTATATATCAAAAACTCATATTAAACCTTGCGCAGATTCGACGACTATTTTTAGTCTAGTTTCCCAATTCAGAATAGATCCACCTCGTTTTCCTACATTTGAACCAAAACTTGAATATGTGAAAACACAATAAACAAATTTGATTTTCTTTGTTGTTGTAGCAATTCATTATATACTTACCCGACATATGTTCTCTCAGGTCTCCGTTAGCCATGTACTCGTAGATGAGAGCCAAATTTTCTCCTTCATCACAATATCCGACGAGGCCAACCAAATTTTTGTGGTGAACTCTGAGAAGAAGTTCCACCTAGAAAGAGTAGAATGAACCATAAAATCAAAACTTGACATGTCATTTTTAAAGCACATTAATGATTTCTACAAAAAAAATTAGTAAAAACTTTGCTAAATAAACCACCTCTGCTTTGAATTCTTTATACCCTTGAGAAGACGAGTGTGAGAGCATTTTAACGGCTACTTGTTCATTACCATTTACAGTTCCATGATAGACCATTCCAAATCCTCCTTTACCAAGGACTCTTTCAAAGTTATTTGTCATTGTTACAACCTCTGAGTATGTAAATCTTCTGTTTTTGGTCATTATTGTTGGCTCTGAAGATCTGGTTGTTCTAGCATCTGATACTTCCGTATATGATGATGGACCTAATGTTACAAAATTTGCAAGTCTAATGAGATTTTGCACATATGTATTATGAATAGATTGCAATGTTTATGCCAGTTAAAAAGTTTTTTTTTATGTATACCTTCATTGTTTGATGTCTTTTTCTTTTTGAACACAAAAAAGAAAGCCAATGCAGAACCAAGAACAACCACTAACGCGACCAATGCAACAACCGGTATTACAACACTCGTTTTCTTAGAACCACCATTTCCATTTTTGTTTACACATAATCCATCCGGACAAATAAGATTTGAGTTTCCTTCAAGACTGTGGATAATTTACCAGTGTTGTTTAGGATAATTGAACACATCAAGTAGTTTTATATACTCATGAAAAAAATATATATGGCAAAAGAAAATTACTTTAATTTTAGTCCTTTCTTTTGTAGAAGGGTTTGAGGAACAGAGCCATTAAGATTATTCCCACTTAAATTTCTGTTAAGATAAACACAGAGTTAAGAACATAAGCAATCTTGTAATGAAGGAAGCTATCAGACCCACAAAAAAAATTGTATACTCACATGACCAAGAGTGATTTCATGCCAGCAAGAAACTCCGGTACTCCGCCCGTCAAGTTGTTATTTGACAAATCTCTAATTTAGCATTTGTAAGTATGATATATGTTATAAGTAAGATACAATTAAGGTGAAGAAGTTATTTTAGTTATGCTCAGTTGCAAAATTCGAGATACTTACAATTCTTGTAGGTGAATTAGATTCTCAATGCCAGGCGCAATGATCCCCGTTAAGTGACTTGAGGATAGGTTTCTAAAGACATATTTATGAACGAATTTCATGTAAAGATGACAAAACGATGTGGCATGACTATACAACAATAATTTAAAGATTGATCTTACAAGGAAGTGATTATAGGTGGTGTGGAAATATCTAAGCTGTTGCAGTTTAGACCATCCCACAAAAACTGTTTAGGGACACACGGATCTCCTTGCCAGCTAATTTTGCTCAATCCATAAGTATTTTGTATACCCTTGATTGCAACAACTAGAATAAAATTCTTGTTACTATCAATAATCAACCGATAAAAATGTAAGAATTAATATAGGGGGGAAATTTATATAGACATATATACCATCATCTTGGTTTGTTTCGAGCTGCGGGAAATCGATCACGGTGAAAAGCTCGAGAGCGTTAATGAGAGGAGGAAGAGTAGACTTGGGCGTCTTCGTTAACTCCAAGATGCATGTCCCTCCTCCACATTGTTGTGGTGTGGAGAAGAATATAGTTTCCATGGCTAACATGCTAGGACTATAACGTTCATAGGCTAGTTTCCCATTCAACGTCACTTTGAACTCTCGGGTATCGAGGGAACGTAGAGTTTGAATCTCGGCAAAGTGTAAGTAAGTATAGAATTGGGTCGTGGGAGACGGCAATGACCAAGTGAAGCTCCATGGCGCAAAAATACTTATAGGCGTGGAGGCCGACGCCATTACAACTTGTGGTGGTTCATAACCATTTGAAGTGTTTACATTGAGATCGGTAGTTACTTCTGTCCACACTTTTGAATCAAAGAACGGATACCATTTACGATCATGGACATCATTAGGATACCTAACAAAAGTATAATAATCGTGTGTATTAGAGACTAACATTTTAAATAGGGATGGACGTAAAAGACCAACCAAACCAAACCAGATGGAAACTAATAGTGAACCCGGACGGTTGGAGAATGTTTATAATGAATAAACCAAATCGAATCCGAACCCAACCCGAATATTGGGCAATATTAAACCGAATAAACCTGAACTAATTAAACTTAATTTCTTGAATTCACTATATACACCTAATTATACTAAAAATAATAAAAAATTACCTCGAACCAAACCAAACCCAACATTTTCAAACCTAACCAAAACAAAATTCGGTTCTAGTTTGGATCTGTTTTCTTCCCAATACACGAAGAACTTGAACCGAACCGGAAACCAAAAATAGAACTTGATTAAGTAAAATGGGCGTGACTGATACCGTATGTTTCGGCCTGAATTGCTGAAATAATATCGGAAGAAATACTTCAGCGAGCCGCTCCGAGTATTGTAAGTATTGTTCTTAAGTGGTCGTAGCTCTAAGCTATTAATCATAGGATTGCTTGTTCCCGTCTTTACGAGACAGACCTGGAGAGACTTAGATATAGTCTTGTGGATGATCTCCTCGATAGTACCATTGGTTCGTCCGTTCATATCTACCGTTGACCAGAGATTCGGACCAAGGTAAAGGTCGAAACTCGGATAATTGTCAAGGTCATCGTAGTTACCGTACACGAATACGGCTTTGATCAGATAGTTTGTGCCTTGCGTGACATTCACGGTATAGCAATTTCGGACTCCATCCGGGAAGTACCTAACCGTCAAAGACGGTTTACTGAAGATGGCCTCGAACTCGTTTTGGATTTTTCCGGTTTTGCCGGTTTGCACAAAATCATCGTCCGTTGAGTATGTTAATCCGGTGGAAGGTTCGTTATAGGGAAGCTCGTTAGGCGACAACCCGCAATCCAAACTGATGAATCCTAATAAGACATATGAGCAAAATGTATCGGCGCAGATAATTAAAAAACAAAAATTTGGACGCAAAATGTAACAAAAACAACAAAAGTATGTGTATTTAAAATACCTTTTTGGTCCTGAGCTTCAACAAGATGCAAAAGGGCAAAAAAACTGATGAAGATCAACGCACATAACAGAAGTGCTTGAGGATGTCTCTCCATTGCTTGAGGATGTCTCTCTGCAATAATGAAATTGGTAATAACAAATAAGCACGTAGCAAGTTGCTTTAGCTGGTCCAGAGAGGAGACGTGCATGCAACACACAAAACCTTCCTTCTTAATGATTCAAATGGTCGTTGACTTTGACCTTTGTGTTTAGTATCATTCGATGATAGGTTTGATACATCTTTGTTTAATGTTTTCTTCTAATTAATTAGGGTTATCATCGGACTAGAGTTCAATAGTTGAGTTGAAAATACAAATGTCATCATTCATTATTTGTTTTATATTTGTCTTGCTTCACGAACACAAACTTGGAATTTACAATCAAAGATTCAAAATCACAATATAATTCAATCTCTTTTCGCACGATTCATACATACCAAGAATAGTTGAGTTTCAAATTTTGTGAAGTTTTAATTAATTTTTTTTTTAAATAACCGTTCAATCACAAACCGATACGTACATGGTTTTTAACAATTTTAAAAACTTTTTTTTTTTATTAATTTTTAAATTTTTTCTCTAATATGTTAAAGTACTCTATTTGGAGGTGCTCTAAGGCCTAAGACCAATCTCAATGGAGACATTGGAGGGTTTAATGTGGGTGTCTTAACAATTAAACAGATTAGATAAATGGTTGCGGGTGTCTTAACATTAAGAACGAGGTCTAATTTAAAACCTTTTTTTCTGATTTAAGAACCCACACATATCACGTGTTGATTAGATGATTTTAGTTTAATGGGAATGAAAAAAAGAAAAACCCATTTGTTTTTTGTTTGTCTCTCTCTTCCCTCTCTCTCTTTTTCTCTCTGGACAGCGAACCATTTGTCTATATAAATAAAAAGTGTTGGTTCGTCTATATAAATAAAAAGTAAAACCAACACAACACATTCATCTTTTTATTTCCAAATGAAACCATTTTTTTTTCAAGAAATTATTCATTTCTTTTTTTTTTCAAAGAACTTTCGAAGTGGATATGACGTACTCAACCGATATGCCTACAAATCTTGGCAATATGATGGCCGTTCGCAATCAACTTCGTGATAGAACAAGACATCAACAATTGAAAGCTGATTTGGTTGAACATATATGACAAAAATTTGGCGGAAGTGAAGATTACAATTGAGCAGGTTTTCCAGTTTTTATATTGTATTTCTGTAATTTATATGTTTTAATGTATTATATTTTTGGAAATGTATTATGTTTCAATGTATTATATTTTTACTTAAATTAAAAAAAATATTTTGGTTTTTAAGACACCCATCCAAATGTCTCCATTGTAGACTCAAATCTAACAAACTTTAACAAAGTGTCTTATATCCAAAAAATACACAAAATATTATTACTTAGTATGGGGTGACCATTGGAGTTGCTCCAAGACGTAAAACTTCTTGGTTAATCAGACAATACAAACCGGAACTTAACCATGCCTTCTAATTCCAAATTTCCAATTTTGGCATATTCTCAAAAATCTTTTTTTTGGGCACTCTATTTCTCGAAAATCTAATCCTTTATTTTTGGGCCAATGTAAATACAAATGGGCCGAAACATGTTCTGTCTCTCTCTCTTTCTCTCTCTCTCTTCTATTTTCTCTCGTTCCCGGCGGAAGCGATTCACTTCCATGGACTCCTCTATGCTCTCGGCGGCTACGGCCGAGACCTTAAACGGTAATGCGGCGGAGCAGATTGCTCCTCCGATGCAGACTCCGGGTACGGATATGACTGGTATTTGCTTCAGGGATCAGCTATGGATCAATTCGTATCCTCTTGACCGGAACTACGTCTTCGACTACTTCGCTTTGTCTCCGTTTTACGATATCACCTGCAACAACGAGATACTTCGTAGGAGATCCATTCAACCTCTTGATCACTCTCACCTCTCGTAAGCTCCTTACTTGTTTCAATTTCGATTTCCCCCCTTTTCACTTTTACTTTATCACTTGTTTAGTCACATTGAAGCTCATCTTTAAGGTTTCAATTTTAGGTTTTGGTCTCTGTTTGTTTCCTGAAATTATATTGGGAGAAAAGGAGATAGGTTTCTGTTTCATAGTCCAAATGTTAATATCTGGTAGACAATTCAGTGGGCAGTCTTTGGTTTTCTAACACATTGATCTGTGCAGGAAGATGGCAGGACTAGAGTATGTGATCAGTGATGCTACAGAACCAAACCTGTTCGTGTTTCGTAAGCAAAAGAGGGGTGGTCCGGAGAAAGTCACACCGATGCTAACATATTATGTCTTGGACGGTACTATATACCAAGCTCCACAGCTTTGTAGTGTCTTTGCAGCTCGAGTGGTGAGTGTCTTTGATATGCTCTGGAGAGTTTATACAAGAAGGGACCAAGAGAGGGATGTTCACGTTTGGGAAACTAAAGACAAGTGAAGCAAAGAGAGGGTTTGCTGCTGAAGAACTCCTTTAGTATAAATAATGAGTTGTTGCAAATGGGTTCATTATCTGATTTTTAATCAACAAATTGGATCGGAACTTTGTAATTAGATTCAGTTACGCTCGTGAGAGGACTAGTAGTTACATTGTTTGAGAGAGATAAGAGTAATCGGAAGTTTGTTCTTATCAATTGGTGCGTGTTTGACGTTGGGATCGAAATTTCTTCGCGATGGTGAATGGAGAGGAGGTGATGTCGTTCGACGAATTGAGCAAAGCGGTGGCGGATACATCGCTACGCATCGACAAATTGACTCAATCAGTCGCGATCGGATCAAACGCGACGACGAAGGAAATTGAAGGAAGTATGGACGAAATCGATGAATTGGGAGACGCGTTAGCCGATTCATTGAAGCGGATAGATAAGCTAGCTTCGACAATCGATTCACTGATGCAATGGCGAGCTCAAACAGAGATTAACAATGGCGAGAGAGCTTGTACGTTGAACTCGATGCAAGCGCAGATGACAACGTTGATGAAGCTGATTCAAGATCGTTTCCAAACGGATGACGATTTCTTAACACCGGCCAGCAATCCCGAGACACAACCGATTCAGGTACCAGTCTCTTCTCTGGAACCTTGCCGTAGTGAAATCGGGTTAGGGATTGACGAATCGACAGTGATGATGGGAAATAAGGATCGCTTGGTCAAGCAAGAGGATACGATTCCAATGAGTGAAACGTTTAAGGACGAGGTTCATGAATCAATTCTGGCAATGAATACGTTTCCGGAAAAAGAATTGAGCATTCATAATACTGTGGCTGAGAGTAACGCGTCGGTTATAGACGAAGTTATCCAGGTGCGTCATGATCATCTGCAACTGCCAATAGAAACATTCAGATTTGAAGATCTGGTGAGACCACAACTGAGTATTCAGAACTTCAAGGTGATTGATGTTGGAAGCGAGGTTAAGATGTTTCAGGAAATTCTTGATTGCCAGCATTCTGGTTTTGAATACCAGTTGGATGATAGAATGCTTCATCCAGGACAATTGGCACAACAACTGTTTGATATTCTGTCTACCCGGGACGAACGAGTTCATACTAAGAAGAAGCATCAGAAGTGTTTCAAATCCTGGCGATTCAAGTTCAAAAAGAAGTCAAGGATTCGCGAGGTTAAGAATTCAAGATCCCTACGCATGTTATCATCATTGAAGGGCTGGAAATATGATTTCTCGGTTTGGCATTGCTGGCGAAACAGGAAGACAAAAACGTTTCAGGCTTTTGAGGAGTTATCTTCTCAGATCCCAGGCGTGGATGAGAGGATGTTGGAAGCAATTTTTAAAGGTGGATTAAACCCCGAGCTTAAGGAGATTGTTCAAATGAAGAAACCACGGGATTTACCACATATGAGTGCTACGGTGTTGGAAATGGAGGATGGATTGTTGTGTACATTTATGGCAACTACATGTCCTATGGATACTACGGGAAGTAAATACAACAATTATACTCCTTTACGTTCTTCATCTCACTACAACAGTAACAACAATTGCCGTACTAGACCATTGCTTTTGGAGTCAAGCAATAATGGGGATGAGAATATGAAGACAGCAGCATCATTGGCGGCATATTCTGGTTTTATGTTTGTTGAATTACCTGATGAAGTTGGCAGTGGTGATTTGTTTGTTCATAACCGAGAAGGATCATACGTATTACATGTCCAACACGAGGATAATTTTGTCCCACAATCAAAATGTGTCAAGTCAGCAACACCTATTGCCTACAAGATGTTCAATAGAAAGCTTCTAAGAAGACACAAACGACAACATAAGAGGAAGCAAAGGATATCTCCGAAGTCGTGGCGGTTCAAATATAAATCTGAGAAAGTGACACTGCTGAGACAATCACACAAGTCAAAGTTGTTTTGCAAACTGAGAATGAGGTGGCAGCATACACGAGACCTGAAGCAGTTGTGCGTTGGTGAGGAGAAGTTCAAAGTGAAGCACAAATGGAGATATAAGTCACTACACTTAGTTCCAGATTTAGCTTTATGTGTGGACAGTGTTGTGTCCATCACTTGTTCTGCAATTTCTTTGAATTTCTTAGAGGGGGGAGCAGCTTTCATTGTGGTTTTGGCATATTCAGCTAAGGGACAAGCTGTTAGACTGTGGTTACATCATTTTTTGCAGCAACCTGTTCAGCTTCTTAGGGGCCAGTACAGATTTATCTTCAAGCATCGGCTGACTTTACCACAACAGTTGAAGTACAAATTGCAGATCTTAGGGTTTGCAGTGACAGTGACTCCAGATTGGGAAGCAGGGAGGTGTCACTTTTAGTCAACACAAGAGTTCCAAAAGAAGAGCTTATACGATGTTGCTCTTGCTCTTGCTGTATCACAACCTCTCAGGCCAGACCAAGTTCTACCAATATTTGCAGCAACTCAGATGGAAGATGCCACGAAAGAGAGTTGCAGAATTCAGCAGGAAGGTCATTGTGCCACACATGCGCCACACACACAGAACAAGGCTCATCTGCTCAAAGTTCAATTTCGCACTTTCCAGCTTGAGGGCAAGCTGAATCTCAGCGATGGGGGTATTGATATGCCCTGGAGAGTTTATACAAGAAGGGACCAAGAGAGGGATGTTCACGTTGGGGAAACTAAAGACAAGTGAAGCAAAGACTCGACTTCAAGGAGAGGGTTTGCTGCTGAAGAATTTCTTTAGTATAAATAATGAGTTGTTGCAAATGGGTTCATTATCTGATTTGTAATCAACAAATTGGATTGGAACTTTGTAATTAGATTCAGTTACGCTCGTGAGAGGACTGGTAGTTACATTGTTTGAGAGAGATAAGAGTAATCGGAAGTTTGTTCTTATCAGTCTTCTTCGCCTTTTCTCTTGAGCATTTTGCCCTCTGCTTTGGTTTGCTGGAACCGTTTTTGATTTATCCTCTCTCATTTTTGATTGTAGGGTCGGGCTGTTTACAATATATCCAAGGCTTTCTCTGTTGCTGCATCGAAATTGGAAACCATTAGGCAGGGTAAATAAAGTTCTGCCGCTTCAATAATAAGATCATCGTTTGTTCAACGGTGATAGGAGATTCGCAAGAAAGCACATTGACAAAGCGGCAAAGCAGTTTCTTGTTCTGTTGTTGACGAGGTTCTACAGGATTTGTCCGACAATCTTCAATCTCGACGGAACAGTTCCATCTGTAGAGGTAAAAACTGAGCTTAGCCTGGTCGATCCGCTGTCTTCAGCTCAATTCGATGTATGTAACGTGTTTCACTGTGACGGCTTGTTGTTATGCACCCTCGAAGACGAATCTAGATTCGTGGTTTGGAACCCGTTTACTGGCGAAACCAGGTGGTTCCAACCCAGAAAACGTGCCCTGAAAGGCCGCGCCTTTGTTCTCGGATACTACCAAGAAGGCAACAATAAGAGCTACAAAGTCTTGAGCTATGATGGTTATAACAAAGATTATGAAATCTACGAGTTCAGCTCTGATTCGTGGAGGATTCTCGATGATATCCTTCCTCCAGGCTGGAGCATTGGATACGACTTGAGCAGGGTGTCTTTGAAGGGAAGTACTTACTGGTTCGCCAAGGATGTAACAAAACCGCATGTCCACCTGTCCTTGGCCAGATTTGATTTTGCAACAGAGAAAGCTGTCATTGTGGTGCCTCTTCCCTGCCAGTGTAATGGTTTTGAAGCTACATGTCTTTCCGCTGTCAAAGACGAGAAGCTCTCGGCTTTATTAAAGCGCGATGTTACATCCGAGACTGAGATATGGGTGACAAATAAGATTGATGAGACCGCCCAGGTGGTGACGTGGAGCAAGATCTTGGCATTGGATTTGAGCCCTGATCTTCAAATTTTTGTTTGTTAATGGCTCAAAGTGGATTGAGATTCTTGCATCTGTTTGGTGGGTGTCTTTTGCTTTGCTGGATTCAGCTGCAAAGATTGAGATACTTTCACAGGGAAAAGGCATCAGAGTCTTTGACATCATAACCTGGCCGATGTACCTTTTGCTTCTCCTTTGCTTCTGCATAAATCTCAGAGTGTCTGCTGCTCAAGATTCCAGTGATCTTTCTGATCCTCTATTAACTGAAAAGCCTAGAAAAAAACCAGGCAGGGTTAGCAACAGCTGGGTTTTTCAGCATTCTGACATTCTCTTGGATGAATCCTTTACTCTCGTTGGGCTTCGAGAAACCATTATCCCCAGAAGATATCCCAAGTGTAGTCCCAGAGGATGAGGCTGAATTAGCTTACAAGAAGTTCTCTCAAGCATGGGATGCTCTTCTCTCAGAGGGAAGCTCAACAAAGGATAGAAACTTGGTGTTTAGAGCCATTGTAAGTTTACTTCAAGGAAAACATATTCATAGCAGTTTGTGCGCTTTTCAGAACAGTTGCCATTGTTTCTCTTCCACTAATGCTATATGTCTTTGTGGACTATGCAAACAGTGACCACAGGGATCTCCGCAATGGGTTCTTCAACTTAGCTTGTCTAGTTATGCTGAAGCTAGTTGAATCCTTGTCAATGAGACACTGGTATTTTGCAGCAAGAAGATCTGGGATGAGGATTAGATCAGCGGTAATGGTCGCTGCATACAAAAAGCAGCTAAAGTTAAAGAGTAGCACCAACCAGAAGATTTTAAAGGTTTTGAGTTCCTTGCTAAGGGAACATACGTTCATGTTGAAGTTCTTGCTGAAACTATGATCTAGCCAAACAACAAACGATAAAAGAGTGAACAAAAAATCGTCCAGGGTCAAATACTGCAGGTAATTGCAGCGACGGGATGCCTCCTGGGGGAAATGAGTAGTCATTACTTAAATAATTGTTTACTTTGTCAGGCAATCCTCCTTCAGTGAGGCATGAGTTTGTAATGGTTGAATTACTTGAGCGCTCAACACTTCCATTTCCTAGAGATCTCGAAGAATCCGTATTTATGTCACAAATTTTCTTGATCTTTTTTCTCTTGAACCTGTTTAAACTCCCACATAAGAAAATAAAAGAATTGTGTTTAGATATTCAGCTTAAAGGCAACTGAGAAACAAGAATTATAGAGAAAACCATAGGAAAAGACCAATAATACATTGACCCCTCAAAATTATCTAACATATATCCATCTGATCACTGCTACATTGAGGAAGTACAACGATTTAGATATGATAAGATTGTAATTGTCCAGAAGGGTTTAGTTCCAAGATTCTAGAGACTGTTCGTGAAAGGAAAAGTTATACTGTCATAGGCCATAAATGCCCAGAAACAAACACGATGCAGTTGTAGACCACAGCTCGTATCACATCATTACGTCATTCAGAGGACACCACAAGACACAAAGGAGTTTCTCACCTTCCAAAACTTGATGGTTTTATCACTTGTTGAAAGGAGAAAAAGAGCACCATTAGCTGTTTGAGACCATCTTATTTTGTTGATTTTCTATTCAATCTCCAAACATCAGGGTTAATTTGATAATATTATAACTTAATTGCAAAACAACTTCATTTAGATGAGACTGAGATATATTTTACATCATTTTTGTTAAAACGGAAAGAAGATAAAATATATATTACTAAGCGGTAAGTTGAAGACAAAAAAAACAGTACTACTAAGCGTAAAGAAGCTTGTTGCTGGGCTGGGACCGCTGGGTGTTGACGGTACTTTTTACTCCACCTCGAGCACACTTAATGCTCGGCTGGGACCCCTGCGTGCTCGGCTGGAACCTCTTGTTGCTGGGCTGGGACCTCTTGTTGCTGGGCTGGGACCTCTTGTTGCTGGACTGGGACCTCTTGTTGCTGGGCTGGGACCTCTTGTTGCTGGGCTGGGACCTCTTGTTGCTGGGCTGGGACCTCTTGTTGCTGGGCTGGGACCTCTTGTTGCTGGACTGGGACCTCTTGTTGCTGGGCTGGGACCTCTTGTTGCTGGGCTGGGACTTGTTGCTGGGCTGGGACCTCTTGTTGCTGGACTGGGACCCCTTGTTGCTGGGCTGGGACCCCTTGTTGCTGGGCTGGGACCCCTGGGTGTTGCTCGTCATTTTTCCGCCACCTTTTCAACTTCTCGCGCACATGTCTGCGTTCCAATAAGGGAAAACGTCCGCCTCCGCGCATCATCTGATGTATGGGCTTGGGTTTTACTGGGCCTTGGGCCACAGCCAGATCAAAAGCTTGAATCATCTCTTGATCCCACAGATAGCCACGACCCTAACCAGGGGCACGACCACCTCGTCCCCACGACCCCCACGTCCCCCACGACCACCATCGTGATCCAGCTGCAGACCCTCTTCATCACCCACCACCTGATGCAGTCCTTGAACACCCAGATCGAGATCCACCAGATGCAGACCCTCTTGATCACCCTCTTGATCACCCACCACCACCTGATGCAGTCCTTGAACACCCAGATCGAGATCCACCAGATGCAGACCCTCTTGATCACCCTCTTGATCACCCACCACCACCTGATGCAGTCCTTGAACACCCAGATCGAGATCCACCAGATGCAGACCCTCTTGATTACCCTCTTGATCACCCACCACCACCTGATCACCCACCACCACCTGACCAGCTTGATCAGCCACCTGACCAGCCACATCCTTGACCGCCAGCTGTGACATCACGTCCTCCTGCTTCTGTGAGAGAAGGTGAACCAGGGTATCGATTGCTTTGGTGATAACGCGAACAGCTTCCACCGCCGGTAGCTCGTTGATTGATGCAACGAAAGAATCAACGAAAGAATCAACGAAAGATTCCATATCTGAGCGAAATGCGTTTCGGTTTTGCAGACTATGAGAGGATCCCACGATGAGATGAATATATAGTTAGGAAACCCTAGCTTATTTTGGGCTCGAAATATTATGTTTAGCCCATTGTTTTTAGCCCATTGTTTTGTTGCCAACTACAATCTTCAATAACGTGGCATTTACAATTTCTCATCTTCTTCACGCGCTCAAGATTCTAATAAACCGAGTGATCTATGTATTTTTCAATATCAAATAACCGAGAACTGAGTCAAACCAAAAACCAAACTATGAAACTAGCAAATTTAGCAGAAACTTCTTTCTTATATACGTCTAATCTAATTCAAGAGCAGAAATAACGATTCTCCAATTTCTGTCTAAGACAGTTCTCTAGACTATGCAAAAGAGCAAAAGATTGATATTAATGACATTGTTGTTTTGTTTCAGATCAGAAGGTTTAGACACAAATTATGAGCTAAGCAGAAACTCCAGTTTCGAATCAAAACTTTTGATATAGCTTCTTCTGGTTTTCCATTTTCTAAATGTCGCCAAAGTTTACTCCACCTTCATGATAGGTGCCTCTAGAATCAATGTAGCTCCTATATTGCCAGCTTTCTCTGCTTAAATCTTTCAACATCATCGTTGGATCCCTGCTTTTCTCTGTCTCCATGGACCAAACACTCTGCTTCCTTGGTTCCTTCATCCCACCGTTGTCTTCTTCTTCTCTGGGTTCAGAACCGTAATCTCCTCCGCTTTGCTTCCAGTTTCTTCTTCATCATTCTCTTCACTGCTTTGCTTTATTTTTTCTCGTGGGGCTACAGTTTCAACATCTCCATTATGTCTCTCACGATTTCACGCTCAGCCGTTGTGGTGAAAGAGTAACCAGGTTTTGGCGGTAAGAGCATGGACTTGCCTGAACCAATTCTTTTGCCTTTATCATTCCTTGGACGGTTCCACCTTTGGCCAAAGGCTCAAACAGTATCTGTAAAATGGAATAAATCGCATTGATTCCAAACGAAAGATGATGCCTTTTTTTTAAGCGTGAATTGAAAACTCACCTGTTTTTCCAATCTTTCCGCTAGTGGTTCCATCTTTGATGGCAGCTATCAGCTCAGCCAACTCCTGGGGAGTAAGTTTAAGATCGTTGATAGAAAGTTCCTCATTTTTTTCACCAAAAAAAAAAAAAAAATGATAAGAAAGATTAACTCTTTCGCTCTCAGCATAGGTAGGTTCTTTATGAAACATAGATACTATCAGTGTCGAGCGGATAAGACTTACACTGACGTCATTCGCGAGGAAAAGCACATCTTGCATCCCTAGACCCATTCCCTCGTACCTCCTGCGCTTTGCTTCAGGAAGTTCCGGTAAAGAAGCACGGATGCTCTCAACGATCTGGAAGATCTGGTTCTGGAAAGTACCGGTAGTGAAAAATTCTTTAGCTTAGGACCTGAGCTCCGAGTCTCGGTTACAATCTGGTCGGCTTGGCCCTGATTGTAGACAAGTGCCTGCCTTGTTATGTCATAGTCAATAATAGCCCTGCTGATTGCTGAAAACGCAATCAAAATTCTTAATTTCCACCTGTTAAAACAACAAAACTCAGAATCAGCAACAGGGAAAAAAATGAAAATGCAATGAGTTGAATCATTCCTTTACTGATAAACACACAGAATCCAAAAAAAAGTAGATGCAGTGGAAGTAACCTTGGTGCCAAACTCAGCTTGCCCAATAGGACGGGCTGAGATATTGACATAGCAGCGAAGAGAGCCCTCTTGCATATTCCCATTACTCACTCACAAGCAAAGGAACCCCTACTCTATTCAGATCTACCAAAATTATCCTGCAGGTTCTACTTAAACTCCTAAAGCGAAAAACCAAGAATCTGTTTGCACAGCAATGGATTTGTGAAAGTATCATGAACCAGTAACTTGCTTAGTATTCCTGATATCGCACATTTTGTCTACAGAGAAATCATATCCAAACATTCCAATGACGTCTTCCTGCATGATGTTCTACATAAACCCCTAAAACCTAAGACCCTTCCATAAACAATAGCATCCAAACTGAAAGTATTCATAAATTACATGCCTGAGAGTCATCTCCAGTGTCTGAACGGAGTAGCTTTGCCAGCATCTTCTTCCATATGAACCCTCGTGATACCAAATCTCCTGTGTCCACCACCAAACTCAAGCGGGATATCCACATCCACAGAACCACCAGGCGCAATTGGTACATCAAGCCGAGAAATCTGATATCTTTTAGGAAGATATGGATAAAAATACTGCTTCCTATCGAATTTGGACAAATCACAGTTCAAAGATAAACCCAATCTAGCACCAAATTCAACGACTTTCCATTTCAAAACAGGCAAAGGACCAGGCAAACCCATACAAACGGGACAGATGCTTGTGTTCGGATAAAGGCCTTCGTGAATGTCGAGAGCTGCACATGAGTCTCTATGCCGATTACAGCTTCGTCAACTCCCCCAAATCAAATTCAAAACAGAGACAAATTAAAAAAAAGTTGCTTCTTTACTCGCGAACTCCCAAATCAAATTCAAAACAGAGGTAAATTTAAAAAAAAAAATAAGGATAAGGGTCCCCGCTTTTTCTGGCATTCATTAGGACACGTAGCCCTAGTATACTTCCATATTTAATTAAAAATAAAGTTAGATACAGTTATTTGCGTTTTATCCATATATGGAAATAGAATGTAAAGTATTTAACATTTTTAATATATTTATTTTGCATAAAATTATTAAATGATATAAAGTAAGTATAATTTGTATAGTTGCAAGAATTATTAAATGGAATCCAAGATTTTCTCAAGGTAGTATTTTGTTTCTTAAATAATAGTTTTGATATGGTTCGTGAATAATTTTGAAAGATCAAATTTTATAAAATAAAAGATTATTTGTTAAATTTCTTATTTGTATTTATATTATAATAATAATAATAATAATAATAATAATAATAAAATAATAATAATAATAATTGGCGAAGAGGAAAGGTTAAAACTGAGAAGTACAACGATGGCGATGTCGAAATTCAGAGATCTTCCAGAAGATTTGATAGAGGAGGAGATTCTGTGTCACGTTCCGGCTACGTATCTGAAAGGATTGGGATCTACCTGTAAACGATGGAACCGTTTATTCAACGGTGATAAGGGATTCGCAAGAAAGCACATTGACAAAGCGGCAAAGCAGTTTCTTGTTCTGTTGTTGACGAGGAGCTACCGGATTTGTCCGACAATCTTCAATCTCGACGGAACAGTTCCATCTGTAGAGGTAAAAATTGAGCTTAGCCTGGTAGATCCCCTGTCTTCAGCTCAATCAGATGTAAGTGCAGTGTTTCACTGTGACGGCTTGTTGTTATGCACCCTCCGAGACGAATCTAGATTCGTGGTTTGGAACCCGTTTACTGGGGAAACCAGGTGGTTCCAACCCAGCAAACGTACCCTGAAAGGCCGCGACTTTGTTCTCGGATACTACCAAGAAGGCAACAATAAGAGCTACAAAGTCTTGAGCTATTATGGTCATGACAAAGATTATGAAATCTACGAGTTCAGCTCTGATTCGTGGAGGATTGTCGATGATATCATCCCTCCAGGCTGGAGCATTGGATACGACTTGAGCAGGGTGTCTTTGAAGGGAAGTACTTACTGGTTCGCTCAGGATGTAACAAAACCGCATGTCCACCTGTCCTTGGCCAGATTTGATTTTGCAACAGAGAAAGCTGCAGTTGTGGTGCCTCTTCCCTACCAGTGTAATGATTTTGAAGCTACATGTCTTTCCGTTGTTAAAGACGAGAAGCTCTCGGTGTTATTACTGCGCGATGTTACATCCAAGACTGAGATATGGGTGACAAATAGGATTGATGAGACCACCCAAGTGGTGACGTGGAGCAAGATCTTGGCATTGGATTTGAGCCCTGATCTTCAAATTTTTCATGATGCAAGTTTCTTGCTCGACGAGGAGAAGAAAGTCGTCATGATTTCTGAGAACTGGCTTGACTTCGAAGACGAGACCATCAGCATAGAAATGCTATACATTGTTGGGGAGGACAATGAAGTCACACAAGTGGATTTGGGAATGGATGCAACTGATGGATGTGGGGTATCCCTTCTTAACTATGTGCCAAGTTTGGCTCAAATCGAGCGAGCTGGAGGCAAAAGGAAAAGAGGTGACCTCTAACATGATGAAGGTAATCTCTTTTGTTGTTGTTGTGTTTTAATAGAATAAGATCTTGGAGCATCATCTCCAATGCTTGCATCTTGGCCGGTTCCAATCGGGCGAGCTGGAGGCAAAAGGAAAAAGAGGTGACCTCTACATGTAATATCTTTGTATTTTTCTTTATTTATTTTGGAGCATCTCCAATGCCTGCATCTTGGCGTCTTTTTATTTTTTTTGTATTTCTCTTTATTTATCATGGTCGTGTTCTTTGAATAATCGCTTGAACTGATATTTTATTAAGATGTGGTATTTTATCAAACGTTTCAGCTGGCTCTTGTCTCTAATTATGTCCAAAAATCCAAGCTTTTCCAGTTGAGTTACATAAGTGAATGATTCATATAAAACATATTTCTTCTTGTCTCTTATCTGAGTTTTCTTTTTCACCCAAGTTACAAGTTGTATCGCTAGAAATCATCACCCAAGTCACCTTTAAGTTGAGCAAATAAATAAATTGATAAGAGAGCTCCATAAATTGTCACTGCTGCAATTTGACCAGCACCGCATCTTCCTCTTATTTCAAATTCGGTGTCTCACCTGTCTGTATAACAGCCTACCAGTTAGCCATAATGACTTGATCACAATGTGTGAATTATGTTGCTGTAAGCGGGCATGATTGCTCCCTTTTTTTTTTTTTTTTTTTTTTAAAAAACAGATTAAAAAAAAAAAAATTAACCAATCAAGTCTCGACACGTGTCGAGCTTCCCAGTCGACTCTTTATTCTCTTCTCCCAGAAGCGGTTCTGCCAAAAAACTCTGCCAGCTCATTTCTTTTTTTTTTCTTTTTTTTTAATTGGGAAGAGCTTTTAAAAAGATCTCCATTGTTCATGTTCTAAGAGCATGTGCATTGGAGACATTTAAAAATGGGTGTCTAAAGAAAAAAAGAGAAGAGAGAGAGAGTTGAATAGGGTGTTTCATCAGAGACATTTTAATTTGAATGTCTAAAGAAAAAGAGAGAAAAGAGAGAGAGACACATTTTAATCTTGCTCCAATCAAAAACTTTCACATCAAGATGTCTAAACTCCAAAATTATGTCCTATATTAGACTTTTTTTGAAGATTTAGATCTTTCATCTTAAGTTTTATTAATATAATAATCTAATTAGACATGTAAATGTCTCCATTGCACATGCCCTTACCTGTAAACATGCAAATATGCGGTCTATACCTAAAAACATGTGCAAATATTTAAGTTCAAACAATTCTATCTATTAGATCGATTTATAATCCCATGCAAATATCCTTAGAAACCGCACTTAGTAGAGCATATCATCGAATTACAATAGATTCTATGGTATATTTAGAATTCACGTATGTTTTTGTTATTTGTTTGATTATGTAGTTACGTTTATCAATGTGGAGGACACTGCTTACTTTGATTATTCATACATTGAATATTTTTATTCATAATACCTTCCACTTATGTCAAATATGATTTGCTTTTTGAAAAATTGTTTGGTTCTAAATTTTGACTACACACAGTCATGATAAAAAAAA
>JAHZTW010000001.1:207008003-207045596 GCA_020283515.1 Alliaria petiolata
TTGGCACGTGTGATGAGTTGTTGTAATCGACTAAGTGTAAAGTCGAGTCTTCTTCTTGCTCAGAAGCTTAAGGGTCTTTTCCGGAGAGTGAGAAAGATCGAGAAAGAGCTAGAGAGCGATTCGTGAGAGAGAGATCAAGAGCTCGAGTTTGAGCCGTTCTAGTGGATTGCTTGCCGGAGCGTTTTCCGGCCCCAGAGACGTAGCCGCAAGGTGAACTCTGGGTGAACAAGTCTCGGTGTTATTCTTTGCTTTCTTTTCTTTCATTCTTAACTCAAATCGCGACTGGGATCGAGTAGATCTAGGCTTAGATCTTGATAGGATTCGTACATATATGCTAGTCAATCCTCAAAGGTCGCCTACCTCCTCACGAACTTGTCTTGGTCTTTCTGTTTCGTTTACCGTTTCACATTATATACATAATAAATTCAATAAGAAAACTAATCTCACTTGCACAAGAACGATAAACAAACTCAAGTGGCCAATTTACAAATACCGAATAATTTTTTCAACACTAGCACAAAAAGTCAGAAACGTAACAAACTCAAACGGCACAAATACAAATAATATAGTTGTTTCCAAACTAATATAATATCTACACATAATCTCAGACAAGGCGATCTTGTATAACAACTTGAATTGTTTCGAAGAACTTGTCCATCGTCCATCTATTGTTATTTTTGTTTTTCTCTCAGAAACGTCAAGAAAGCTTGTGAGTTTCCATTTGGTAGACTCTGCTAATTAACTTCTTCATTTCTTCATTCTCCTTTTCAGTATGTACCATTTCATGATTTTGTTTGTTCAACGTGTGTGTGTGTGCAGGATTTTAGCAAAGAATTGTTGGTGATCAGAATATGGTTGAGCCCATTACAAACATAGCTCTGGTGGGAAGTACTGGTGATGGAAAAAGCGCTACTGGGAACAGCCTCCTCGGCGAAGCAATGTTCAAATCCAAAAAATAGGGAGGAGGTGTGACCACGAGATGTGAGATGTATAGAGCTGCGATACAAGATGGCCCAATAGTCAATGTAATTGACACTCCTGGTTTTGGTATGTCACGTACCACAATTAGTTCTGAACACTATTGATTTCCATAAAGCATACACCAAACCTAGCATTTGAAGACACTGGAGAATAATTAGTTAAAAACAGTCATATTGCAGTTGTAACTTGTAACTCGTGGGTAATATAGAGCTTGGCCAAAAGAAAAGTTGAATTCATCAGGGTAAAACAAAAATTATCTGTGATACATGTTTGGTCAGTGGGTATGTGTAACACCCGTCTCATCCTCTCCCGAGAACGGCGTGCCACGAAACCTAACTTGTAACTCAAGTTACTAGAATTATTACAAAACACACCATTTCTTATTACATCATAAAATCCACATTTCCAAATCGTATCAAATTATCTTCCAAATACCATTTCATAATCAAATCTGAATTAAAATAACAACGTTTTTAAAATAAATAACGATTATTGAAATAAACCCGCGTCTTCCCAAAACCATCACCAAGCTGAAAGACTACTCTGGTAAACCAACGCGATCACCTGAAAAGGAGAGGGATGAGCATTTCTACGAAGCTTAGTGAGTGCAGATCCTAGGGACCCGCGATATACATCTCGCACATGCATAACCATTCTAGACGAAAGTTCTAAGCTAATACACACAGCAATCACGTCCGAAGTCACTCATATATCAAGAAATGACAACCTAGACCTAACCGGTGTTTCCACGCTCAATATCAGCGCACACCCGTGGCATATAGCGGCACACACGCTGTCCGTCCCCAGGACGCTTGGCTCGTCAAGCCACAGACGATGGAATATGGTGCCCCGAACACTCCAAACCATATCCAGCACACAGACATAGTAAGAGAATCGCACATCAATTACTATGTCGTCACACAGGCCAAATCGCCTCAATAGCCTACAGCTAATCCCACCCGCACAAGTGATTTCCCGCACACAATACAAACACCCGCAAACACTATTCACAAATCAATCAACCATTTTCTGTTTAACGATCTATTTTACTAAGTTCAACAATCAACAACAGCAATACAACAATTATTAATATAGTGTTAATAACGTGTCTACTAGTCCGGTTCAAACAACAATCAAATACGTGTATTCATATAGATACAGCGCAGATATGCGCGCATTAACAAAGGACTACTCAGACTAAAACGACAACGAATATACGAGAGATAAACCACAACCAGTCCTCACCTTGGCAAAATCCCGATATATAAGGATCTGAATTCCGGATGCTCAAACGGACGTCAAATCTGAGATCGGCACGGAAAATCGAGTGGAAACGGCCTTTGAAAGACGGAAAACGGATAACGGATTGAACCGGTCAAAGTCAACGGTCAATGGTTCGGTTTGGTCAATGTTGGTCAACGGTTCGGTCGACGGTGTTGTTTGGTCAACGGTCAACGGTCTGGTTCGGCTCGGTTTGGTCAACTCTAGTCAACAACTGGTCAACGCCGGTCAACGGTGGCGGTCCGGTGGTGGTCCGGCGGTGGCAGGGGAGGGTTCCGGCGGCTGCGGGCGGCGGCGCGTGAGTCACCCACTCCGAACTTCAAACGGCGCGTGAGGGCCCGTACAATGTCAGAATTGGACGATTTTGGTGTCTACGGCTTCGTCTCGACGTCTACAATCTGATGGAAGTCTCAGACTCGCAAGATTCTAAGCGCACAAGGCTATAGAAAGAAGAACACGTTTTAAGAAGAAGAGAAGATGATTTTCTGGTGTGTGAAAATGAGAAGATGAAGATGTGTTTATATAGGGAAGGAGGAAGGGGAGGGATAGTTGGCAATGAGTTGGAGGATTAGTAGAAAACAGCAACAAAGGTGAGTGGAGGGCTAATTGTGTTTGAAGGGGGTTTAAAGCAAAATTAAAGAAATGATGCACATGGGTTGTTACAATTCTTCCCCACTAACGAGGAATTCGTGCCCGAATTCAGACTCGGCTGACGGAATGAATTGCTTCTCAAAAAGAAACTGACACAAGAAACACGTCGTGGAAGCCTGACAACTATGATAATCCCGATCGATAGGCTACTTCTCCAATCCGCTCAAAAATATGATACGACCTCAAATACCTCGGTTTCTACTACGACTAAATCTACTATAATTGGACCACGCAAGACTTAAAAGTAAACAATTAGACGAGTAGAGACAATGATCACATACCCGCGATCGGACCTCCTCCACCATGGTCTCCAATCATAAAGACACGAGGTTGTGCTGCTTGCCTCGCTGGTGGCGGCGATTGAAGCTGCTCACGGTTTTGCCCTCTTTGCTGCTGCTCCTGAAGCGTAACCATACACTGTCTGGCAAAGTGTCTGAACTGGCCACAACGATGACATGTGCTCCTCAATGGTTGGACTTCTCTCGGCGCAAGGTCTCCTATACAATTTCTCTTCTCATGTCCCAGTTGACAGCATCGGTAGCAAATGACACCTCTAGGACCCCTTTCCGTTTTTGGTGCCGGGTTAGCAGTGTCCCAATTCCTCTTATGACTCTCAGCACCTTTTCCACTCTTAGCTTGAGCATTCTTAGACAACATGAGTTCTTCTTGTAGCCCAATTTCTTGCACAGCAGCAATTTCTACCAGGTCCACCATACTTACATAATTCCTGATTGTACACCGGTTCTTGAGTTCAATTCTCAGTCCATTCTTGAACTTGCGAATCAGTTCTTCCTCATTCAAGTGTCTGGTTGTGAACCTCCTGAGACGGTTGAACTCTTCCTTGTACTCTTGAACAGTTCGATTTTCCTGATGAAGATTATCGAAAGCAATCATCATGCGATCCATGGCCTTCGGTGGAAAATACTCCCGAGTGAACTCGTCCTTGAAATCGGCCCAAGACAATTCATATCGTCCTTGTGTAGACTCTACTACGCCTTTCCACCAAATCATGGCATCAACTTTCAGATATTGGACAGCCAGATCTCTGCGGTACTCTTGCGGGCACCTGATCGCATCAAGGTTCTCCTCTAGCTTCGTTCTCCAATTATCGGCAGCTACAGCACTCACTTTTCCGTCGAAGTGATCCATCTGCATATCCCTCATAAGCCTCATCAATTCCCAGTACGAAGGTACTTGAACTTGCACATGCACATCGGCTGGTGGAGGTGGCGGCGAATACCGGACTCTCCTATTCTGGTTATTCAATGGCGCAGTTTCCTGATTCACATTTCCCACTCCTGGGTCATTCCGCATCCGATCTGCAAAACGGTCACGGTACCTCTGCAACTCCTCCATTACGGCTGCAAGCATATCAGCTTGGTTAACTCCTGGGGCCATCCCTGCTGGGTTCGCACCCACGGTCTCATTCCCAGTGTGGTTCTCCTGACCATTTTATGTCGAAGCAGTTTGACTTTCTGCCCTTGCTGCGGGTTGCACAACTCTTGCGGCTCGCACAACACGTGCTCTCTTTGCCGGCATCCTAAACATAAAAGAAGCAAGCGGTCACTCTCTTTCCCAACGCTGAAAGAAAATCCTAACACACGAGGAATACAGAGATTAAGTCAAGCTAGGTGATGTTTTGATTTTTCTTTGAAAATACCCCCTTCCCGAAAAGTGTGTTTTTTTTTTTTTTTTTTTTTGAAATCCGGAAACTAATTTGAAACCTTTTTCGAAACAATTTTAAAATGCAAAATTATATATATCAAAATTCCGAAAACTTTTAAAACCGTTTAAAAATTATAATCGTTCTATCCACCAATCGCCTCTCGGGTCAGAACCGAGATGGCAACCGGCTCTGATACCAAAATGTAACACCCGCCTCATCCTTTTCCGAGTACGGCGTGTCACGAAACCTAACTTATACCTCAAGTTACTCGAATTATTACAAAACACTCCATTTATTATTACATCGATAAAATCCACATTTCCAAATTGTATCAAATTATCTTACAAATACCTTTTTAAAATTAAACAATAAATCCGAATTAAAATAACAATGTTTTTAAAATAAATAACGATTATTGTAATAAAACCCGTGTTTTCCCAAAACCATCACCAAGCTGAAAGACTACTCCGGTAAACCAGCGCGATCACCTGAAAAGGAGAGGGATGAGCATTTCTACAAAGCTCAGTGAGTGCAGGCCCTAGGGACCCACAATATACATCTCGCACATGCATAATCATTCCAGACGAAAGTTCTAAGCTAATACACACAGCAATCACGTCCGAAGACACTCATATAACAAGAAATGACAACCTAGACCTAACCGGTGTTTCCACGCTCAATACCAGCGCACACCCGTGGCATATAGCGGCACACACGCTGTCCGTCCCCAGGACGCTTGGCTCGTCAAGCCACATACGATGGAATATGGTGCCCCGAACACGCCAAACCATATCCAGCACACAGACATAGTAAGAGAATCGCACATCAATTACTATGTCGTCACACAGGCCAAACCGTCTCAATAGCCTAAAGCTAATCCCACCCGCACAAGTGATTTCCCTCACACAATACAAACACCCGCAAATACTATTCACAAATCATTCAACCATTTTCCGTTTAACAATCTATTTTACTAAGTCCAACAATCAACAACCGCAATACAACAATTATTATTATAGTGATAATAACGTGTCTACTAGTCCGGTTCAAACAACAATCAAATACGTGTATTCATATAGATACAACGCAGGTATGCGCGTATTAACAAAGGACTACTCAGACTAAAACGAATATGAATATCCGAGAGATAAATCACCACCGGTCCTCACCTTGGCAAAATCCCTATATCTGCTGATCTGAATCCCGGATGCTCAAACGGACGTCGAATATGTGATCAGAACGGAAAATCGAGTGGAAACGGCCTTCGAACGACGGAAAACGGAAAACGGGTTGAACCGGTCTAAGTCAATGGTTAACGGTTCGGTTTGGTCAACGGTCTGGTTTGGTCAACGGTTCGGTTTGTTCAACAATCTGATGGTAGCCTCAGACTCGCGAGAATATAAGCGCACAAGGCTATAAGGAGAAGAAGACGTTTTGGGTGGTGTTTAAGAGGAGAAGAGGATTTTGGTGTGAGAATTTTGAGAGAAGTTGAGATGGTATTTATAGGAGAGGAATGGTGAAGGTGGCAATGAGGTAGACGTTTAGTGGAGACCATAATTGAGGTGAGTGGAGGACATAATGGTGTCAAAAGCATGATTAAAGAAAGCTAAAAGGAGGTTTAAGCACATGGGTTGTTACACAAACCTGTTCGTGTTTCGTAAGCAAAAGAGGGATGGTCCCAAGAAAGTCACACCGATGCTAACATATTATGTCTTGGATGGTACTATATACCAAGCTCCACAGCTTTGTAGTGTCTTTGCAGCTCGAGTGGTGAGTGTCTTCTTCGCATTTCTCTTTAACTTTTTGCCCTCTGCTTTTGTTTGCTGGAACCGTTTTTGATTTATCCTCTTATGAGGATCTACAGATATGGCAAACCCGATATGATTGACTCTGTCATTCAATCAGCATTAACTGTACAATGTATAGTTTCTGTTAATACCTTCTGCGCTCTGTATAAATGTATTGTACCTGTGAATAATATCAATCACCTTTTCATAAACATCATATTGTATCAGAGCAGAAAATCTGAGACATAAAATTCGACTCCGTCTTCTTCATCTTCCGTTCTGAGTCGCAAAACATCATGTCTTCATCAGACAACACTGAAACCATTCTTCTCCCAAACACCTCTACCACAATCGTTAACATCAACATGTCTAACGTCACTAGGCTAAACGCCTCCAACTATCTTATGTGGAGTCTCCAGGTTCATGCTCTCTTTGATGGCTATGATCTTGGGGGTCACCTTGATGGATCCACTGTCACGCCAGATCTAATCATCACGATTGCTGGAAATCAAACCGTAAATCCTGCATACACCGCGTGGAAACGCCAAGACAAGTTGATATATAGCGCTCTCCTTGGAGCCATATCAACCCCCATCCAGCCTCTTCTCTCTCGATCCACCACGGCCGCAGAAGCATGGTCCACACTTGCTTTCACCTACGCCAAACCCAGCAGAGGACACATGAAGCAACTCAAACAAGGACCAAAGACAGTAAGTCTGTTGATGAATATATTTAAGGACTTACCACCCGCTTTGATCGACTTGCGCTTCTTGGAAAGTCCATTGACCATGAAGATCAAGTTGATTACATTCTCAAAGGTCTACCTGAGGAGTACAAGGCGATTGTGGATCAGATCGAAGGTAGAGACTCACCACCATCAATCACTGAGATCCACGAGAAGCTTCTCAACTATGAGTCTAAGTTGTTGTCATCAACTCACACATCAGTTCAGACCCCTGTGTCCGCTAACTATGCCAATCAGCGCAACAACAACAACAAAGGTAGTTCTAAACCCGCATACAAAGGCAATCAACCACGGCAACCATCAACCCAAAATCAAAACAACTCTGCCAATCGCAAGAATGCACCTCGACCATACCTTGGACGCTGTCAAATTTTGTGGTATTCAAGGCCATAGTGCGAGATGTTGTCCACATCTTGCCTCAAGCACTATTGCTGCCCCACCAACATCAAACTGGCAGCCCCGTGCTCACTTCGCTGGATCATCTTTCAACAGCAATCCTTGGCTGCTCGACTCAGGTGCCACCCATCATATATCCTCAGATCTAGCGAATCTGTCCCTCCACCATCTATACACCGGCGGAGAGGAAGTGATTGTAGGCAATGGTTTTGGCCTTCCAATCACTCATTCGGGTTCTGCTCTCTTACCCTCTCCTAATAAGCCTCTGCATATATCTGATGTCCTATGTGTACCAGAAATAAAGAAGAATTTGATTTCAGTATACAAGTTATGCAATGCTAACAAAGTGTCGGTGCATTTCTATCCTTCATGTTTTCAGGTGAGGGATCTTCAAACGGAGGCCCCATTGATCCAAGGATGCACCAAGAATGAGCTATATGAGTGGCCTAGCCAAACCTCAACCCCATCCGCCTTCCTAACTGCCTCCACAAATCTCAAAACCACCGCCTCCGACTGGCACTCCAGACTAGGCCATCCATCTCATCCAATTCTCAAAACAATAATTTCCAGCAATTCTTTACCAATTTCAGATTCATTGTCTTCACTATTTTCCTGCAGCGATTGCTTATCAAATAAAAGTCACAAACTCTCGTTCTCCCATTCCACTATTTCCTCCACAAAACCACTTCAATACTTATTTTCAGATGTCTGGACATCCCCCATTTACTCAATCGACAAATACAAGTACTATCTTATCATTGTCGATCATTTTTCCAGATACACTTGGTTCTTCCCACTCAAATTAAAATCCCAAGTGCGTGATACTTTCATCAAATTCACTGCCCTTGTCGAAAACAAATTTCAAACCAAAATTGGTACCTTCTTTTCCGATAACGGTGGTGAATTTATTGTCATTCGTGACTTCCTAGCTTCAAAAGGCATTGCTCATCTCACTTCCCCTCCTCACACCCCAGAACACAATGACCTTGCTGAAAGACGACATCGTCACATCGTCGAAACAGGTCTAACTCTTTTTACAAAAGCTTCCATTCCAACCACCTATTGGACTTACGCTTTCTCCACTGCGGTTTACCTCATCGACTGCATGCCAACCCAAACTCTCTCACTCCAAACACCATATGCCAAACTTTTTCAAACCAATCCAAATTATTCCAAACTCAAAATCTTTGGTTGTCTGTGCTTCCCTTGGCTTCAACCTTACACTGCTCATAAACTTGAGTCGCGATCAGCTCCTTGTGTATTTCTTGGATACTCTCTAACCCAAAGTACTTATTTCTGTCTGGACCCAAAATTGAACCGTCTCTACACATCACGACACGTTCGGTTTGATGAATCTCAATTTCACTTTGCTTCTCACATCACTTCATCTACCTTTACTTCTGATTTCACACCTTCATGGAATCCTTCCGCCACTATCATCCCCATCAACACACCACTCATCTCATCTCCCTTAGCATCCGCGGAACAATCAACGCCACCGTCTGACGATCCCTCTTCTGACACAGCACCAACACCAATCACGCCAATCCCTATGACGTCGCCTCAAAACAGATCACTAGTCCCCACGGAGCACTCAAATGCTACATCGCCAGCATATACTCACGCGCCCTCTGTTGCAAAGCCACCAACGCCGCTGTCACACTCATCGTCATCTCAGGGAGAAGACAACTCCCATCAATCCACTACACAAAGCCCAGCCCAAAATACTTCAAATTCCTCTCATCCCTCAAACACAAGCCCAAGCCCAAACAATAACCAAGCCCAACAACATGTCTTACCTCCACCAAATAATCCAAATCAAACCAGAAATAACCGACCAGCAAACCAACACACCATGGCCACTCGAGCCAAACATGAAATTTTCAAATCGAACCCAAAATATGCCCAAAACACCACCACCGCAGCCAAAATTGAAACCGAACTTCAAACCCTAGCCCAAGCTCTCAAATCCAAATACTGGCGCGGCGCAATGTCAACGGAATTTGACTCTCAACTGCGACACAGAACGTGGAATCTGGTTCCACCATCTCCGCAGTATAATGTTGTGGGATGCAAGTGGATATTCAGAGTCAAGCAACAGCCGGATGGGAGTCTCGACAAGTATAAGGCACGGCTTGTCGCAAGAGGCTTCACTCAGCAACCCGGGATCGATTATCAGGAAACCTTCAGTCCAGTAATCAAATCTACCACCATACGATCTATCTTGAAAGTCGCTGTTTGCAGAGACTGGCCACTTCATCAAATCGACGTCAATAACGCTTTTCTCCAGGGCACTTTGACTGAAGAGGTTTACGTCCACCAACCGCCAGGATTTGTGGATCCCGATAAACCCCTGCTCGTTTGTAAGCTCAATAAAGCTCTCTATGGGCTCAAACAGGCTCCTAGAGCATGGTACTTGGAGCTTAAGAAATACTTACTTGCCGCTGGTTTCAAGAACTCGGTGTCAGACACGTCTCTATTTGTTCTCAATCGAGGTACAACACTGATCTACCTTCTTGTCTATGTCGATGACATAGTGGTGACTGGAAATGATCTGGCTGCGGTTGAATTGGTACTTGCAAATCTAGCCGCTCGTTTTTCAGTAAAGGATATGGGTGCTTTATCATACTTTCTGGGCATTGAAGTTCATCGGTCAACAAAAGGCATTCATCTCAGCCAACGAAAGTATATCCACGATCTGCTCAAAAAGATGAAGATGATGGATGCAAAACCTGTAACAACACCCATGGCAACTTCCCCCAAGCTTGTTCTCTCTGGCGAAGCTCATCCGGAACCTACAGAATATCGCACTTTTGTTGGAAGTCTTCAGTACCTAGCCTTCACAAGACCCGATATAGCCTTTGCAGTCAACAAACTCTCTCAGTATATGCACAAGCCCACAACTGAGCACTGGCAAGCAGCAAAGAGGGTCCTTCGCTACCTCTCCGGCACTGCTACACATGGCATATTCATCAGCCGTGACAAGAATCTCAACTTACATACCTTCTCTGACGCTGATTGGACTGGTGACACTGATGATTACACTTCTACCAATGGCTACATAGTGTATCTCAGTGATCAAGCTATATCATGGAGTTCAAAGAAACAAAAAGGGGTGGCTCGATCATCTACGGAAGCTGAATATAGGGCTGTGGCAAACACTGCTTCAGAACTCAATTGGGTACGATCTCTTCTATTAGAACTTGGAGTCCCGGTTACAACCACACCTGTCATCTACTGCGATAACATAGGTGCCACCTATTTATCGGCAAACCCAGTCTTCCATTCAAGAATGAAGCATGTGGCCTTGGCATATCACTTTATTCGTGAACAAGTTCAAACAGGACATCTGCATGTTGCCCATGTTTCTACCAAAGACCAACTAGCCGACAGTCTTACAAAACCGCTATGTAGAGCTCCGTTCTTACTTCTTAGGAACAAGATTGGAGTTTCGCAAGCACCTCCATCTTGAGGGGGCATATGAGGATCTACAGATATGGCAAACCCGATATGATTGACTCTGTCATTCAATCAGCATTAACTGTACAATATATAGTTTCTGTTAATACCTTCTGCGCTCTGTATAAATGTATTGTACCTGTGAATAATATCAATCACCTTTTCATAAACATCATACCTCTCTCATTTTTGATTGTAGGGTCGGGCTGTTTACAATATATCCAAGGCTTTCTCTGTTGCTGAATCGAAATTGGAAACCATTAGGCAGGGTAAACAAAGTTTCTCTTTCTTCAATAATAAGATCATTGGTTCTCCTCTCAATTAAATGTGATGTAAATATATGTGTTCTTTGTGCTATTTCTGCTTCTAGGGGTTATTTTCAGAGTTATCTGCTAGCTCGACTAGCTAATCCATGAATCCATGAATTACCTCTGCTTTGAATTCTTTATGACCTTGAGAAGATGAGTGTGAGAGCATTTTAACGGCTACTCGTTCATTACCATTTACAGTTCCATGATAGACCATTCCAAATCCTCCTTTACCAAGGACTCTTTCAAAGTTATTTGTCATTGTTACAACCTCTGAGTATGTAAATCTTCTGTTTTTGGTCATTATTGTTGGCTCTGAAGATCTGGTTGTTCTATCATCTGATACTTGCGTTTGCGTATATGATGATGGACCTAATGTAACAAAATTTCCAAGTCTAATGAGATTCTGCACATATGTATTATGAATAGATTGCACTGTTTAATTATGTCAGTTTAAAAGTTTTTTTTTTTTTTATGTATACCTTCATTGTTTGATGTCTTTTTCTTTTTGAACACAAAAAAAGAAAGCCAACGCAGAACCAAGAACAACCACGAACGCGATCGATGCAACAACCGGTATTACAACACTCGTTTTCTTAGAACCACCATTTCCATTTTTGTTTACACATAATCCATCCGGACAAATAAGATTTGAGTTTCCTTCAAGACTGTGGATTACCAGTGTTGTTTAGGATAATTGAACACATCAAGTAGTTTTATATACTCATGAACAAAATATATATGGTAAAAGAAAATTACTTTAATTTTAGTCCTTTCTTTTGTAGAAGGGTTTGAGGAACAGAGCCATTAAGATTATTCCCACTTAAATTTCTGTTCAGATATACACAGAGTTAAGAACATAAGCAATCTTGTAATGAAGGAAGCTATCAGACCGAAAAAGTGTATTGTCTCAAAAGCGACGACTCACATGACCAAGAGTGATTTCATGCCAGCAAGAAACTCCGGTACTCCCCCCGTCAAGTTATTATTTGAAAAATCTCTAATTAAGCATTTGTAAGTATGATATATGTTATAAAGGTGAAGAAGTTATTTTGATTATGCAAAGTTGCAAAATTCGAGATACTTACAATTCTTGTAGGTGGATTAAATTCTCAATGCCAAATGATCCCCGTTAAGTGACTTGAGGATAGGTTTCTAAAGACATATTTATGAACGAATTTCATGTTAAGATGACAAAACGATGTGGCATGACTATACAACAATAATTTAAAGATTGATCTTACAAGGAAGTGATTATAGGTGGTGTGGAAATATCTAAGCTGTTGCAGTTTAGACCTATTGAATATGAATGTATTGTATTGTGTTGTACTTATAGGAATGATGATTGGAATGATAGATTATTGTGAATATCTTTAATAATCCCACAAAAACTGTTTAATATAGAGGGAAAAATTATATAGACATACCATCATCTTGGTTTGTTTCGAGCTGCGGGAAATCGATCACGGTGAAAAGCTCGAGAGCGCTAATGAGAGGAGGAAGAGTAGATTTGGGGGTCTTCGTCAACTCCAAGATGCATGTCCCTCCTTCACATTGTTGTGGTGTGGAGAAGAATATAGTTTCCGTGGCTAACATGCTAGGACTATAACGTTCATAGGCTAGTTTCCCTATCAACGTCACTTTGAATTCTCGGGTATCGAGGGACCGTAGAGTTTGAATCTCGGCAAAGTGTAAGTAAGTATAGAATTGGGTCGTGGAAGACGGCAATGACCAAGTGAAGCTCCATGGCGCAAAAATACTTATAGGCGTTGAGGCCGACGCCATTACAACTTGTGGTGGTTCATAACCATTTGAAGTGTTTACATTGAGATCGGTAGTTACAATTCTGTCCACACTTTCGAATCAAAGAACGGATACCATTTACGATCATGGACATCACTAGGATACCTAACAAAAGTAGGTATAATAATCGTGTATTAGAGAGACTAACATTTTAAATCAAACCAGACGGAAACTAATAGTGACCCCAGACGGTAGGAAAATGTTTATAATGAATAAATCAAATCGAACCCAACCCAACCCGCCGGACGGTAGTAATGCAATAGTAAACCGAATAAACCTGAACTAATTAAACTTAATTTCTTGAATTCACTATATACACCCCTTAGGTATACACCTAATTATACTAAAAATACACATATTTTAATAAATTTTTTATCTCGAACCAAACCAAACTCAACATTTTCAAACTAAACCGAAACAAAATTTGGTTCTAGTTTGGACCTGTTTTCTTCCCAATACACGAAGAACTTGAACCGAACCGGAAACCAAAAAAAGAAGTTGATTAAGTAAAAAGGGCGTGACTGATACCGTATGGTTCGGCCTGAAGTACTGAAATAATATCGGAAAAAATACTTCAGAGAGCCGCTCTGAGTATTGTATGTACTGTTCTTAAGTGGTCGTAGCTCTAAGCTGTTAATCATAGGATTGCTTGTTCCTGTCTTAACGAGACAGACCTGGAGAGATTTAGATATAGTCTTGTGGATGATCTCCTCGATAGTACCATTGGTTCGTCCATTCATATCTACCGTTGACCAGAGATTCGGACCAAGGTAAAGGTCGAAACTCGGGTAATTGTCAAGGTCATCGTAGTTACCGTACACGAATACGGCTTTGATCAGATAGTTTGTGCCGTGCGTGACATTTACGGTATAGCAATTTCGGACTCCATCCGGGAAGTACCTAACCGTCAAAACGGTTTACTGGAGATGGCCTCAAACTCTTTTTGGATTTTTCCGGTTTTGCCGGTTTGCACGAAACCATCGTCCGTTGAGTATGTTAATTCGGTGGAAGGTTCGTTACAGGGAAGCTCGTTAGGCGACAACCCGCAATCCAAACTAATGAATCCTATTAAAACATATGAGCAAAATATATCGGCGCAGGTAATTAAAAAACAAAAATTTGGACGCAAAATGTAACAAAAACAACAAAAGTATGTGTATTTAAAATATCTTTTTGGTCCTGAGCTTCAACAAGATGCAAAAGGGCAAAAAAACTGATGAAGATCAACGCACATAACATAAGTGGTTGAGGATGTCTCCATTTCTTGAGGATGTCTCTCTCTGCAATAATGAAATTGGTAATAACAAATAAGCACGTAGCAAGTGGCTTTAGCTGGTCCAGCGAGGAGACGTGCATGCAACACACAAATGACAAAACCTTTCTTCTTAATGATTCAAATGGTCGTTGACTTTGACCTTTGTGTTTAGTATCATTCGATGATAGGTTTGATACATCTTTGTTTAATGTTTTCTTCTAACTAATTAGGTTACCATCGGATTAGAGTTCAATAGTTGAGTTGAAAATACAATGCGCATCATTCATTATTTGTCTTGCTTCGCGAACACAAACTTGGAATTGACAATCAAAGATTCAAAATCACAATATAAGAGAAACTCTCTATCTCTTTCGCACGATTCATACAGACCAAGAAAAGATTATTGTCCTTGGCCCGAGAAGATTATAGGCCTAGACATCTTCTAATTCCAAATTTCTAATTTTGGCATATTCTGAAAAATCTTTTTTTTTTTTGGGCAAACTTTATTTCTCGAAAATCTAATCCTTTATGTTTGGGCCAATGTATATACAAATGGGCCGAAACATGTTTTGGCTCTCTCTCTCTCTCTCTCTCTCTTCTATTTTCTATTTTCTCTCGTTCCCGGCGAAGCGATTCGCTTCCATGGACTCCTCTCTGCTCTCGGCGGCTACGGCCGAGACCTTAAACGGTAATGCGGCGGAGCAGATTGCTCCTCCGATGCAGCCGCCTGGTACGGATATGACCGGTATTTGCTTCAGGGATCAGCTATGGATCAATTCGTATCCTCTTGACCGGAACTACGTCTTCGACTACTTCGCTTTGTCTCCGTTTTACGATATCACCTGCAACAACGAGATACTTCGTAGGAGATCCATTCAACCTCTTGATCACTCTCACCTCTCGTAAGCTCCTTACTTGTTTCAATTTCGATTTCCCCCCTTTTCACTTTTACTTTATCACTTGTTTAGTCACATTGAAGCTCATCTTTAAGGTTTCAATTTTAGGTTTTGGTCTCTGTTTGTTTCCTGAAATTATATTGGGAGAAAAGGAGATAGGTTTCTGTTTCATAGTCCAAATGTTAATATCTGGTAGACAATTCAGTGGGCAGTCTTTGGTTTTCTAACACATTGATCTGTGCAGGAAGATGTCAGGACTAGAGTATGTGATCAGTGATGCTACAGAACCAAACCTGTTCGTGTTTCGTAAGCAAAAGAGGGTTGGTCCGGAGAAAGTCACACCGATGCTAACATATTATGTCTTGGACGGTACTATATACCAAGCTCCACAGCTTTGTAGTGTCTTTGCAGCTCGAGTGGTAAGTGTCTTCTTCGCCTTTCTCTTGAGCTTGGTAAGCGTCTGCTTTAGTTTGCTGGAACGGTTTTTGCTTTATTCATCTTGCTCATTTTGGATGGTTTTAAACCAGGGTCGGGCTCTTTACAATATATCCAAGGCTTTCTCTGTTGCTGCATCGAAATTGGAGACCATTAGGCAGGGTAAATAAAGTTTCTCCTTCTTCAATAAGATCATTGGTTCTCTTCTCCATTAAATGGGATGTAAATATATGTGTTCTTTGTGCTATTTCTGCTTCTAGGAGTTATTTTCAGAGTTTTCTGCTAGCTCGACTAGCTAATCCATGAAACTGAGCTGAAATATATGTGTACTTTGTCCTAACTGAGTGTAGATGCAAGTGTGCTTAGTTGAAATAGCCGGTTGACTTAGGAAGCTACTTATATTGATTATCAAGCTCATTGGTCAATGCTGAACAAGTTTATGGGCTTTATCAAGTAACTTGTGTATCAGTTGCTCTTTGTTGCACTTGAGATAACTTACTTGATCAATGTTGTGATTTTCAGTTGATGCTGAAAGCCAGAACGAACCTTGTGAGCCAAAGCCTGCTAGTGAGACGGTTGATCTTAAGGAAATGAAGCGAGTCGATTCCATTCTTACTTCGTTATATCGCAAGGTGCACAAATTTGTATCTCTTGTTGGCGTGAGAATGTTTCTGACTCTACTTCCCATACCTTTCTTCTGATTATGAAAATTGGCTTCTTCTTTTTTATTGTTGCCCTGTGCAGTTACCCCCAGCTCCTCCACCACCACCGTTTCCTGAAGGATATGTTAGCCAAGAAGCATTAGGAGAAAAGGAAGAGCTTGGGACACAAGGAGGAGAGTCTCACGAGCCTCAAATTGATCCTATTATCGATCAAGGTCCTGCTAAAAGAACCAAGTTTTAAGCTTCATCAAGATTTGTTTCTTCATCGTCTTTTTTTTTGTTTTGGTCTTGTTTTGTTGTTGTTGTGTAAAATTATTTCAACAAAAAACCTCAGTGAATGTAACCTTTTAGAGCGTTAGTTTAGAAACTGTTTAGAGAGGCATGAAGAAATTTAGAGGCAAAACAATTCATAAAACCATTTCTTTCCACTAATATTTATTGCATTGGTTCTTCTGCACCCTTTCCTTTATTTGTTAAATTTTTTTTTTTTTAATCAGTTAATAATAATAAATAATCGGCGAAGAGGAAAGGTTAAAACTGAAAAGTAATCCCTAGATTCTTATTCTGATTCACCTCTCTGCCGCTCTCCAATGGCGATGTCGAAATTCAGAGATCTTCCAAAGGATTTGGTGGAGGATGAGATTCTGTGTCACGTTCAGGCCAAGTATCTGAAAGGATTGGGATCTACCTGTAAACTATGGAACCGTTTGTTCAACGGTGATAAGGGATTCGCAAGAAAGCACACTGACAAAGCGGCAAAGCAGTTTCTTGTTCTGATGCTGACGAGGGCCTACCGGATTTGTCCGACAATCTTCAATCTCGACGGAACAGTTCCATCTGTAGAGGTAAAAATTGAGCTTAGCCTGGTAGATCCGCTGTCTTCAGCTCAATTCGATGTATATCAAGTGTTTCACTGTGACGGCTTGTTGTTATGCACCCTCCAAGACGAATCTAGATTCGTGGTTTGGAACCCGTTTACTGGTGAAACCAGGTGGTTCCAACCCAGAAAACGTGTCCTGAAAGGCCGCGACTTTGTTCTCGGATACTACCAAGAAGGCAACAATAAGAGCTACAAAGTCTTGAGCTTTGATGGTTATCGCAAAGATTATGAAATCTACGAGTTCAGCTCTGATTCGTGGAGGATTCTCGATGATATCCTCCCTCCAGGCTGGAGCATTGGATTCAGTGATAGCATGGTGTCTTTGAAAGGAAGTACTTACTGGTTCGCCAAGGATGTAACGAAACCGCATGTCCACCTGTCCTTGGCCAGATTTGATTTTGCAACAGAGAAAGCTGCACCTGTGGTGCCTCTTCCCTACCAGTGTAATGGTTTTGAAGCTACACGTCTTTCCGTTGTTAAAGACGAGAAGCTCTCGGTGTTATTAAAGCGCGATGTTACATCCGAGACTGAGATATGGGTGACAAATAAGATTGATGAGACCACCCAGGTGGTGACGTGGAGCAAGATCTTGGCATTGGATTTGAGCCCTGATCTTCAAATTTTTCATGATGCAAGTTTCTTGCTCGACGAGAAGAAGAAAGTCGTCATGATTTCTGAGAGGTGGCTTGACTTCGAAGACGAGACCGAGACCATCAGCAAAGACATGATATACATTGTTGGGGAGGACAATGAAGTCACACAAGTGGATTTTGGAATAGATACAACTGATGGATGTCTGGTAGCCCTTCTTAACTATGTGCCAAGTTTGGCTCAAATCGAGCGAGCTGGAGGCAAAAAGGAAAAGAGGTGACCTCTAACATGTAATCTCTTTTCTTGTTGTGGAAGCGCATCTACAAACAAAAATTTAGTAAAAAACTTATCTAAACTGCTTTGAATTCATTTTTATCCTTGAGAAGACATGTGTGAGAGGATTTTAACGTCTACTTGTTCATAATCATTTAAGGTTCCATGATAGACCATTCCAAATCCTCCTTTCCCAAGGACTCTTTCAAATGTTCTTTACAACCTCTGTGTACGTAAATATTGTGTTCTTGTTCATTATTTGTTGGCTCTGATGAAGATCTGGTTGTTCTACCATCTGATACTTGCGTATATGATGATGCACTTAATGTTACAAGATATTGAAGTGAGATTTTGCACATATGCATTATGAATATATTGCACTGTTTAGAAGTTTTGTGTGTGTGTAGACCTTCACTATTTGATGTCTTTTTGCTTTTTGAACACAAAAAAAAAGAACGCCAATGCAGAACCAAGAACAACCACGAACCCGACCGATGCAACAACCGGTATTACAACACTCATTTTGAACCACCATTTCTGGTTTTGTTTACACATATATAACCCATCCGGACAAATAAGATCTGAGTTTCCTTCAAGACTGTGGGTAATTTACCAGTGTTGGTTAGGATAATTGAACACATCAAGTGGTTTTATGTATTCACTAAGAAAATATTTGGTAAAAGAAAATTATTTTAATTTTATAGTCCTTTCATTTGTAGAAAGGTTCGAGGAACATAGCCATTAAGTTAAATTATTCTCAGCTGCAAGTTTCTGCTTCTCAGATGGAAGCAGAAGAAGGCTCAAGATCCCTGCACAAAAAGCATTTACTACATATTAGATCTGTAAAATGAAAAATCATAACATTTTGAGAAATACGTAGATATTTTTAAGTTTCAGATATAATGTTTGAACACAATCATAAACATCTTAATCGATTTTTTATCTAAAAAAAGAAGTATAGATGATTTTGTTACCTTCGGTGACAATGGTTTTGGCAAAAGGAAGATTTCCCATTAATTCCAGGTCGGCTTGGAGAACATTGATTCTTCCACCAATAGCCTTCATTGATTCAATAACCGGCAACTTGTCAACTTTTTTTTAGAAAGAAATCCATCTGAGAAGCAATGAAAACTAGATTGTATATATCGGTTAGTTGGTTATTAGAGTTGGTTTAGTTATCTTTGGTTTACTCTTTTGATATCTTGTATTTAAAAACGATTATGCTTTTCTTTTCAATCTAATGAAGGATTTTATATCGATTCTCTCTAGAATTTGAAATGGTATTAGAGACAGGTTTGGATCAACACTTCAGTTTTTCTTTGGATCATTAGTACAACCATATTAGATTGTTTATATCAGTTTAGTTGGTTATTAGAGTTGGTTTAGTTATCTTTGGTTTACTCTTTTGATATTTTGTATTTAAAAACGATTATGTTTTTTTTTCAATCTAATAAAGAATTTTATATCGATTCTCCCAATAGAAAAAAAAATCTCAGACTGTCTTCTACTATCTGAAAGCAATGAAAATCCGGAACCACCGCAATTCAGCCATTTCTTCAAACTCGGCTTGGAGAATGTTTGATTACATATAAGAAAAAAATCATAGTATCAAGATGTGATGTAAGGATGATGAGGTCATTCATAATTGTATAAATTTTGAACTTTTGTGTAAATAATCAAAACAATGTTACATATTAAACGATAAATAATCATAGATATATATATCTCAAGTATCACTATGAAAAAGTTTTATAAAATTTTCCACAAAAAAAAAGATTAATCCTCATTTTATAATTGTCCTTAATTAAAACAATTGTGTTTGCTATCTTCATGTTGTCCTTTTATAATTTTATAAAAATGAACAACTTGTCGAATAAAGAATTAGTTGCAATAATTGCACCATGTATTTATTTCAATATATATCATGTAAATAAAGAAATAACAATCATCATGTGAACTCAAAAGATAGTTACATCATCAAAACTAATGGCTTATTTTGGTCATTGTAACTAGATTTGATTCTAAATTATTTTATTGCTAAGTCGCTTTCTTGGCCAACTTGTTGTAGTTTACTTTCTCCCTCTCTCTCTACCATACTATATAAACATAATCTTATCATGGTTTCAAGCTTCAATAGGCGCTAGCAAATCAATTTAGTTCAATTACATTATCACCAATTCACATAAAAAAGTCCTGATGAAAACTAAGTCACCAAAATCCAACGTCCTCTTATATGCTTTTGTTCTTGTGCTGGTTTTGTCTCCAACAGTGCTCCCATGTCAAGCAACTAGTGTGCATCTGGGAGGTAAGCTAATTAATCGTCTTTGAATTTATTCATCTTCTATATTACTTATTTTAATTAATGTTTTTCTTAAAGATTGAAAATTACGGTTTTTTTTTATGAAAAGGTGGAGGGCGTAAGCTGATGGCACCATCACCACCAATTCGCATGTGTCCACAGTGTGTGTGTTGCGCACCGGCTGCACCGGGCTATTGCTGCCCATGTCGTTGTCCCAATGGTCCCTAAAGATTGTGACTTTGCTATGAAAATGGTCTAATTATGTAAAATATCTGATATGTGTTTTCTCTTTCTATGTATGAATAAGTAAACAGAAAACTGTATTACCATCTTTGTGCTTTGAATAAGAAAACTTTTAGGGTTTAGATGATGAGTTGTTTAAGTCTATAAGTTAGTTTGTGTTGTCCTTTATCCGTGACGATGATGAAGAACCATAAAAAAATATCGGAAACCTAATTAATTAGTACACAAAAATGTTGAAAATCTATCGGGGGTTTTGGGGGAACAAAAAAAAAAAAGAAGTTAAAACGGAAAATTGCTTAAGCTTACTCCAATGTGACAACATTTGACAATTTGGACGCGTCCACCTAGGTTTGGCGGGAAAAAGTCAACTATTTTCTTATGGGACAAAAAGTCAACTGTATATTATAATCTTGATTTCCAAATAGATGCATGCAACTTTTGACTAAGAAATTAATTGATTCAGAATTCTACGGATAATTGGTTGAATGCAATATTATCTACGGTTGGAAAAAATCGATATCGAGTCAACAATATATTACTTTTCAACAAGCCTTCAATTATTAGATACCAAAAGTATTTAATATTTATCCAAAAGTATTTAACAGAAAAAACATTTGTTAATCTATGTCACAAAAAAATTGAACACCGATCATTCCCATGTACAGTACATGCAGTAATAATAATAACAATTTTCATCAATTCCTTTCTCCTTTATACTCCATTAAAATTCTAAAAACACACACTTAGATAAAAAAAAAAAAAAGCTTGTATAAACCAAAAGCCATAGTCAGAACTCACATGGCTAATAGTTCTATGGCAAAATTCTAATATTTTTCGTCATAGTCATGGTTTTATCCCCAACAACTTTTTTTTTTTTTCAGGTATTGAAGGTAATTAAGTAAGCTTTAAGTAATATTTTCTGTGTTTTTAAAAGATGAATATTTTAGATTTTTCAACTATGATCAAACCGAACCAAACACAAACTAAACCGAACTAATTTTGGTTGAATTCGGTTAAAATTTTTTAAGATCCAAACTAAACAAACCAAACCGAACCCGAACAATTTAAACCGAAATGTCCATCCCTGCCCTGCCATCAACAGACTTTTGCAGAACAAAAAAAAAAGTTACTGAAATTAGAAACAAAAATGGCGGAATCGTTGGTGGAAACTCGAATCCCACAGCAAAAGCACTATGGATCGAAGCCTTTCCCGGCGGTAATTTCGCCGTCATCGGCGATCCCCGCACCGTTCCTCCCACTCTTCACCCAGACTATCAGCAATCACAAACCCTATCTCGATTCCCTCTTGCACGATTCCAGAGCCGTGCTCTTCAGGGGGTTCCCGGTGAACTCCGCCGACGAGTTCAACGACGTCGTCGAGGCTTTCGGTTTCGATGAGCTTCCTTACGTCGGAGGCGCCGCGCCACGCACTAGCGTCGTCGGTCGTGTCTTCACCGCCAACGAGTCTCCTCCTGATCAGAAGATCCCCTTTCACCACGAGATGGCTCAGGTGCGTCGAACGAATTATCTATCTTACAATGATCCATCATACTTAGGGGCAAAACCTCATCAATCGTTGTAGTCTCTCTGTACCTGAATCTAATTTAACATCTAGATTTTGAAATTGATGCGACTTTGAAGATTTTTAATAGCACACATGTGTGATGTTGTTGTTAGGTTCCTGAGTTCCCATCAAAGTTGTTCTTCTACTGTGAGATAGAGCCTAAGTCTGGAGGAGAGACACCAATTGTGCTGAGTCATGTTGTCTACGAGAGGATGAGAGAAAAACATCCAGAGTTCGTTCGGAGGCTGGAGGAACATGGTTTGGTCTATGTTAGGGTTCTAGGGGAAGATGATGATCCATCTTCACCGATTGGCCGTGGCTGGAAATCCACATTCTTGACCCAAGACAAGAACGTCGCTGAGGAAAGGTACTGCCTCATCATCATCAGTTGTTGATTCTCTCTCAGTGGAGGAGATGGTTTCTTGATAACACACTTTGAGACTTTGAATTGAACAGGGCAGCTAAACTGGGGATGAAACTTGAATGGACCGAGGACGGAGCCAAGACGATAATGGGTCCGATCCCGGCTGTCAAGTACGACGAGTCGAGAAACCGCAAAGTGTGGTTCAACAGCATGGTAACTGCTTACACGGGATGGGAGGATAAGAGGAACGATCCAAGAAAGGCCGTGACTTTCGGAGACGGAAGGCCTTTACCGTCGGATATAGTCCACGACTGTCTCCGAATCCTCGAAGAGGAATGTGTTGCTGTTCCGTGGCAGAGAGGAGATGTTCTGCTTTTAGACAACTGGGCGGTTCTTCACTCTCGAAGACCGTTTGATCCTCCTCGCAGAGTTCTTGCATCACTCTGCAAATAGATTTATCTTTTGTCCTATTCCACGTTTAATGTAAAAGCTTTGGGTTTTGGATAGAGATAAAGCAGAGCTTTTGTACATATTGACATGCATATATTTGGGTATAGTGATAACTAATAACCCATTTGCTTTATTATTCAAAACACTTTTAATTACACAGTGCAAACAGAAACTTAAGAAGAACTCGAACGCAAACTCATCCTTCTTTTTATTGTCCCACGTGACTGGAGCTTTCGAGATGTTGAGAACCCGGCATTTAGAGCTCCTCGTTGAGCTTAGACTTGGAAGGTTTCAGTCCCGGTTTGAGGAATTCAGAGAACCATTTCGCAGATTCTTTCTCGATACGAGTCAAGTTGTTCTGGAAGTCTATGTAGTAGATACCAAACCTAGCTGTGTACCCGTCTTGCCACTCAAAGTTGTCCATCAAAGACCACAAGAAATACGATGTAACATTCACCTTGTCTTCACTGCAAGTACAACAAGGATCGAATGTCAATGGACAAAAAAAAAAGAAGAGAAACATTTGTTATTAAAAAAAGAAATTTGATCTCCTCACCATATAGCTTGATTCAGGGCCAAAAGATGCCTCTGGAGATAGTATTTCCTGTTGTGGTCATTGAGAGCAACGCTATGATCTGTATCTTTATCTCCAAGGTCCTCCCCGTAACCTATAAAAAAGATTTCGAGAATTCAATAGTAAGAAAACAATAATTATACCAATTTATATTTTAAAATAAAAACATATCAAATTTTTCAGTAACCATTCTCAGTGATTATGATCTCAGGGCTGTTATATCTGTCCTTTATGTATTTCAGAAGCTTCCTCAAACCCCTTGCATATACAGCCATCTTAGCAGTGTCGGGCTACGAAAATATAAAAGAGATGATAATTCATATATTATAAAGAACGTGTGCTTTTTAACTATTAAAAAAAAAAAAAAAAAGAAAGAAGTTGTGCATGTATATGTACCTGGCTACCAATTTTAATGGATCCATCCACAGTCTTGGCTGAAATTGTAAAAAAAAAAAGGAAAAAATGTTCATCAATAACATTGGACTTGAATTGATTAATATGTGAATAGATTATATAGGTGAATGACCTGAATCTATCCACAATTTATATTCCAAATAGTAAGAAAAAAATAACGGAGGAAACACGTGAAAGCATAAACAATGATACCATTATATTGGCAAATTAAAGAGGAAAGTGAAATGAATATTACGTTCAAAATCGACTAGAGAATCAGTAGCCCAAGAGGGTTGCCGATAATCGGGCTTGCCGGTTTGCTTTGCATAGAAAGCAGTGTAATAGTTCATCCCCACGAAGTCTGTGGAATCTTTCAGTTTTGCCTTTTGTTCTTTTGTAAATTTGGGCAACCGAGGTCCGACCGCATCTTTCATACTTTGAGGATAATCTCCGTACGTGGTAGGATCCAAATGCCTGACGAGCAATCATCATATATTTATTAGAATACGAATGTAAAAAAAAACGAGAATAAAAGGAAAAAGAAAAAAACCAAGAACTGATCATTTTTGTTTCTTTACCAGCCAATGACGAAGTCAAGCACACGGTCTACGGTAGATTGACCTCCCTCCACATCTGTCGGTTCAAACCAGAACGGACTATGAGCTATCCCGATTTTGCCACCTTTGCACTTTTAAGAATCCCAAACCCAAAAAAAAAAAAGAAGAAACAAAAGGTTAGTTTATATGTCATATATAAATTGGAAAAAGAAGGGATGTTGTAGTTAATCAATATTTCTTTGCTTTTTGTTTGACCTTTTCGCATTTTCGGAAAGCAGCAACGGCTTCAGCGTGACTGATGAGTAAGTTGTGACTGACGAGATAAGCCTCGAATCCTGACCGTCCATCTTGGCAAAGATGTCCATAATCTTTGATGTACGGTGAGCAACGTCCCGGTGCTTTCTTCCCAGTGTCGTAGCCTGAACGGCTGAAGACCCATGGCTCGTTGAACGTAATCCAGTTTTTCACTTTGTCCCCATATTCGTGGAACGTGAAGTTTGCGTACTCCATGAAATCCGGCCTATATATATTCGCAAATTTAAGAAAAAAAAAAATATATATATATATAGAGAGAGAGAAGTACAAAAGCTTACACTATACGTTCGCTTAAAAAGCCACCGTACTCATCTTCCAAATCGGCGGGAATATCCCAATGAAAAACCGTTACTAATGGTGTTATGTCTAAAACAATATATATTGTAAGAGTTAGCATTTTTCAGTTACTACGACTCATTAAAATTTAATGTAATAATGGATAGTGAGATCATGTGACCGTTTTTAAGGAGCTCGTCTATAAGATCGTGGTAAAATTGAACCCCTTCTTTGCTTATTCCTTTCTCCATCCTCCCATCTGTTATATATATTTAATTCCCAGGTGTTATCTAATCCATAGTTTTATGGCCTTACAAAAAAGAAACTCATGAATGTTTTAACTTACGGGGAAATATTCTAGGCCACGCAATGGAAAGTCTAAAAGCATCAGTGTTCAGCTTTTTCATCAACTGGATATCCCCCTGTTATATATTTTATGGCAAACGAACATTAGTTTACAAAACAAAATTTGAATAGGTTTGTTGAAGCTTTTTCTAAGTGATAAAAGTTATTATTATTTTTTGTTCTAGAAAAACACAGGTCACATAATTCCGAAACTGTTTTTTATAGAAAAATTATCTAATTGTGAACAAATTATCATTATATGGAGTTTACTCAGTTTAACTTGTAACAAATACCTTGTAGCGATGGTAGAAATCGACGGCCACATCGGCGTTGTGATTGTTAACTCTATCTGCAGTTTCATATTAATTAAGAAAACATATATGAACAATCTAATATTCGTAGAAAACAACTTATTATGCGTATCCAAGATTTATTCGGTTATGTTAGACGCCGATTTTGATAATTGCCTAGACTTAATTTATGTAAACAAAAGTTTCAGTTTTTACCGAACAAATCAAAGTTTTTGTATTCTGTTCAAGAAAAAGTGAAACAAAGTTCATTTCATTTCTAGATGCCTTTGCCAGTACGTAAACCAAATTGAAGACCTCTTTGGAAACAAGTTAATAACTAATAAGAGGGGACGTTGACAAACAAAAACAAACAAAAAAGCTAAATGAAATAAACAGAAAAGAAGAGAGACAGACGTGGAAATTTCTTGGTGTAGATATCCCACAAGCTTGGACCTCTGCAACCTTCATTTACGGCACCTTCCACCTATTTTCACCACATAAATAGGTAGACCCCAACCCATGAGTGTCTTATACAAAGTTTTTTTTATTAAATTAATTGTTTTGGATGTCTTAAGAAGAGATCTAAATTAAGACACATGTTCTTAGTTAAAAACGTCCAAATGGCAGTTCTTTATTAGATAATTTTAATATTATTAATCTTTCCATCTCAAGATAAATTATTCATCTTTTTCTCCCTCTTGTAAACAAAACCAAAAAATATATATATATATTTTTTTTTTCATCTACCAATTGATGAAAAATTTGGCCTACACCCATCCAAAATGTCTCCAAACTAAAAACAATAAATTTTAACAAAATATCTTATATCCAGAGTTACCATTGGGGTTCCTCTTATAATCACTATATTTATTAATTAATACTTCCTCCTAGATTAAGTGTTGTTTATGATTTAGTTTTCGTTCCAAAGGATTAAACAACTTAAGTATCACAAAAATAAGTTATATAACATTATATTAAATAGATACTTTAACCAACATTTAAATTTACCGAAGTGATTGTAATTTTAAGATCCTAACTTAGTAGGACGTTTGTATATATGCATATATATATATACCTGATAGGACGCGGTTGCGGTACCAAACATGAAGCCCTCCGGGAAACTTGCACGGCTAAGAGTTTCGGTCTTAGGGCAAACAGGTCCTTCTTCGGCCCTGGTCGGAGAGCCGACAAGACTTAGGAGCAAAAGTAACCCCAAGAGAGGAAACTTCATTGTTGAATCTTTTGTATAAGCGCACGAGTGTGTTTCTTGGTAAACACGTTTAAAAACAAAGTGGAAGACTATGTGTTTGGAATAGATATGTACATAAAGGGAATATCGTCGTTTTATATACTTTGGCTTATATGTATGTAGTAACTGATCGAGTGTGAAAATCATAGCCAAATTCGTAGGCCGCCATGTGTCTTTTACACTGTTACATGCACATCGAGTTTTTTGAAGGCCAGGTGTCTCTTTTTCCAGTCTCACTACTGCATGCACATTTTCATTTTGTGTATTGTTGTCTTCTCTTCTCTGGTGTAAAATCGTATATGTGTATGTCGAATGGTTCTCACATCTGGATTTTAAGTTAAGTGTATGATTCTGTAGAAGCACATGTGGATATCGAAGCCAAGTGTTTGATTTCAAGGGTCATAGTGGATGTTGCAAGAATTTAAAAAGCAACTGGAACAATTGTCATGTAGAGTAACGTGTAATCTTTAGGACCACAAGTTTGGCTTTGGGTTATCGGTTTATCCAAATGTGTATCTCTGTGTATATAAAACGCACTTGCATGCATCCCCATCATTACACCGAGTTTTCTCTTATCTCTTTTTATAAACAGAAAACACAATAACAACAAGGTACTCTCTCTCTCTTTCTTTAATGCTTTACTTCATTACCTGTATTTATTAAAGCGCTACAACTTCAATATTATGAAATGATATTAATTCATCTGATATAGAAAAGGTACGTAGCTGCATGTTGTAAGAAAAAAAAAAGTACGAAGCTATTTTTTTCATATAAATATTAATTGAAAAAAAAAGATAACATTCGGTATCAAAATGGCCAGGTACAATAATGGCGGCCGCAACTATGTCTTGGGACGACGGGAAACACATGAAGGTGAAGAGAGTGCAGGTTACATATGAAGATGTTATCAACTCCATAGAGGCTGTGTATGACGATGACCAAAATCCCAAGCGTCACGGCACTCCTGGCAAGAAATCTGACGGCGTTAGTACTCACGACCTTCACCTTATTAGTATATGTAGGGTTATTCTCTACACGGAATAACCATGGTGATTATTTAGTGTATAGTTTTGATCGAATGTAAATCTTTTTTTTTTTCTTTTTCTTGTAGGTGAGCTTGAGCCCAGACGAGTACATAACAGATGTTACTGGCTACTACAAAACTTCGGGGGCTGAAGATGCTATAGCAGCACTGGCTTTTAAGACCAACAAAACCGAATATGGTCCTTACGGAAACAAAACCAGGAACCAATTCTCCATCCATGCACCCAAAGATAACCAGATCGCTGGCTTTCAAGGAGTTAGCAGCAATGTTCTCAACTCCATCGACGTCCACTTTGCTCCCTTACCATCTTCCGCTTCCTCAGCCCCATCGTCTGCTTTGGGCCAAGCCAACAAAGTGGAGGCCAAAGGTGGGAAAGGAGGAACACCATGGGACGATGGTGCTCATGAACATGTAAGAAGAGTGTTCGTTGGACAAGGTGATTCTGGTGTCACTTATGTCAAGTTCGAGTACGAGAAGGCCGGTAACAAGGAAGCACGCGAACATGGAAAGAAGACCTTGCTCGGAGCAGAAGTGGTTTGGTGTTTATCTAATTTTTCATTATGTGCTGCCGTGTTGAATAATTAACCTAATTTGAATCCTTGGTATATAGTTTGAGGTTGATCCAGACGACTACATCACATCAGTGGAGGTGCAATCCGACAGGGTCTTTGGGTCGGACGACACGGACGTTATTACCTGCTTAATCTTCAAAACAGCCAAAGGAAAGACCTCACCACCTTTCGGACTCGAGGGTCCGCAGAAACATGAACTCAAAGACAGGGAAGGTGGCAAACTTGTTGGATTCCATGGACGTGTAGGCGAACTTCTTACTGCTCTTGGAGCTTACTTCGCTCCTTCATCGAGCACTTCTTCTGGTGGTACTGCTTCGACCACTAGGCCAGCTGGTGCAGCTGCCGGTGCCAAGCCCATTTCCAAGTAGTGAATTTAAGAGTGTTCGTTTCTTGAGTCCCGGTCTAAATAAAAATAATGAGCTATAATAAAAGCTCCTGTTTAGAAATTGTCATTGTACGTGTGTGTGTGTTAATGGTAAGTGGAAAGTTTGAATAAGGTCTTTCACGTACTTTGACTTTTGTTTGTGTTTCAATGTCTCTTTATTTATGTTGTGGAGTTTATAACACTGTTAATAACATGTATAAAATCTTGGTTATGTTATGTTGTCATGTTATTGCGAATCTTTTTTTTTTTTCAACCACGTTTTATATCGAATCAAATTGTTCTCGGGGCCATAAATATGACTTTGTTGTATTAGAAATCGATCAAGAATCAAAGTTAGAATAAAGAGAAGAAATTTCGATATACTTCATATAGAAATTTATTTTATTAAGATCTAAACTTTTAACAGCTTCATTATTAATTTCATTTATTTAATTAATATATATATGTAATTACAATAGGATTTGCCTAAGTGACTTTATCATAAAGTAACCTAATCTAATAATCTGAATCGAAAAAAACAATTAATCAAAAAAATAAACTCAGTTTTAATATGCTTAATGGGTTTTCTTTTGATACTTATATATATATAAATAATGAAACTAAGCTCCAACTGATTTCAAAGAATCATGGCTTAGTATTCTTAGCTACACAGTTTTAAATTATTATTTGCTCAGAGAAAGAAAGAAAAAAATCTTAGTCAATGACATCTCTGGTTCTGTGTTACACATAGACGCACAAAACTTTCTAAAACTGGCAAGGACAAAAGAAACCTCTCGAGTATAAATGAACAAACAGTCAAACAGAGCCTTTTCTAACTTATTCATATCGTTTCTTCTGCTTATCAGTAACCTCTGGAGGCAAAGACAGGAACTGTGTGATTTTCTGGACCTGGGAGACGTCGATCCTGTAATTTTTGGCTATCTCGTCCACACTCATTGGGCCGTTGTGATCTTGAGCCTTGCCCTGATAGAGAAGCATGATGTGTCGCACTTGTGCTACGTTTAATGTTCCCTGAGGCACCGGTTTTTCCTCATACCTTGTTGACTCAGGAGTTGTGTTCCGCAGTTTTGGGAGTGGCCTTTTCGACGTTTCCACTAGCGATGCCTATATAAATCCACATTGTTTATATACAGATAACAATATGTCCTGGATTAACCAAAATCCGTAACTATACTACACCCACTCATAATGTTTGTTTACAAAGTCAATACTCTCGTTTTTGCATTATCTAATATTCTCATTCTCAACTTAATCTACACCAGCAATCATAATCAGCGTTACTCAAGATGGTATATTGATGTTCAAGTAAATATAATATTCTAGACTCTAGTGTGTAAAAAGCCGTAACATATATCCCAGAAAAGCTACATTGAAATTAGGAAGCAAGCCTTTTGAATCTATCCACCTATCACCTTAACATATATCCCAGAAATGCTACATTGGAATTAGGAAACAAGCCTTTTGAAATGCTACATTTGTTCACGAAACCTTTGTAATCTATCCACCTATCACCTTATAATCAATCAGCTACAAGACCTTTGTATGACTAATAAAGAAAACTCCACGAGATGTGACTTAAAGACAACACAAAGGCTTCCAAGATCCGTTCTCAGCAACAACTACATAACTAAAAACCATGAAACTAGAGCCAAGACACAGCGTTTATGTATCGATTAACAAGGATGGCGTCATTAACAATCAATAAAGGCAATCAAATGGAACTATATCACAATTTCAAAAGCACACACTTGTCCTGATGAGATCTATGAATCAAATCTGACAACAGGGGACACTACTAACCTCTCCCATCTCGGCTTTGCCTCCAGGTTTAGCCCTTATTCTCCCCACCATTTGGTTCAACATTGTATCGTATTTTGGGTCTCGTTCTTCTAAAACGTTATCATCGTTGCTTCTTCCAGCTTCCTCTAACAGATATACCCAAACAAGGTTGGAAATTAGTTATGTAGCAACACAAGATTCACCACCAATCCAGAGAAATGTGACAACTTTTCGAGTACCCAAAAGCAAAGGATGATTTAGACTACCGAAAATAGCGAAGAACAAGGTTCTAGTTTACCAGAAACACCATTAACGGCGGCAGTAGACGGAGATTTGGCGGCGCGGAGCTCTTCCGTTGGAATCGATCTCCGATCGACGGCGACCTTTGATGTAGAAGATGGCGATCTCTCAACTTCTTTGATTCTCCCGACGGCTCGACGCAATTGCTGACCCATTACGACGAAACACCCCACTTCTTCTATCACTCTTTTCAGAGGCAAAAGAGACTCTTGTAGATGAAATAGAATTTAGGTTCGTTTTTGCCGCATTCCGATTGGTTACAAAGGGGGAGAATATGAATCAAACGGTAGAGGAAGCAGCTTCAGTTGCGCTCTCCATATTTTGAAGGAGGCACAGAGAAACTTCAGATGAAGGAAGAAGGAGGAGGAACGTGTTCGCCTTGAAGGGTTTACACGCGCCCGCTCTGAGAGGCACAAAAAACATCTTTTTATTATTTTTATTTTACCCCCAGGAGAATCTAATTTGCACATTGAACCTCAAAAGCCTTTATTTTTTTATTTTTTGGGTCAACGAAATCAAAGCCCATATGTGATATTTTAAGACCCATGAATTTTTTTAAAAATCAAAGCATATGTAATTTAATTTCTAGTCAAAGTTGCATTCAACAGAAATTGTTCTTAATCACATGACTAATTAACAAAATGTTTAAAATACTTGAGTTTATAATAAAAAAACAAAACATATCACAAAACAACCTTACAAGTTTCAATCGGTTAATCTTCCCTATGTTGGAACCGGAACAAGACTTGGAAGGTACGCATAGCCGGAGATAAAAGGCCAACTTAAACCTAGTCTATGTCGTTCTACCTCTTGTTTTTTTATCTCACCCTCTCCAATAACATAGATGTTGACACTTACGTTCTTTTCATCTGCTAATACTTCCTCGCAACATAACACAATCCCATTATTCTTATCAATAAAATGCACCGGACAAGCAAGATTTTCAAAAGCACGCAATACCGGGAGATCAGGGCTCATCACACTACAGAACTTGGTCCACGAGATGTCCACTCCGTTCATGATGACCTTGCTTGTAACCCAAACTTCCATCTTTTCTGTTTCTTCGCTTCGGTGTAACAATGAAAGATTATCTCTTCTGAAAGCTGATAAAGCTACAACGTCTAATGCGCCATACTCAAAGGGAAGAGAGCACAAGGGCTCGAATGTCTCCGTAGAGAAGTTAAAACTTTGGATGAAGAAGCCGGATTTAAGATTCCATTCAGCAACCCAATACATGTTCCCTTTGAGTGACACACCTCTACAACGCGGAACCACATGCCAATCCAAAGAAACTTTAAAAGTTTTCCAAGAATTAGAGTTGAGTTCGTAGATATCAACCTCTGGATCGTAAGATCCTGTGTTTGCGTACTCGCTTTTAGCGAAAACGCTGTTCACGAACCTCAAGATCTTGTAGCCATCTCGAGATAGACCGTCGTATCCAATGCCACCGTGGAAACAGCTAACCGGATAAGAACTCTCGGGCTTGATCCACCTAACTTGGTTCAAACATGGGTTCCAAAGCGCGATGACAGAAGATTCTAAGATGCATAGCAATAATCCGTCGCAGTGAATCATAGTATGAATCTCAGGTTTAGCTTGAAACTCGTCTGGAACTGATAAAGATGAGCAAGAACCGGTCATGGGATCGATGATCCTAACCTTACGATCATTGGTCCTTATGAGTTGCTCCTGGATGAGAGGCAAGTGCTTGTTGATGAATCTCTTGTCACTGAAAAGAGCGAGCCATCGCTTGCACGTTAACTTGAATCGTGCAAGAGATTTAGTTGGAACTCTACAAAGTATTTCCTCACATAATTCGAAAGGCAGCAATGAACGCTCTTTCGAATCCATGGCACAGAGACGTATGGTTTCTTGATCTTTTTTTAAATTGATACATGCATGAGTCTTAATTAAAAATGTTGGGATCCCACGCTATCTTAATTACTGTATAAAGAAATGTTTTTGAACTTATCTGATTAAATATTTGGAGATAAGCTGACACATGGACCAACCATTTTCAACTTGTCTAATTTCTCAAATCTAAAATAGATGAGTAAAGCAATTAAAGTAAGTTAAGTAAAGAAAAAAATGAAATATATATTTTCCATCAAAAGTTCCACTCAGTTTCCTATTAGAGTTGTACATATTTCATTCCTCTTTAATTCATATTAACATAGGTGACATATAATTTATCCTGTGGAAACCAGTTTCTTATTAATATCTTTTAAATAAACAAAAAAAATTAATGACACCAGATTTCATACTATTTTAATAAATTATTTTGAAAAGATGACCTGTACCAACAAATTTCAAATTTTCTAAGTTCAGTATATATATAAACAAAACTAAAATGAATAAAGCAATTAATCTAAAGTGAATTAATTAAAATTTGAAAGATAAAAATAAAAGAATCAATTTTTTTGAAATAAAGATTTCCCCTCAAAAATTCTAAACAATTTCTGGAATTGCGAATTTGTTCACTTTAAACCAACACTAATCAAAACTTGCACACTCTGAATTCCATCAAAAATAATTTATAATTTGTGAAGAATGTTGTTCAGAAATTTGAATCATCGGCTGCTACATCTTGTAAACTGAGATAAGTAATCAAGAATAAGGTTTCCTTTTCTTTCAAGCTTCTGCGAAAGTTTACATGAAGATAATAAGAAACGCAAGAATATTAAGCATTGATTTGTTTGATCATAAGATTATTTGCAGTGATCTTGGTTCTCTTTTTTCGGAGAAGGAAACACACATCCTTCAAAAAAAAAGATAGACGGTTGATGAGTGTAGCATTTTGCAGCAAGCTTCTCGTTCCTATCAACTTGCAAGTTGTACAATTTTATCACAGAGGAGTACTGTATACAGTCGCTCAATCCTATCACAGAGGACGAAGACGGCCTTAACTGAAAAAACTCTACCATTACATGATCCTTCGTAGCCTCGGTGAAAACCAGAAACTTCCCGTCGTAAGTAGGCAGTTTCCAGGACATTGTCATCTTCTTTTGCTCCAACGGTACTGCCTCGTTCGGAATCCGTCTCACGAGTACCCATTTTGTGTAGTTCTTGAGGGCATAAACGTAGATAAATTCCTTTGTCGCCGCTAACAGAGTTAGCCCAGTATCGGCGAGAAAGCAATGTTTTCGAGTTTGGACATTCGGTTTGAAGCAGCTGTGCCTTCTCAGTCACGGTATTGAACGCTACGATGCTTCCGTCGATTCTTAACCAGTAAAGAACTTGGTCCAAGTACACAGGTCTCATACCCTTCACCAGCTTGCTTGAGTGGCAAGTAACGCTCGTTTTGGATAATCTCCAGTACGAATCTCCTGAGCTAACCTCGAATTGATACGTCGTTTTTGCCTCCTCCTCCTCCCTCTTTCTCTCAATTAATCAGACGATTTTGAATCTCTGCGTGTATGGATCGATCTCATCGACGGTGAACCCGAGCCGAACATGTTTCTCCGGATCAATAACTCCACGGCTAAGCATCGTAGCCAAAAGCCTTGACCAGGTATAGTTCACGAGTTGATACTTCCTTGTGAAAGGGTTTACAACGAAGGGTTTCTCAAGGAAGAGTAGAAGAAGGCCCGAGCAACAACCGAGAATCTGAGACCAAGGTAGCGACATCAAGTCGCCGGAGGAGAGTTTCTGATTTGAGATGGGAACCAAAATCGATTTGTATTCCTTTTCAAAATAAGGGTCCTCGGACATATGCTGCCCGAAATCTATTCGTGCACCGCATCATCGCCATATCTCTGCGGTCCAACCTGAAGAGAATCTCGTTGAGCAGAAGCGAAGGTAGGTCTTCCATGACAGTAGCGAGAGAGACTGCTTTCTCTGCGAGTAGTAAGTAGCTAGGGTTTTTAAACCTCTTAGCAAAAAAAAAACTAACTTGAGCTCTAGTGATTTTCAGAGAAGTGTATTATTATATAACACTAGATTAGGACCCGCGTTTACGCAGGTTTGGAATAACAAAATTTTAAACCCGTTAAAATGATTTAAAAAAAAAAATAGAAAACAAAATTGGATCACTACTTTTAAAAATATATATACTAAAACACACAAAATCGAAACATAAGAGTTGTTTATTTATTTTAATTCTCATATGTTTTCAATTAAAATATTGAAAACACAGAATATTATGCGGATCCTAAGCAACATTAACTATACTTCTTTTGTAGTTCACACACTTTGTCAACTACTAAAATAGGACCCGCATCAAAAGCCTCTCTACATGATTTTTCATATTATCCTCCTCATTGATCTCATCATCGTTTAATGTCATATCATTAGCATTTAGAATTTTCTTTTTTTTTAATTAAAATATATCCTAGTTAATCTAATTTACTTTTTGGTTTTTTTTTTATTTTTTATTTTGAAATATATCCTTTTGTTTTTATTATATATTTTGTTAAAAAGAATATATTATCCTTTTGTTTTGTTAAAATAATATATTTTTAATAATATTTTGAAATAGTATCCTTTTGTTTTGTTAAAATAGATCCTTTTGTTTTTAAATTTAAATATATTTTAGTTAATTTTATTTTACTTTTGTAATCTAAATCAATAAATTTGACATTTATTTTTTGTAAAATAATATTTTACCGAGACACGTATCGAAATCTAAATCGATATGATATGATATAATATATTAAGTTACATCGTCGTCATATCATTAGCATCTACTTTTTTTTTTAATTAAAATATATCCTAGTTAATAAAATTTATTTTTTGTTTTTAATTTTGTTTTCTCTCGTATATGATCTCTCTACTCTCTAAAGAAGTTATGCTTCTCAAGACTCGCATCAAAAGCTTCTCTACATGATTTTTGCTATCATTCTTCTCACTCATTGAGCTAATCATTGTCTAATATCATATCATTAGCATCTGGAATTTCTATTTTTTAATTGAAATATATCCTAGTTAATCTAATTTATTTTTTTGTTTTCTTTTTTTTTTTTTTTAAATTGAAATAGATCCTTATATTTTATTTTATTTTTCTTAAATTGAAATATATCCTAGTTGATTTATTTTACTTTTGTAATCTAAATCGATAAATTTGACATTTTTACTTTTTTAACCGTAGCTAACTTAGTTTCCTTTTTCTTAATTTTTATATTTACCTTTTTGATTTTTTATTTTTCTTTTGGTATTAGTAATTGAAAAATAAACTTATTTTCGTTTTTTAATTTTAAAAATAATGTTTTGATTTTTCTTTTAATATTAGTAATTGATCATACAATTTCCTTAACTTAAATGAAAAACATAAAAAAAAAACTTATTTTCCTTTTTATTTGTTTAATTTTACATTTTCGATTTATTTTCCTTTTTATATTAGTAATCAAAAAAAATTATTTACCTTTTTTATTTTTAAAACTAATTTTAAATTTATGTAAACATTATGTTCAAATCTAATTGATTGGTTTTTTTTTAACACGTTTTAATTTTTAAAACAATGTTTTGATTTTTCTTTTAGTATTAGTAATTGATCATATAATTTCTTAACTTAAATGAAAAACATAAAAAACTTATTTTCCTTTTTTTTATTTTCTTATCTACATTTTCGATTTTTTCTTTTCCTTTTTGTATTAGTAATCGAAAAAAGTTATTTTCCTTTTTTATTTAAAACATAAAAAACTTTTTTATTTTTAAAACTAATTTTTAGATTTATGTAAACATTATGTTCAAATCTAATTGGTTGGTTTTTTTTAACACGTTTTAATTTTAAAAATAATGTTTTGATTTTCCTTTTAGTATTAGTAATTGATCATACAATTTCTTAACTTAAATGAAAAACATAAAAATCTTATTATCCTTTTTTTTTTCTTATTTTCAATTTCGATTTTTATTTTCCTTTTTGTATTAGTAATCTAAAAAGTTATTTTCCTTTTTTATTTAAAATATAAAAATCTTATTTTCCTTTTTTTATTTTTAAAACTAAGTTTTAGATTTATGTAAACATTATGTTCAAATCTAATTGACTGGTTTTTTTAACACGTTTTAATTTTAAAAATAATGTTTTGATTTTCTTTTTAGTATTAGTAATTGATCATATAATTTCTTAACTTAAATGAAAAATATAAAAAACTTATTTTCCTTTTTTTTTCTTATTTACATTTTAGATTTTTTATTTTCCTTTTTGTATTAGTAATCGAAAAAAGTTATTTTCCTTTCTTATTTAAAACATAAAAAACTTTCTTATTTTTAAAACTAATTTTTAGATTTATGTAAACATTATGTTCAAATATAATTGGTTGGTTTTTTTAACACGTTTTAATTTTAAAAATAATGTTTTGATTTTCCTTTTAGTATTAGTAATTGATCATACAATTTCTTAACTTAAATGAAAAACATAAAAAATTTATTTTTCTTTTTTTTATTTTCTTATTTACATTTTCGATTTTTTATTTTCCTTTTTGTATTAGTAATCAAAAAAAGTTATTTTCCTTTTTTATTTAAAACATAAAAAACTTATTTTCCTTTTTTTATTTTCTTATTTACATTTTCAATTTTTTATTTTCCTT
>JAHZTW010000001.1:207064515-207203338 GCA_020283515.1 Alliaria petiolata
GGGGGGGTGGGTGGGTAGAGGGGTGCTCTCTTGAAGCCTAACCATGATATATAGTCCTTGGATCTTTGCCGGAGCTTACAACCGGCAATAACAATCCCCCCAAGTTCAAAGCCTTTAAGCTACGAGGATTACAAATACCGCAAGCTACACAAGCTTCCTTTGGACTAAGAAATCTCTAAACGAGACTTACGTTTAAAAAAAAAAAAAAAAAAAAAAATCCAATTGTTTACTATACTAGATGAGTATCACGTGATTACGCATATTTGTACAAAATTGACTATTAAAACATATACAAGATGTCAAACATGGAAACTCATGCTGCGAGCTTTTCATTGGTTCAATTAAAAAAAAAGTGTTTTTAATCGATTGAGGTTGATGTTGTATAAAATATTAAAATGGGTAAATTGAGGGGTATTTCTAGGATTTTTTCAATGATGAACTATGGTCAATAAAATGAATGTAGGAGGAGTTTTGGAAAAAAACAAATTAATTTTTTGATATTCAATTTGAACTTCACTAAAATTATTTTTTACAAAAAAGAAAAAAGAATTTCGAAAGTGCAGAAAATGGACCCCACACACCACAAAACCTGCAACACTCAATTATATACACCACAACATGCAAACAATAATAAACATCACTGAGCTCCTAAGTATTTTCTTCTATAAGTATTGACTCTCTCACGACTCACAGAGTATAGAGCCCACTTGTTATAGCTAGAGCCCCAAAAAACAAAAACAAAAATCTAAAATCTATTTCTAGGTTTGCTTGCTTCAATATGGCTCCTCTACCTATTTCTTTGATTAGAATTGGGAAAATAGAGGATGTTCAAGAACTGGTAAGATCCAAACCAAACAAAGTTCCAGAGAGATTCATAAGAGAATCCAACGAGAGAGGAGTCTTAGTATCACTTAAGACTCACCTTCATCATCATATTCCTGTTGTTGATCTCTCTAAGCTCTCTAAACCTCACACCCATGATGATTTTCTCTTTGAGATTCTTAAGCTGTCACAAGCTTGTGAAGACTGGGGATTTTTCCAGGTAATTTATGATATTTATCTCGAAAAACAAATGGTCAAATCCAATATTCTAATTTCGACAATTCTTATTTTATTTAGATAATTGGGTTTCTAAGGCCAAACCTTGGACCTTTATACACGTTTGACCGTATATAATTTTTTTTTATTGCATTTAATTTGATTGGAGTTATGTTCAGAACTATATATGAATCTCATCATTGCTTCTTCTACTATAAAACATGTAGGTTATAAATCATGGGATTGAAGTGGAGGTTGTGGAAGATATAGAGAAAGTGGCTAAGGAGTTCTTCGAGATGCCTTTGGAGGAGAAGAAGAAGTATCCAATGGAGCCAGGGACAGTACAAGGTTACGGTCAAGCTTTCGTCTTCTCTGAAGATCAGAAGCTTGATTGGTGCAACATGTTTGCTCTTGGTGTTCATCCTCCTTCTATTCGTAACCCCAAGCTATGGCCTTCTAAACCGGCCCGGTTCAGGTTCTCCACAAAATCCCCTATTTTCCCTCAATACAATTATTTATGATTTGTTTCTTTCTGGTTTACAGTTTAACTAGTCTCTCCCTAATAGTTTCCTAAAATTGAATTATGATTATATATTCATATTATTTAATCTTCTTAAGAGCCTTTGTTCAATTTCCATGATCATCATATATAATCAATAGAGTAATTAATTAGTGAGCATGTGGCGGGCAAATTCAAAAAAAAAAAAAAAAAGTTATAGTTGTTGATCATGTGATAATTAAATAATTAGAAAAGTAGTTAAGGATTTTTTTAAATGTTATTTTAATTTATTTCCTAAACATANTACTGCATTTAATTTGATTGGACTTATGTTCAGAACTATATATGAATCTCATCATTGCTTCTTCTACTACAACATGTAGGTTATAAATCATGGGATTGAAGTGGAGGTTGTGGAAGATATAGAGAAAGTTGCTAAGGAGTTCTTCGAGATGCCATTGGAGGAGAAGAAGAAGTATCCAATGGAGCCAGGGACAGTACAAGGTTACGGTCAAGCTTTCATCTTCTCTGAAGATCAGAAGCTTGATTGGTGCAACATGTTTGCTCTTGGTGTTCATCCTCCTTCTATTCGTAACCCCAAGCTATGGCCTTCTAAACCGGCCCGGTTCAGGTTCTCCACAAAATCCTCTTTTTTTTTTTTTTTTTTTTAAAAAATCCTCTTTTTTTCCCTCAATACAATTTATGATTATATATTCATATTATTTAATCTTCTTAAGAGCCTTTGTTCAATTTTCATGATCATCATATAATCAATAGAGTAATTAATTAGCGAGAATATGGCGCGGAAATTCAAATAGTTAATTTGTACTAAAAAAACGTTACTGTATACGGGTTCGAAATCATGATTCATTTTTTTTTTTTTAAGTTATAGTGGATCATGTGATTATTAAATAATTAGAAAGTAGTTTATGGTTTTTTAAAATGTTATTTCCTAAAGATATTTTGACTAAATAATTAAATTTTTCTGTATAGTGAAAGTCTTGAAGATTACTCGAAAGAGATAAGGAAACTATGCAAGAGGTTGTTGAAGTACATAGCAATAAGCTTGGGCCTAAAAGAAGAGAGATTTGAGGAAATGTTTGGGGAGGCAGTGCAAGCAGTGAGGATGAACTATTACCCTCCATGTTCAAGTCCTGATCTTGTCTTGGGACTTAGCCCACATTCTGATGGAAGTGCTCTCACTGTTCTTCAACAGAGCAAGAACAGTTGTGATGGGCTTCAGATCCTCAAAGACAACACTTGGGTCCCTGTTCTACCACTTCCCAGTGCCCTTGTCATCAACATTGGTGATACCATTGAGGTACTTTTTTACATAGATTTCAATCAGAGTTAATTATTTCTACCACTCACTAAAATTGTTAAATATATCATTTTTTTGTTGTTGTTGTATATGTGCGTATAGGTGCTAACTAATGGGAAGTACAAGAGTGTGGAGCATAGGGCGGTAACAAACAGAGAAAGGGAGAGGCTTACAATAGTGACATTCTATGCACCAAACTATGAGGTTGAAATAGAACCAATGAGTGAGTTGGTTGATGATGAAACCAACCCATGCAAGTATAGAAGCTACAATCATGGTGACTATAGTTATCACTATGTCTCCAACAAGCTCCAAGGCAAGAAGTCCCTTGATTTTGCCAAGATTCTCAATTAACTAGCTTATTTCCACCACCCTCCCATCATTAACTAGTTACCACTTAATTTGCTTTCTTTTTAATTAAAAATATATTTGTTGAACTTTTGTGTTTATAATGTATAGGAATGTTCCCCACCTAGGGTTTTTAGTGTCATGATTAAATTTCCCAATGTGAATACAACTTGTAATATATTATATGTGTGTGTGGGTGGAATTGGGTGGGTTTATATGTTTATATGTATGTCGGGAAGGAACAACAACAACAACCACAACAAAAATAAGAAAAAATAACATCTTATCCATGTTTATGTTGATTATATTTGTGCATATATTGTAATTTCATTAGTTTGTATCATTAAGCATATACATATTCCACAAATAAATCTACAGAAGTGTTGAGAAAAGAAAAGGAAATTAAATCTTCCTAAGTGAATGTCAAACCAATTATATTATTCTCTTAAGAGAAACAGATTTAAGTGTAGTCGAATCTTGGTCTCTTTTTCTTTTCTCCTTCACGGGATTTTGTAGTAGCATGCACAAAGATTTATTTGGACATTATGGAGTCCCACAATTTGGATGATAAAACCAGAAGAAACAAGCCAAATAAAAGACATACGGCTATTATTTTACTTGTTTTACCAAACGACAAAAGGTTCCATTATATATGACAAATAACAAAATAGAAACTTTTTTATTATTATTATTAGTTAATAATGGCTCAACAATAATTACATACGTCGGTTCTTATTTCTTTGTCCTTATTGTCCCTTCTAGCGAATAGTAGAAACAAAATCAGCAGACCAATGAGAAGAAAAAAAACAAGAAAAGTTAAAAATGCATTCACAAGAAGAGAAGACGGAGGATGATGCCGTTACGCGTCAGCATTGTGGTGGGAACTAAGAAAAATATCAAAATATCATATCAAAATGATTTAACCTAAGATTAGGACCTAATCATTCTCGTATAGAATCAAAATGCTCACTTTGTTAGAAAAGCCAATTCTCAATTATCACTCGTTGAGAAAATTTTGTTGCACATGCACCCAATTATTCAATTAGTAAAACCTTATTTTACGGTTACTTGTACCTCTCTTCTCGTTTTGTATTGGATTTCTTATCTTTCAGGTATCATCAGTATGCGTATACTATTTGCGAGTCACTTGAACAAAATATAAACCACATTTTTTTTGTTTTTTTTTAACTCTTCGTTGGCGTGTCAATAAAGACAAAAACCCTAAGTCGACTTTATCTGACCCCAAAATACGACTGGACCAGTTTACTACCACACCAGATTCGGAATCAGACTGAGCCAAACCAAAACATCTTCTATCCGAATTGTGGGACACAATGGGACCGGTCTATCTCACTCAGAGCTCTGCTTGCAGTCTAACCAAGAAATGTCTACATATGTATTGTTGAATAAGTCACATAAAGCAAATTTTTTCCTTTATAAAAGAAAAAAGAATTAACTCTAGAAAAAACTAGAAACACTGGACAGGTTTAAAGATTAGAAGACAATGTTTAAAACAGATGATGAGGATAGATATTACACATTATGAGACTCAACAATGGGAATGATTTAAACAAGATAAGGAATGGAACTAGTTAGTACCTTATAAGACAATGACAATGGACCGCGATGCACTCCCGTCTAATAATTGATGGGTTACATATATATTAAAAAAAAAGAGAGAGTATGAAATCGAGAAAGTTTTGTTCGTCAAACACTCCAAATAATTGAGGTAAAGTGATTTTCTATAATTAAAAAAAAACATGGATTTTACAGGAGAAACAAGCATCATGAAGAGACAAAAGAGAGTTTATAAGTCATGGTTTTAGGATTCTTACTTTAGGAGGGTACGAGGGCTAGAATCTGGTTTCTGATTATTCCCATGCACTTCTGAATCTCTGTCTCTTATACACATCTAGATGTGTATAAGAGACAGGCTACACTCTCAGCGAAAACCTGTAATAGAACATGCACGTTATTTGTGTACAAGATTGGTAAGAGATTTGAATTATCTATAACTAACTTCCTAGGTAATTTCCCAGGGTAAACTGATCCTAGGTACAATTATTGGTCCAAGACTTCAGACAGAGAAACCCCAAGAGCTTGAATAAGTTAGATGGGAACCCATCTATAATTTAAGAAACCACTAAACCACAAAGATCGCCTTAAAACTCCTAGATGTATATGAATACTAAATCAGTTCTTCCAGGTATGCAGAGAAATGAACTTCCACAAAAGAATATAGCTTAAAGAAAAGCAGAATATGAAGCCTGGCATGATGGTCAAAAAATACCAACCTTTTCCTGCTTTAGTGAATTGCTAATGTTATAATTTGGTGAGGATAAGGGATGGCCTGTCTGGCACGAAAGGTTGAGATATCCTTCCGGCATGCTTTCCTTTACCCGCTCATGCATTTTCTCCTCACTGGGATTCTGAATATACACATCTAGATGTGTATAAGAGACAGGGGCTAGAATCTGGTTTCTGATTATTCCCATGCACTTCTGAATCTCTGTATAGATCGGAAGGTTCTGGGAGCAGCAAGGCTGTAAACTGGCAACTGCCGAGTCCAGAACCTGGGCCACTTCACTTGGTGGGAATTGCCTCTCTGTACATCTCTGCATCGTGTTTTTCACACAAGGTTTCCGTGTTAGGATCGCAGACTGGGAACGGAATAAGAACGCAACACAAGATAAACTAATGCAGCCGCTAGAGCGTGAGAGCAGAAGGAAAACAACACCAAAGGTTCTCTAATGTCTAAAAATGTATGAAGAGAGAGAGAGAACTCGGGCCTAATAATGTAATCGTGTTAATGTGCAGATGGCTCTCAGCAGGAAAGTTACTGAATGGGATTTAAGATTTTTCACCTGAATCATGAGCAATGTAGCCATACAGCGTGAAACAAGTTCACACGGAACTTGCAGGTCATTTTGCTCTAATGGGTTTACGTGGGATTCATTGGCATGAGTTGAGCTAGGTGGATTTGGTGTAGAGGGAAGACGCTGATCCTGGGCGGCTTGCATTTGCTGGACTGATGATCCTTCTGTTTGATCTACTAAGAGCCGACTATTAACAAAATCAATGGCTTCTTCAATATTTACAACATTATTTTTGTCTTTCCTTAATAACGCCAATGCCTGCAACAGATACAGAGANCAAAAGAATATAGCATATAGAAAAGCAGAATATGAAGCCTGGCATGATGCTCAGAAGATACCAACCTTTTCCTGCTTTAGTGAATTGCTAATGTTATAATTTGGTGAGGATAAGGGATGGCCTGTCTGGCACGAAAGGTTGAGATATCCTTCCGGCATGCTTTCCTTTACCCGCTCATGCATTTTCTCCTCACTGGGATTCTGAATGTGATAATTCGAGAAAGCATAGTGCCTTGCAAGTGATGCTGGCATGTTTTCTAGAGGATTTAGTGGCATGCATTCAGTATCCTTCACCAAAAGAGAGATTTTATAAGTTAATGTTATCAACATACAAATTCGTTCTCACTCTCAAGTCATGAATTACTGTTTTGTAGGGAACCCCGTGAAGTATGCACCAGATAAATTGATCAACTATTACGTGCTAAATTACTGTTGTAGGAAATTCAGTAGCGATTCTATTTACCGAACCTATTTAAGACTTTGGTCATATTCACAAATGTGCAGTCAACTGCGATGATTTATTTCTCTTTTTATCTTTTTCAGTTTCAGTGGTTATTCCATATTCATGGTGATTCAAGTCAGAAAATCCAGATTCTACAAATGCCAGAAGGAGTACCTTGACAAATTCCACCCCTAATTCAGGGTGGTCAAACTGAATCCGGTACCTACAGTGATCAACAGTTAGGAGACTGCCGTCATGAATCTCTCTTGACTTTGGATGAAGGGAAATGACTCTCTGTGAAACATTTAGAGGCCGAGCCAGATCCATCGGAAGTCCTTCCCTCGTGCCCGTGTTTAGTTCATCATAATGTTTTCTTACAGAATCCCTGTATAGGTATAGCTTTTCTTTTTCCTCCTTCAGAAACTGTCCAGAAAAACGCCTTGGTTTCCCAAGAGAACTGCACCAACAAAATATGATTAAGGAAACATACATATACACACAGAAAGAAAAAGAAGAAAATTAGCAGCATTTTAGTAATGATAACCTCCTTATGACACCCCATTCAACGCGAGTTAACCTAGGAACATGACCCAACCCTACATGATCCAAGTACTCAACAAACTCTTGTCTGGCAAACCATGGGTAGTCAATAGCACTGTAGAACCACTCAAAAAGACACCATCTTCGTGCTCGAAAACTAGATATGCAATGAGAAAACTTCTCCTGCAGATTAAAAGTATATGTTAGAACATATAATCAGGGAACTCAATAAACTAAATTCCAGAGAAAGTAATGATCTTAAGATGAACTGGTATCACTGGGGCTACTTTATCATCAAAAATTTCACTCACTAGAATCTCTGAATTCTTCCCGTCATCAATAGTTAGAGGTTTCTCAGTTACTATCTTTCTTCTGCTCCTAACTTTAGTTGGCAAGTTAACTTGTTTCTTTGCGACTGCAGTTGATGGAGCTGACTCATCTTCTTCTACTATGTTGTTACTTGGGGAAGTACGATCCTGGGATTTGACAGACTTCTTTTCATGTGAGTTTTGAATACTTGCGGACCGTTTACCTCTTCCAACAGGCTTATTTCCCTCACCTATTCCCTACAACATTACAATCAGTCCTAAGATAAAAGCTAGAAACGAAATTCCACGAAGAAAAACAAACCTAAAATATGTAAATAATTTGGTTGTCAAAGATATAATACATTCCAAAGAGCACACAAATAAGTACATTCCAAAGAGCACGCAGATAAGTACTGTATACAATATTGTCTAATTGGAAGAGTTGTGTTGTAAAGCAGACACCTACCTTGTTTTTAGGAGGCTCAAAGGCTTGTGAAATTGCAGCGAGCTCATCTTTAGGAACCTGCAGGAAGAAAACAGTTTCAACATGGTCATGAATTCTGACAACAGAACAGTAAAAGCAATTCTGTCTTTGTTATATATATATCTACTCTTACTTTAGCTGGTGATGCTTTCTGCCGTCCCTTTCGGATTACAGAGCTACTTGGACTCTTTCTCTCGGCTTCAGTATTACACAGATCATTGCTGAAGGATCTTCTCTGTTTGGTGTTTCTAAGAGAACCCCTTTTAGTCATGGATGCTGGATCAGTCCCTTTATAATCTGACACAGAAGCTTTTCCCGCTCTCTTTTCCTCAGCTTGAACAGATGACTCTGAAATCAAACCAAAATTCAGATTGAGAAAGTTAAGAGACAGTTTAATTGCGCATCAGTGCAATTATATGTATATATGTACAACGTTTATAGGTCAAACATATGTATCCCACCAGTGTCCGTGGCAGTTTCAGGCATCATCAGCGATAGATCTGCCAGCGTCTGGAGAGCATCACATGCTGTGTCTTCATCTGCAGAGAGAGTTTACAGAAAAAATAAGTTGAAGTGCCGGTAGAAACTGAAAAAATTGAAACTTGGCAACAGTACCATGCATACATGCAAAGAATGGCAGTAATTATTAGTTCAAACGAATGTAAACATGAGTTGAATTCCTAACAAGAAACATAAAGCAGCTTCTTAAAAGAATCTTCAGGAAGAATGACTCCATAAACCTCATCATGATTTGGTCAAACTTGAATTCCAAGCTCAGTAGCCAGCTAATATAAGATTACCAGAAACAGGCAGTAATTGCACCAGAGTTTATCCAGACAAAAACATTTGTCAATGACATGACCATAATTTAGTATTTTAAAGACGAGAAAAACAAGATAGAGTGACCACCAAAACGGTAAGTCAAATTATGATATTCCAATATACTTCCATCTAGTAAGAGTATCAGCTGGTTGAGAAGAAGTCTTGTTTTTTTCATGGGATAGCTGGACTTTAATTGATATTTCTCTCAAGTCTACCAGGAATGTGCTCACTTGCATTTATAAGGGTGCACTGAATATAGGAAAATTGATTTTTCTGTTATTTATTTTTCTCCTAATTTGATGTGCATTGCAGATAAGTAAATTTAACAGAGAAGTGAGAGACTAGAACACACCTGCAGTAAAGAGACTTTTTTTACTTTTTCTCCTTGAACTTTTATATGTGAATTTCAAAAACTTTCCATCCCCTTCTGGTTCAAATTTCTCATCGGGAGTGCCTAAGCTTTGTGCTTCGTCTGTACCACTGCAGGCTTCTTTTGTATCATCTTCTTTAATGCCTAATCTCCTCCTATAGTATTTTTTTCCTTTTTGCTGCAATTCGATTGCACTAGAACCTTCTCCATGCGTCAACTCATTTCTACCTCCTGAATTATCCACATTATCAGCTTCGGTGCTTCCTAAGCTTGGTTCACAGCGGGCATCTTCCATATCAGTGGCACGTAGCTTGGCAATCGCCAAGTCAATATCGGCACGCTGAATATCAAAATCTATCAGTCCATATTTCTGTAAAACAGTTCCTACTTAAGCAAAGCGGTATATTTCCTTCTATTAACTGAATTTGCAAAAGGTCTATCATGTAGCGACACTGAGATATAGTTTCCTTAAAACTTCTTCCTATAGTGTATACAAACAATACAAATTTTTGAGGATCACAAGCTTCATGAAGCAAGTACATGAATTATAAGAAACAGTAAAGGAAATTACCATTCTTTCACCCCTCCTATCAGGGGAGTACATCTTTGCTTTTCTATTTGGTGTGTGGGAGTTTTTGGTAGAACCACCTCGTTGTGAAGCCTCAGTCAATGCTAATGCAATCTCATGTTCCATATCATCATCAGTATCATCCCCCTTCGGATTTAGACACCTCTTAGTATCCTTCTCAGGGGTATATGAGATAGGAATTCTAGGAGTCCTTTTCCCAACAGCACGAGGCACAGTCTCTTGGCACATGCAGATTACGATTAAAAGAAAAGTTAGCAACCAATAGATTTTTTCTGTTAGAAAGATAACTAATGAGCCAACAAAATTTGGGGAGATAAATATTTTTCCCCCACTTCATACAATTGTGAGGGTACTAACTTATGTTGCATCTTATAACGTAACTTTCTTTTACAAATTTCTAGTGTACATTGACGCTAGTCAAAAAAAGGAAAGAGCAGTTCTAGCTAAGCTGATTCTGCAAGGTATTCAACAACATGGTATGACCTCAGAAGGACTACAATAATTACGAAAAATAAATTAATTGCATCAAGCAAGGACTCATGCATATAAAGAATTGTGTGTGTGCACGCAAAACTCATGCCTGTGAATGGGTGAACAGATTTTGAGGCAAAGAGAAGCAGAGAACACTACCAGAACGTCTCTTCTTCAGTGATGGCAAGTAGCCTGAAGAGGACCTGAACTGCAAGCGGTCAGAGAGACCCTCTAATCCTTTAGAGGGATGATCTGAGGATTTCACTCTAGAGCGCTTAGAGGCTGGCCTCAGAGTTTTATTACCTTCATTTTTTTCCTGCTCACTGTCACTTCCTCCATGCTAGAGAAGAGATAGACTCGTTACATACTACCATACTATATTCCTTTGAGATAGAAATGGAAATACTTAAATAAGCAACTATCAACCTCACTCCACGTCACCCAAAAACACAAAGTCAGCTAGCCATCTTTCTAAGAAACTCAATGCTTACTAAAATGAAATACCCAACAAAAACATGTAAGAATTTGTCTTCCCTGAGCTTAACTATATTTTCAAGTGACAAAATCTGAACCCCTAAGAATAATTAGTAATTGGCAGATGTTCCATTAGGAACGGGTGTAAGACATGTAAACTGTTTTGAGTTTACAAGTGGAAATTAGTATCCTGAACTGGACCAAATGCGTGTAAGCTAGCAATAACCAAGATGCCGAAATCAAATAACTATTTGAACGGTTTAAAATTTAAAGCTCTTACCAAAACAGAGTAGTGATCAGTCATCATCGCATTTAGGCCAACCACAGAAGCAGTGCCTTCCGGAAGAGACAAGTAAGCCTAAAGTACAGATGGCATAGTATAAGTTGAAAAATGTCTAGCCAGAGATCAAAGACAAATCGAGGAAGGAGAACAGCAAGCTAACCTTATTCATAGTGTATAGAGCCTCTACCATATCTGTAGAACGGCTATGTACAAATGCAGCCACCTACAAACCATAGAGGAGAAAACAATTATTCTTGATTCTGCAACCCTAAGTGATTATAAAAATGATATTACCATCCCCATAACATTCTACAGCAGTAGTTTATTACCCTTCTTTTCGCATAAGGGAATGTTGTATTACATATCATACTTCAAATTTAGATAATGTATAAGTTTGCTAATTGAACTAACCTTTTTCCATTCTTTTCCGAATTTGCGGTATCCATCATAAAAGCGCTCTAACTCTTCCTTGCTCCACTGAGGACCTAACATATCCGACAGCTTCCTCTTCTGCATGTAAGGAGCACTATAAGATATGCTTAAACAATTTGTCGCAGAAATTTGCTTGCACATTAGAGACAAGACAAGTGTAAAACAATGTCTCCTCCTTGAAATAGGAATTGAACAGAAACAACAACTTACAATAAAAGATTCGAGTGAATGCTGAAACCAAACTAAAAAAGGTAGTAAATTTCTTGGATCAATCAAGAAACAGGTATCGGGGTAAACCCTGAAAAGTCTAGCAGACATCTAGGTACATGCTAAAGACTATGCAAAATTTCGCAATCACATCTCGGGCGGAGCAATACAAGTATCAGAAAATCATATAACCTAAAGTTGAGGTCATCTACTTGAATATTAGGACAAGAGCTTACCCGTTGTTTGGTTTTGCTCATACTTTCTTCGTCTTTGAGAGGAGAAACAGCTTTACCACGGGGAGTTTTCTTGTACTTAGATTTCTTTGACCTTGAAGGCGCCATAGCTAAAACTCTTTTTCTTCACCTGAACGTTCCCAAAACCCGAAACCAAGTTTAGTTTTGCCCCCAACATGCACAATAAATCATAGCCTCGATCCTTGATTGATACATCTATTGAGTACCGGCACTCTTGAAACTAAATTATGCATGCAGTAACTCAACTGATACTATAATTGCTCATTATCAGTTTCGAGACACTACTTCCGCTCAATAGAGTATGGAACCCAGAAAAGGTTTAAGAATTAGCTTCTCCGAATTGGAAAATTAATCTCCTTCAAGCAGTTATACTGAAAATTTGGGCGACTCCGAATCAGACGACCTTACACCTAACGATTTGAGCTTCGAATTCAAATCGAAAACTCAAAAACCAGTGCGCAAATTGCCCAGAAAGAAAGAAAACGGAATTCTAAACTTATAGCTTCGCACCTAATTTGGAGAATTCTCTGTCCCCAATAGAAACGAATTTTTTTTGTGTGCAAAAACGACGATTAGAGCTCGATGATTTGAAAATTTCATGAGGAAAAATTGGAATCAGATATAGAAACTGCCTCTATCGCAAGAGAACCAAAAAAAAAATCAAAGAGAAGGGGGGAAAATGAAAGATTGCAATAGCTTACCTACAATAGAATCCCAAAATCACTTTGAAGCCATCGACGCGACTTCGAGAGATAAATCAAATTTGAGGAAACCGGTGAGAGATCGGGATGGATAGATCAGAGCTACGGATTCAGCGATCGAATAGATGAAGGAGAGAATACGGAAGATGAAGAAGCAGCAAAGAAAGAGATGAAACAATTTTTGGGGATATAACCGCGAAAACTTTAAAATAAAAAATAAAAATAGAAATCTGATAAATGTAAACTTCGTTACAATTTGGTCGAGTTTGCGATGTTTGCAGAGTGGTGTTGTTGTTCTCTTTTGGTCGCTAAATTAATTTGCATTAGATGCAATCATACAAATTAATTCCGTTTGGATTTGGTGTTAACCCGGTTCAATCCGGGTAATTAAACCGAATTTAGTCTAACCGATTCGGATTGGGTGCGGTTTTATCCGGTTTTAATCCTTTGTTGTTTGTTTTGCTTCTCGTTCCTCCCATTCAATCCATCGTCTGGCTTCACCAGAGAAGAGAGCGTCTGTTAGGGTTCCGACAATGGCTGCTACCGGAAATTAGATCGAAATCGAAGCTCGGTCTAGATTCGATAATCGGATCCGATGACTACGAATTCTAAATTGATTGATAAGTTTCAGACTTTGTTGCAAAATTGCAAAATATTATTCTTCTTCAAAATCCTTTGCTAGAGTTTTGAGATTATTTGATTAACCAAAAAAGCTCTCTCTCTCTCTCTCTTTCACTCTTAAATTGAAAAAAGCTCGCTTCCAAGAGTGATTTTGGTCGAACCTTCTTCACTGGTAAAGTCGTTCTTGTAAACCTCTTCGAGCTCCGTCACGACCTCCTCCATCTTTGGCCGTTTATTCGCCGGAAAGTTCAAGCATTTCAGCATTATCTTCACAACACTGTTCAACGATTCGCCACTGTACGTTTCACTCATCCTCTGATCCACAAATGTGTCTGAACAAATTCGCGGACCTAGCTACACATCACCAAATAGATTTCAAACCAATCGATTAACAACAACAACAAAAAAAGTTTCGACCTTTATATGGAGAAAAGAGAGGTTTTTTTTTTTTTTTGGCATTACCCATTGAATCAATTCATCGTTTGATGTTAACGCTTGAGGTTCTTCACCGGTTATAAGCTCGAGAAGAAACAAACCAAAGCTATACACATAGCTAGTCTCGTCGAAAGTCTCCTGGTCATGTAAACCAACCCTATAGGCAAAGATAAATCAAATCTCTATAAAGAGCATAAACATCACATATTATGTGTCAGGACTTAGTACGAGTGAGCTCAACATACTCTAGATCATGATCATTAGCTTCTTCGTTTCTCATTTCAACTAGTCTTGACAACCCCGCATCCGAAACTTTCGCGTTGAAGTCGGCATCGAGTAAAACTTTAGCCGTCTTGAATCTATTGTACTGTGTCAACGGAGGAGTTAAGCTGTGCAAGTGTTGCAACCCTGCGTTAAGAAAACAAGAAGAGGCTCTCGTTTGAACAAAACCTTAAAAACAATCAATATGGTTTCTTGATCATCCATTGCTGAGCTTTTTCGATATACCTTTAGCGGCTCCAAGAGCTATAGATATCCTTTTCTTCAAGCTTATGTCAACGGAGTCTATTCAATGATTAAGAGATTACAACATATACAAATGATTTATGGACCAGATTTTTTAAAGAGTTCATTATAATGCAAACTTACTTACCTTGTAGATAATCTCGCATGTTACCGTTAACCAAATACTCATAGACGATCATTTGCTGGCCGTTCTCGCAGCAGTAACCCAAAAGATTAACCACATTAGAATGTCGGATTTTAGACAGATAATTAACCTGTGAGATGCACAACACACAACAATAACAGATACATTTATTTTCCATTAACACTCATTGAAATGAAAAACCAAACCAACAAGTTTTGTGTTGCGTGTACCTACCTCAGCCAAGAACCTAGGATGCAGAAAATCTGTCAGACTTTTGATCGCTACGATCGTGTCTCGGAGCAGCCCAATATAAACTGGGCCGAAACTTCCGTACCTAATAAGATTGCTCTCCCCGAAATTGTTCGTTGTTCGCTTTATTTCCTCTAGCGAGAACTCAATCAGGCCTTGTGACATCTCTTCTATTGTTGCAGTAAATTACATGAGAATCAAAATGTGTTACATTTAGAAAACTTTAAAATTGCTCTCTTAAAATCACTATTAGAGATCTATTCCACAACTACAATCAACCAGACATCAAATGTAAAACAGCAAGTGTGGTTATCATTAATTTAAAAATGTTTTAAAAAATATTAATTTAAATTTCTCTCTTAAAATCTACAGTTTAAACCCAGAAGAATTTAACTACTAGATCTCTTTTTGTGTGTTTTTTTTTAAACATTTTTTTTTTTTGAACTGCTGAAAATTATCTTAAAATCTACAATTATGATAGAACTATTCTACAACTACAATCAAGCACAGGGGCGAATCCAAATTTATATTTTAGTGGGAGCATTAGGCTTAAAATTTCAATTTTTGGAGTCTAATTTGAAATTTGTTATAACATTTAACATAAAAAAAAAATTGAGTGGTGACGATTGCCCCATGCTGCCTCACCTAGATCCGCCCCTGATCAAGCAGATATCAAATACAAAACACCAAGTGTGGTGATCATTTGAAGAATAGACTTACCAAGTCTTGTCATGAGGGATATATTGTTGTGGGAATTGATGTCACAAACTGGGTTTTTGCAAAGTGTTTTGTAGATCAACAATAACACGATTATCATCGCTATGATTGCAAATGCTGCCGCGATGTATATAGGCATCAAGGCGTTATGCTTCAAGATCCAAGCTTTCATTGAACTCAACATACTACAAGACATATCAAATTTGTGACAATCGATAAATTTAGCTGAGGTCAAAATCAACACAGTACTTTTCCAAAAAAAAAATTTGGAGTGATTATATGATATCCCATCATATAATATCGTCTAGGTTTCAAATAATTTATACACTTTCATTACAAAATTTAAATTTTACGGCAGTAACAATAATGTAAACTGGAAATCACAATCAAACAAAATCATTAGTCATAGATAAATTCATCACATACCTTTTTATATACGTTGAGAAAGATAAATTTTTATGATTATGCTTTAATAGATTATTTTCAGAATCGGATAATATATAGAATAGAGACTATGTGCTGTTTGTTGCTTCAGTATTTTTTTTTATATGTGAATAATCTTATTTTAAAATTTTAATGTGAAAACTAAGGTAAACAAAAATGTTTTATAATCTTTAAAGGAAACGCAATGATACAAATTAGCTAACCTTATCTAACTAATATTTGCGGTGTAAAATTAACCTTATCTAAGTAATATTTGCGGTGTAAAATTAACCACATAGTTTTGGAAAAAATTATATAACAAACAAAAATGTATATTTGAAATTTTTTGAAAACAAGAATAATCTTATTTGAATTTTTTTATGGTAAAACTAAAGTAAACAAAAATGTTTTATAATCTTTAAAGGAAACGCAATGATAAAAACTAGTTAACATTATCTAACTAATATTTGCGGTGTGAAATAAACCACATAACTTTGGGAAAAAAATAAATACCAAATATGTTGATAAAATATAGTTATTAATATAACTTTGAAGTAAAATTACATAAATATCATTGTGATATATATATTTTTAGAAAATATTATATACCATATATGTTGATAAAATATATTCAATTTATCAGTATAATTTTTAAGTAAAATTATACAAATACCCTTGTGATTTATAATTTTTTTAAGTTAATTTGAAAAATATATTATCATCTAGTTTTCTCAATCCATTTACACACTTTCGTTGTAAAATTTAAATTTTACTGCCGTGACATTAGTGTAAACTACAAATCATAATCATACAAAATCATTAGTCATACATAAATTCATCACATAACTTTTTCATATACGTTGAGAAAGATAAACTTTTATGATTATGTTGTAATAGATTTTTTTGGAACAAGATTGTAGATAGAATAGAGATTTATTGATGTTTTTTGTTTCAATATTCTTTTGTATGTCTTGAATTAATTTAAAATTTAATATCATATAATGTGATATCATTTAGTTTTCTCAATTAATTACACATTTTCACTATAATTATTTAAATTTAAAAACTTAATTTTAATGCAGTGACATTAGTGCAAACTTCAAATCATAATCATATAAAATCTTCAAATCATAGATGAATTCACACAAACCGTTTTCAAATTACATTAACAAAGATTTATGACTATTTTGTAGTAGATTTTTTCGAAGTAAAATAATAGATAGAACAAAGATTCAATGATATTTGTTGTTTTATCACTTTTCTATATCTGAATAATCTTATTATAAGATTTTGGTTAAATGGTAAAAGTATACTAAACTATAATGTTTTATCATATTTAAAGAAAAAGCAAAAATGAAAATTTATTAAACCAATTGAATTTTATCAAACCTTATCTAATTAATGTTTGAATTCATATTTAAAAATTATAGAGGTAAAACTAAGCTACGCAAAAATGTTTTAAAAATCTTTAAAGGAAACGAAATGATATTTTTTGTTTCATCATTCTTCAATATATGAAGAATCTTATTCGGAAAATTTGCTTAAATGGTAAAAATAAACTAAACTAGAATGTTTTATCAAATTTAAAGAAAAAGAAATAATGAAAACTTATTAAACCAGTTGATTTTTACCAAATCTTATCTATTTAATGTTTGAGGTATAAAATATACCAAATATTTTTAAAAAATATTAGGTTTTTCTGCAAATTAACACTCAATTGTTTTTTCCTTTGCAACTCAACCCTCCACTTTCGAAAAATGCAGGTCAACCGATCCAGGTCTTGGTCAACCCGCAATATGACCCTTGGTTGTATCGATGACGTGGCACTCATGGATGTCGTCTGGAAATGAGACATAAGATCATGTACATTAGTTTTTAAATTCAACACCCTCCACCTCAATTTTCAACACTCCACATCATTTTCTCTCTCTTCCACCTAATCATTCAACACCCAATTCAATTTTAACCTCTTCAATAGTTCTATTTAATAAAATTCAACACTTTACCCCACCATCTTTACTTTTTATTCTTATTTCTTTATATAATTTTATAAATACACATTCATAATAATAATTAAAATTAATTTAAATTAAAAGTTATAGAAATCACATTGTATTTTTTTAAAAATTGGTTTTTTCTATTTTAGATTTCTAACTAATATTTTTATATAACATAAATAAAACAAAATTATTAAAACAAATCAAATTATAAAAACTTCATATGCGATAAAAAAAAATACAAGCACACAACACAATAAAACATACATAATTTAATTAGTACAATAAACTCAACTTACAAATAATAAAACTCTTAAATCGCACACATAAACTTAAAAACTCTTTAATCATTGCTCATCCCTCCAAGAGTCACTTGTGTAGAAAATTCGGGAAATTCAATTGCTCTAACCTCTGAAACATTTTCATTACCCGTTGGAGTAGAAGAATAGGGAGGTGGTTGAGATGAATATGTCATCATCGATCCATAGTATAGATTATAGTTTGGAAGAGATGAAGGGATGGGAAAATTTGGTGGAAAGCCATAATTTGGCATATTTTGGGGTTGGTTGAAATAAGAATTTTGATCATTGTTGGGATTTGGGAAAGGAAAAGGATAATTAGTAGAATTTTGGGTAGGATTGTTGTTGGGATCCATTTGAAAAAAAAAATTTAGAAATAAATAAGAGTTTATGAGAGAATAATTAGTGAATTATAGTATAAATCACGTTTTTTTCTGTGTCCAAATAAAATGAACCAAGTCTCTATTTATAGAGTTTGAAAAATGATGAATTTTGATATAAAAATTATTTTGTTTAAAAATCGTTTGCTATATAATAATTGATGTTAAAAATATAAGGTGAGAAAAAAATCTTCTAAATCTCAATAGCCAATAAGAAAATAACACTTATCTCTTTCTTCCAATATTTATCTTTTTCGTAAAAAAAAAGAACACACGCGCGTGCGCGTACGAGAAGAAACCTTTAGCCCTGTAAAATGCTGACACGTGTTCTCTGTGGGTCCAAAAAATTGAAATTCAACTGAGTTTAATACACGTAGGTTTTTTTTTCTTTTTCAACACCTTCACTGTGGGTATTCAACAGTTTAATAAATGATTCAACAGCTCCATTGTACATGGTCTAATACCATATATGTTGATAAAATATATTCAATTTATTAGTATAATTTTTAAGTAAAATTATACAAATACCCTTGTGATTTTTAGAAATTTTTTCAAGTTAATTTTTAAAATCCAATATCATATAGTTTTCTCATTTCATTTACACGCTTTCTTTGTAAAAGTTAAATTTTACGGGCTCGACATTAGTGTAAACTACAAATCATAATCACTTTCGTTAATTTATTATAAAATATAATATTATCTAGTTTTCAAAATCAATTTACTCACTTTCGTTATAAATTCGAATTTTATGGCCGCCACAATATTATAAATTACAAATCAAAATCATTAGTCCTAGATAAATTCATCACATAAGTTTTTCATATACGTTGAGAAAGATAAACTTTTATGAGTATGTTGTAATAGATGTTTTGGAATAAGATTATAGATAGAAGAGAGATTCAAAGATGTTTGTTATTTCAGTATTGTTTTATATGTGAATAATCTTATTAGTGGTAAAACTAAGCTAAACAAAAATATTTTACAATCATTAAAGAAAACGCAATGATAAAAATTACATATCCTTATCTAACTAATGTTTGTAGTCTACAATAAACCACTTAATTTTGGAAAACATTATATATCAAAATGTTGAAACAAAAATATTTAATTTATTAATATAGATTTTAGTAAAATTACATAAATATCATTTTGATTTATAATTTTTCAAAATTGATTTAATTCAAAATGTAATATCATCTTGTGTGATATCATATAGTTTTCTTAATCAATTACACGTTTATACTATAAATTTAAAATTTTAAGACACCGACATTAGTGAAAACTGCAAACTATAATCATACAAAATCATCAAATCATAGCTGAATTCACACAAATCTTTTTCATATACATTGAAAAAGATTTATGATTATTTCGTAGTAAATTGTTTTCGTAATAATATTATAGATATGATTCATTGATATTTGTTGTTTTAGCACTTTTCTATATATGAATAATCTTATTCAAATTTTTTGCTTAAATGGTAAAAGTAAACTAAACTTAGATATTTTTATCATATTTAAAGAAAATTCAATAATGAAAATTTATAAAGCCAATTGAATTTTACTAAACCTTATCTAATTAATGTTTGAGGTGTAAGATATCAAATAATTTTAGAAAATATTATATACCATATATGTTGATAAAATATATTCAAATTATTAGTATAATTTTCAAGTAAAATTATACAAATACCCTTTGTAATTTATAATTTGTAAAGTTAATTTATAAAATATAATATCATCTAGTTTTCTTAGTCAATTTATCAACTTTCGTTATAAAATTTAAATTTTACAGGCACAATTCGATGAGATAAGATAATAAATAGAACAAAGAGTCGATGATATTTGTTGGTTTAGCACTCTTCAACATATATGAATATTCTTCTTCGAAAATTTTGCTTAAATGGTAAAACTAAACTAAACTAGAATGTTTTATCATATTTAGAGCAAAAACAATAATAAAATTTTATTAAACAAATTGAATTTGACCAAACATGATGTAATTAATGTTTGAGTTGTAAAATATACCAACTATTTTTAAAAAATATTATATATTGTATATGTTGATAAAATATATTCAATTTATTCGTATAATTTCCATTAAAATTTTACAATTACTGAATTACCCTTGTGATTTATAATATTTTCAAGTTAATTTATTATATAATATAATATCATCTATTTTTCAATAAATATACACACTTTTGTTGTAAAATTTAATTTTTATAGCCTCGACATAATTGTAAACTACAAATCAAAATCATACAAAAATATTATTCATAGATAAATTCATGGCATAACTTATATATATATATACGTTGATAAAGATAAACTTTTATGATTATGTTGTAATAGATTTTTTGGAATAAAATAATATATAAAACATAAATTCGGTGATGTTTCTTGTTTCAGTATTCTTTTATATGTAAATAGTCTTATTTATAAAAAATTAGTGGTAAAATTAAGCTAAAAAAATGTTTTACAATATTGAAAAGAAACACAATAAAAATTAACTAACTTTATCTAACTATATTGATTGCGGTGTTATATAAACCATTTATTTTTGGAAAAAGATATATACTGTTATAAACGTCAAAAAGTAACAACAATCAAAATTCATCAAAAGCTGCTTCAGCAAATGCGGCGTCAAATATAAACGAAAGTGGAGCCCACCGTCACTATGCACGCACAGTAAATTTCTCTTTTCACCTCTATATAAACGAACGTTTGTAAACATAATTCGATAACTCAATTTCGAGATCAAACAAAGAGTAATAAAATATCTTCCTCTCCCGCTTCTCTTATTATCAGTATCTCCTTCTCCTACGGGTATAGTTTTTTTATCTTTATTAATATTTATCTATACAATAAATCACATAGTCATTATTATAACACGTTATCAGCACGATCACTCTACGATTTACCTAAATATATATTTATAATATAGCAGGCGATATATCGCATATTTAATTATTTATTATATTTAAAGTGGTTGTTTAACGCACCACTATTTTCTTAATATTAGTGTGGGCGGTTTGTCGCCTCGTTAATATTATTATCTTTATATCATGGATGCTAAAAGCACCATAATTATTTATACTGTTAATATTTGACTGGACGGCTGAGCCGCCTTATTCTGGATGGCTGATTCACCGTATAATTTATTTACTAATTCATGTGGATGATTCTGTCACCATAATTTATTATTCGGATTATTCTGGACGGCTGAGCCACCGTATAATTTATTATTTAAATGTGGATGATTCCGTCACCACAATATTACCGTTAAATATATGTTTAATTATGTCTATTATTTAAAAATTCGGATTGATTTTTATTTTTATCATCCAACGGTAACAAAGAAAAATTTCATAAATTTTTACCTTTCAAACGGCTACTCAACGGCTAGTTAATAGTATTTTTCATCTATAAATACTCATATATTTCATTCATTCATCTCATCTTTCTGCAAAATCTTCTACAAACAAAATCTTTTGTTTTTATAAGAAAAAAAAAATGTTTCTTCTATTTTTAATTTTTGTATTCGGTTATATCTGCGCTACCTTTTATAATTTACTCTTTGGAGAATTTTCTCCAGAAGAATCTGTAATCATTTTTATTTTAATGTTTTATACATCGGTATTTCTTGTAATCTCGTTATTCATCCATGTAGCCCGCATGTTCTAAATTCAATAATATCATCATTCTAATTACATTATTTGTTATTTTATTTTAGAAAATCAAATGGCAAATATTGAGAAGCTTAAGTTCCCAGCTCTCATGATAACTGGAGCAAACTACATAGCATGGGTTACAAATGTGGAGTTTTATCTAGAAATGAAAAAATTATCCGACACGATAAAAGAAGGAAACAAATCGCCTGCCCCAGACAGGGCAGAAGCAATAATCTTCCTGAGGAAGCATTTAGATGAAAATGTGACGCATGACTATGCACACATAAAAAACCCAGCAGAATTGTGGCGAGCTCTGAAAGAAAGGTTTGACAACCAGAAGGATGTCAACCTCCCTCACGCTCTAGAAGAGTGGAAAAATTTGAGGTTTCAAGATTTCGAGAAAGTGGAGGAATACAATTCCGCTATCCTGAGGATAGTCTCACAATTAAAATACTGTGGTAAACCAGTCACTGAAGCAGAAATGCTTGAGAAGACTTACCTCACTTTCCACAAAGAGCACCTTGTTCTACAACAGATATACAGGAAATGCGGATACACAAGGTTTTCTGATTTAATTGTGACACTCATGCTCGCTGAGAAAAATAATCAGCTTCTCATAAGAAACCACAACTCACGACCCACAGGAGCCAAAGCATTCCCAGAAGTGAATGCAATGGATGTGGAAAATCCACGGAAGAGTCAATTCTATCGAGGTCGTGGTCGTCGATTTAATCGCGGACGAGGGAGAAGTTACAACTCAAGAGGGAGGGGATCAAACAAATGGGTTAAATCCGAACAGAATTCCAAAGGAAAGGAAACCCAAGTAACTACCACCCAGAAGCGTGAGGAAGTATGTTACAGATGTGGATGTAAAGGACATTGGTCCCGAACATGCCGAACCCCTCCACATCTTTGTAAGTTGTACCAAGAGGCCAAAAAGGGCAAAGGAAAAGAAGTGAACCTCACGGAACATCTCGAGGGTACATCGTACCTCGAGTCTCCCGACTTTGCGAATGATTTCGACAATGTCGACTGAAATGCTTGTAGTGAGACTACTGAATAGTCTCCAGTAATGTCATGTATAATTATTACATTTTCAGTTTTAAAATGAATAATGTTTCTTTTAAACAATATAATGTATAATTATTGTGTGTTTCTTTCATATGAATAAAACTTGTTTTGGATTTATTAATGTTTATGTTAATTACAGAGATGGATAACAATACGAATGGAACAATTTCCAAGAAAAAAGGATTCGAGAAACTTGTATACCAGATAGTGGAACGATGCACACTATTCTGAGACAAAAGAGATTTTTCTCTAGTTTGAAACCGGCAAACATAATTGTCAATACAATCTCGGGTCCTGCAGACTTGATTGAAGGAACTGGTAAAGCAAACTTTACGTTGCCTAATGGGACAAAATTTTTCATAAATAACGTTTTGTATTCTCCAAGTTCTAAAAGGAATTTGTTGAGTTTCAAAGACATATATCTTCAAGGATATGATACTCAGTCTGAAACTGAGGATGGAAAGAAGTACTTGTACGTAACTTCTAATACTTCAGGCAAAAAGTTTATTTTGGAAAAATTCCCAGAACTCCCTTCGGGTTTGCATCATACTTATATAGATGCAATAGAATCACATCTCGTAGTCAAAAGAAATCCAGATGATTTCATACTCTGGCATGATCGCCTCGGTCACCCAGGCACTTCGATGATGCGAAAAATCATAGAGAGCTCACATGGTCATTCACTGAAAATCCAGGAGATTTATCAGGGGAATAAAAAGACATGTGCTGCATGTTCTCTCGGAAAATTGATCATCAGGCCATCGCCAACCAAAATTGATAAAGAATCACCAAAGTTCCTTGAACGAATTCAAGGAGATATTTGTGGACCAATACATCCACCATGTGGACCATTCCATTATTTTATGGTATTAATTGACGCATCCAGTAGATGGTCACATGTTTGTCTATTGTCATCTCGAAATGTAGCATTTGCGAGATTTTTAACTCAGATAATCAAACTGCGAGCTCAGTTTTCTGATTATCCCATTAAGAAAGTTAGATTGGACAACGCTGGTGAATTCACATCCCAAGCATTCAATGATTATTGTATGGTAACGGGAATTGAAGTTGAACATTTTGTAGCTCATGTTCATACGCAAAATGGTTTGGCTGAATCATTAATTAAGCGTTTGCAATTGATTGCAAGACCATTGATCATGAGATCAAAACTTCCAACCTCTGTATGGGGACATGCCATTTTGCATACAGAAGCACTTATTCGGATAAGGCCAAGTGCATATCATAAGTATTCCCCACTACAGTTAGCATTTGGCCGGGAGCCCAATATATCTCATCTAAGAATTTTTGGTTGTGCGGTATATGTGCCCGTAGCACCACCACAACGCACAAAGATGGGACCACAAAGAAGGTTAGGAATATATATTGGTTGTGATTCTCCTTCAATTATACGATATCTAGAACCACAGACTGGTGACGTCTTTACGGCACGATTTGCCGATTGCCATTTTGATGAAAATATATTCCCGGTTCTAGGGGGAGAAAATAAAGAAATGGGAAAGGATATAAAATGGAGTGTACCAACATTATTACACCTTGATCCTCCCACTAAACAGTCTGAACTAGAAGTTCGACGAATTATGCATTTGCAGAGTATAGCAAATCAACTACCAGATACATTTGCAGATACGAAAACGGTAACTAAATCTCATATACCGGTTGTAAATGCTCCTGCTCGAATTGAAATACCACAAGAACGTGGAGAAGCAGATGATACACTCGAGTCTAGAACACGTCTTAAGCGTGGTAGACCAATCGGTTCTAAGAATAAAAATTCTAGAAAGTAAGAGCAAATTAAAATGCAAAGCATACCCAAAATAACCGAAAATATTTTGGAGGAAACAAGTCATGAAAATAATGACAATATAGAGCATCATGATCCTGAAGTAAATCATGAGATCTCTATCAATTACATCCATAATGGAAAGATATGGAATCGAATTGAAATGGATGATGTTGATGACGTTTTCTCATACCTTGTTTCTAAAGAAATAAATGAGGAAAACGAAGATCCAGAACCTAAGTCCATGTATGAATGCCAAAAGAGGCATGATTGGTTAAAGTGGAAGGATGCGATACAAGTCGAGCTTGACTCGCTTAATAAACGAGATGTATTCGGACCTATTGTGCTCACACCTGCAGATGTGAGACCGGTTGAATACAAATGGGTTTTCGTTCGTAAACGAAATGAGAAAAATGAGATTATGAGATACAAAGCTCGCCTTGTTGCCCAAGGTTTTTCTCAGAGACCTGGAATAGATTATGATGAAACATATTCTCCTGTTATGGATGCAATCACGTTTAGATTTCTGATGAGTCTAACAGCTATTGAAAATCTAGAAATGCGTCTTATGGATGTCGTTACTGCATATTTATATGGATCATTAGATAGTGATATCTATATGAGAATCCCTGATGGATTCACATTGCCAGCAGCATTTATTTCCAAACCCAAAGAGTTATGTGCAATAAAATTGCAAAGATCATTATATGGGCTAAAGCAATCTGGACGTATGTGGTACAATCGTCTCAGTGAGCATTTAACAAAAGAAGGATATGTGAACAATCCTATATGCCCATGTGTTTTCATCAAGAAAACAATATCCGGATTTGTAATAATCGCGGTATATGTTGATGATCTAAATATTATCGGAACTCACGAGGAAATACAAAAGGCATCAAATTATCTAAAAGGAGAATTTGAGATGAAAGATCTCGGACAGACAAAGTATTGTCTTGGCCTACAAATTGAACATTCTCAAAATGGTATATTTGTGCACCAATCCACTTATACCAAAAGAGTGTTAAAACGCTTTAATATGGATAAAGCAACTCCTCTAAGTACTCCTATGGTCGTTAGATCACTTCAGGTTGAAAATGATCCATTCCGACCACATGAAAAAAATGAAGAGATACTTGGTCCTGAAATACCGTATCTAAGTGCAATTGGAGCCTTTATGTACCTTTCAAATTGTACGCGACCTGATATATCATTTGCCGTTAATCTTCTGGCAAGATTCAGTTCGTCCCCTACACGAAGACATTGGAATGGGATTAAACATGTTTTTCGTTACCTTCAAGGGACTACTAATTTAGGTTAGTTTTATCCTAAAAACTCAAACGGTCAAATGATTGGTTTTGCAGATGCAGGATATTTATCAGACCCACATAAAGCCCGATCTCAAACAGGATATGTTTTCACGATCGGAGGCACTGCTATATCTTGGCGTTCTCAAAAACAGACGCTTGTGGCCACCTCTTCAAATCATGCTGAGATTATTGCACTGCATGAAGCAAGTAGAGAATGTGTATGGCTAAGATCAATAAGCCAACACATTCGATCAAGCAGCGGGATTCACATAAATACGGAGCCAACTATCTTATATGAAGACAACGCTGCATGTGTTGCCCAAACGAAGGAAGGTTATATCAAAAGCGATAGGACCAAACATATCCCTCCGAAGTTCTTTTCATACACTTAAGAACTCGAGAAGAATAAGGAAATTGAAGTAAGATATGTTCGATCATGTGACAATGCAGCCGACCTCTTCACAAAATCATTACCCACCACTATGTTCAGGAAACATGTCCATAACATTGGAATGCGTCGTCAACAAGAGCCATGAAATGACTCCTTGCACAATCGAGGGGGAGCTTGCGTGGTTGTACTCTTTTTACCTGTCTATGGTTTTTCCCACTGGGTTTTCCTAGAAAGGTTTTTAACGAGGCAACAAAACGTTAAGTAAGAAGGCGATAGTGACACTGGTCTCCAAGGGGGAGTGTTATAAACGTCAAAAAGTAACAACAATCAAAATTCATCAAAAGCTGCTTCAGCAAATGCGGCGTCAAATATAAACGAAAGTGGAGCCCACCGTCACTATGCACGCACAGTAAATTTCTCTTTTCACCTCTATATAAACGAACGTTTGTAAACATAATTCGATAACTCAATTTCGAGATCAAACAAAGAGTAATAAAATATCTTCCTCTCCCGCTTCTCTTATTATCAGTATCTCCTTCTCCTACGGGTATAATTTTTTTATCTTTATTAATATTTATCTATACAATAAATCACATAGTCATTATTATAACATATACCAAATATGTTGATAAAATATATTTCATTTATTAATATAATTTTGAATTAAAATTACATAAATATTCCTGTGCTTTATAATTTTTTAAAATTAATTTATTTTAAAATACTATCATCTAGTTTTCTCAATTAATTACTCGTTTTCATTGTAAAATTTCAATTTTAAGACTGTGACATTAGAGAATCCTTTCTCTCCCAGGCCCGAGTCCCGAGGGTGGCCGCCGCAAGCTCTCAACCGGAAAAATGGAGCTACATCGCTGGCTTTCTCCCGTCTCCTCCGCCTGAGCAGCAACGTCGCCTCCCCAGAAGATTGAAGAACGAAGATCGGGTTTTCCTATCCCTAATCTCTCGTTGGTTTTTGCCTTCGCCCCGTCTTCCTCTCCTCTCTCTCCACCGTGGTGTTTCGAGTGGTGGCGATCTCTCCGACCGTCTGGCCGGTACGCTGCGTCTCTTCGAATTAAAAATCCGCATCTTCTCAGATCTCGGTGGCGACCCCCTCCCCATCTCTCATGGCCCCTCTGATGTTTACTCGACGCCGCGGTAGATCTCGTCCTCCGAAGATCCCATCTCCGGCGAAGACTTCTCTGTTTCTCCCCTCGCCGGTTTCACCGGCAATAGCGTTCTCGAACCCTCCGGATCCACCGGATCCTTGGCCTCCTCAGCTGGCGTTGCTTCCCATCTCCCGCCGTCTCCGGATCTTAGACCCTCCCCCTCTATTCCAGCCAGAACTCACCTCTGGCGAGTTACCAGAAGACCAAGCATCTCGTCGGGCCACCCCCTCCAAGCTTCTCCGTAGTGACGAGCTTATGGGTCGGGTTGGTCTCGTGGCACGGTTTGTTATGGGCTTGGTCCATTATGCTCAATGTGAGTTGGTGTTTTTCATCGTTTAATGGGTGGGGCTCATTTTCCGTCCCTGCCTTTGCATCGTACGGTACTATCAGCAAGGCGTCCGGTTCTGAAGATGGCCCCTGGTCCACCGCGATGTTTCTATGCGCTTGGCCCACTATGCCCAGATCGGGAGTTAGAGGTAGCCCTCGAAAGTTTTTCCGGCAACAATCCTCCTCCGTTCAGTTTCAACCCCTTTGTTCATGTCCGAGAGATAGAGGTAGCCGAAGACTGTTTGTCCGGCAACAATCCTCCTCCGGTCAGCCTCGACTACAAATGACGGTACTTCAAGTTCGTCTTCAAGTCCATTTATTTGGACGCTTCAACGTCGGTTCACTTCTCGACTACATGATGCTCTTTTGAGCAACGGTTTTTGGATTACAGATGAAGTTTCTCCATGAGTTCCTTCGCACTGCTGAGCAAGTCTCGTTTCTCATTATCTCTATCATTTATTTTATTGTAATGCTTTACTTCAATTGCTTCACCGTTGAGTATGCCTCCGGTTGTATCCATCTAAACCTTTTCAGGTTTTAGTTTTAATATAATTAAACAGTTTGGTTAAAAAAAAAAGACAGTGACATTAGAGAAAACTACAAATCTTAATCATATAAAATCATCAAATGGTAGATAAATTCACACAGACCTTTTTATATACATTAAGAAATATTTATGATTATTACGTAGTATATTGTTTTTTTGTGTAGTAAGATAATAGATAATAACCAAAGAAAATTAACTTGTAAGTAGTGGGAAATAAAGCAGAGATTTCTGTCTAAAATGGTCTTTGTTAATCATTAAATCAACCTCCACAAAGACATATATAACACTCAAAATACAAAGTTCTTCACATATATGCTTTAATTAGACATGCATAAAGTGAAGACACTTTCAAAGGTCAAAGTGAAGATATATATAAAACTCTCAAGAACACATGAGACGAACTTAATTAACTAAGTACTAAAGCCACAAAGCACCAGCTTCCTTGAGCAACTTTTTCAATGTCCCATCGAGATGAAGAGTCATGACGGTATTAGCCGTTCCTACAAATTTCCCTCCGACAAAAACCGCGGGAACCGGAGGGCTGCAGCCTAACCGGCCCAAGGCCCACTCGATATCTTTACCGTACATGTCCTGATCGATCTCGACAATCGCGGGGCTCACGCCTTGCTCGTAAAACAGCCGTTTAATTGCATGAGACATGCAGCACGTACTCTTGCTGAATATCACCACTGCACTTTGTGACGCCAATCTTGCTACCACATCCATTTGTATAGTGCTATATATACTTCTCTTTTACTATTTATATATGTCTTTTTGTTTTGTATCGCTTGGAGATTTTTGTGTTGATGGTTTGTTTTGGAGGGGTGAGTCTTGGAACTCTATATATACACGTACCCACATGTAATCTTGATTAACATATTAGAGGTATCTTGAATTAATGATGGGGCTACGCTAAAGGGAGAATCTTATTTTTTTTGGGAATAAGAGAAGCAGATGATATGATGCTCGAGAGTTGACAAATTTGAGTAAGATAGTGTAGATCAGTACAGAAATTGATATGCATATATATTGTAACTCGTGAAGAGACAAAATTCCAATATTACGTGTTAAGGGAATGTCAACTTTGCATGGATTCTCATCGATCATTACTATCATTCCGCAGGGCGATTCACGTAGCCACTCATGTTAAGTGATGAGCTACAGAACAGCATCCATAGGACCATAACCGCATAAATGCTAAATAAATAACCCCCTAAAAGGTGACCAATTTTTTTTTTCTTTTTTTCTTAAGACTCTTGATGAACTACAAAGCATCAAACCTTGTATAATTAGGAATAGGATTGACATTTCATTGCCGACTTGTATATGCTATTCCACGCCAAAGTATTCTCTATAAAATTCAACCCCCTTTTTCACGACTCCCTCTCTCAAAAATGGTATAATACGCCGTAATCTTTTTTGTTAAATCCGACATACTACTGTAGTTTTTTTTTTCTTCAGCTTTATAATTTTCTGACCAAATTAAACATCAAAAATATGGAATTGAGCATCAACAAACTTTCGGAAAACATCACACTAATTTTTTCAGATTTCCACATGTTTACTTCTCACTCGTATTATAAACATTTTCTCATGTCAAAAAAGGAAATATCAAATTTCCTCAAAAAAACATTTTCTAGTTAATACTCCCTCTGTTTCACAAAGAGTGTCATTCTGACATTTTTCACACAAATATCAATGCATGCATTTGACAGCTATCAATGAATGGGTTTGGATAAATGATAAAAAAAAAAATTAGAAATGATTAATAGAAAAGGAGCAACAAATATTATTGCCAATTCTCTCCACTTATTTATTTATTTTTTGACCAAAACACTTCTCCACTTATATATTCTTCTACAATTATGCCATTTCATGTTGTTTTCCAGTTTTTTTTTTTTTTGTCTCGTCACGAAAATTGGCAAAGACATTAAATTAATATGTGAATAATTATGAAACCAAACTTCGAAGTCTTTCAAAACGAAGAAAATATTTTATTCTATTAGATTTAAAGATTAGAAATTTAAGTATTACATGTTAGGGTTTATGATTCCCGAGATTTAGTTTTTACACTTTATTTTACTTAGGGGTTTATCTAAAACTTTGGATTTTAAATTTTACACTATTTTGTTAAATTTTTAAAATAGTCAATTTTCATAAATTTGATATAAATTTTAGACATTTCATAATTTTCCCATAGTTATTTACGTTTTTATCTTCTTTTTAAAAAAAACATTATATATATTTCTCTCATCCATTTTTGATTTTTTTCCCGACTCTTACAGATTGATAAACTTTATTTATATTTATTACCATTCAAGTGAAGAAACAACAAAAATAGAAAACAAATAGTTACCAATTAATCCTAATAACACAGAGAAAATTGGTAAAATAAAATTAGCCGAGGAGATTAAGAGTGGGAAATAAAGTAGAGATTTCTGTCCATAATGGGTTATATAGTTAATCATTAAATCAACGTCCACATAGACATATATAAGTACATGTAACTCTCAATACAAAGTAGTTCTTCACATATGCTTTAATTAAACGTACATAAGGTGAAGACACTTTCAAAGGTCAAAGTAAAGATCATAATATAAGTCACTCAAGAACATATCTATTAAGTACTATAGCCACAAAGCACCAGCTTCCTTGAGCAACCTTTTCAATGACCCATTGAGATGAAGAGTCATGACAGTATTGGCCGTTCCTACGAATTTCCCTCCGACAAAAACCGCCGGAACAGCAGGGCTGCAACCTAACCGGGCCAAGGCCCACTCGATATCTTTGCCGTACATGTCCTGGTCGATCTCTACAATCGCCGGGCTCACGCCTTGCTCGTAAAACAGCCGCTTAATTGCATGAGACATACAACAAGTACTCTTGCTGAATATCACCACAGCTCTTTGTGACGCCAATGTTGCTACCACATCCATTTGTATAGTAATATTCTTTTACTTTGTATATATGTCTTTTCCTTTGAGTAGCTTGGAGATTTGTGTTGATGGATTTGTTTTGGAGAAGTGAGTCTTGGAACTCTATATATATATATATATATAGTCATCTTTATGAACATATAGAGGTATCTTGGATTAATGATGGGGGCAACGTTAGAAGGGAGAATCATATTTTTGGGAAGTTGGATTGTGGATAAGAGAAGCAGATGATATGATGCTCTAGAGTTGACATATGTGAGGTGTAGAGATTGATATGCATATAGTGTAAGTTGTGATCATGATGATGCATGAAGAAATAATTCCAGTATTTAGGGATCTGTATTACGTGTTAAGGGAATGTCAACTTTGCATTTATTCTCATCGATCATCACTTTCTTGCCGCAGGGGGATTTACGTCGCCATTCATGATTCATGATAAATGATGTTCATGAACACATCCATAGCTATTAGTAATACCCCGAAAAGGTGATCAAGTTCGAAATTGCATGTATATATTCTTATTTTTGTATGTATATAAAGTTTTATCTAGAAAGAACTTTCCGCAAACCCACATGTAATATACATCACTAAAGAAACAACTAAACAAAAAGTAGATCAAATTATGGATTGCTTCTTTTTATAAAGTTAACTCAAAATAAAGAGATGAGTTTGCGTTCACACTCCATGCACGCTCTCAGTTATGTCAATCCGTCTGGTTATGTAACTGCATGTTGGTTTTACAGAATCACTAAGATTTTATGCTCGCGAAGATTAATTACTTACTTTAATAAAACAGTTCATAGTCTTAACAATAATACGATGGGGCACAAAATTCGTTGTGACTCTTGAGATAGCAATGGAGCCAAATCCAACAATAAAGAACGGTACGGCGATGCAAGTGGCGACATGACCGTTGTACTTAAGGCATAACCACGTCATCTGCAAAATTCCTCGAGTAGCTAGCAACTATTGGTTTAGTATGCCACAATCACTCTCGGTAAATAGTAAGATTCGAATTGATCGCCATTGTTTCAATCAAAATATTTATCTCAAATTTTAGCAATGGAATTAAGACGTGTTGTCATTAACGACAATTTCAGCGATGGAAAAATAGCGTATGTTGCTAATCATGCTTAGTGAATTACGAACTTATTTAGCCATATAGTTTTCAGCCGCTAAGGAGGATAAATTCTTGTTTGTTGGTCCTCTAATCTAATGAGTATTTAAATTTTATTTAGCTTAGTGAGTGTTTTTTTTTGTGTCAAGTAAATATCGTTATAAAATAAGCACTAATTAATCGTAAATTATTTTGTAGACAAACACACTTAACTATAAAATTTTACAATAAACAATCTAAATATGTTTTGATGTCAAGTAAATATCGTTATAAAATAAGCACTAATTAAGCGTAAATTATTTTGTAGACAAACACACTTAACTATAAAATTTTACAATAAACAATCTAAATATGTTTTGATGGTACAGAAATCAAATTATTACTTAATTACTTTTTGTACTACAATATAATTTCTTAACATTTGAAGTACTACATGTACGTTCTCACTTTGATTCGAGGGAAACTTGTAATCTGAATCGGATACTAACTTGGATATGTAACGATCTGTTGATGATTAATAGGCTCAAAAGACGACATATATAATTCTCTTTTCTCATCCTAACTTTGAATCGAAACTAAAGCATGATGCAGTCACTAAATCGGATGTAACCGAAACCGTTGATGATTAGTAATATTATAATAGCTAGGATCAGTCAGATAAATCGCGTAATAAAACTAGTGGACGAACGTTGGGACCTCCTAAAGCATATATATATCGTCGTCATATATACGCATGACGCATCTATATAATAATATTCTTTTTCTCTTTACCTTCTTGAATGATTTTACATATATTCAGTCCTTACAAATATAGGAAGGAGCTTACTCTAATGTTCACGTACTCGAAAATTCTATAATTTATTAAAATTAGAATTTTATAGTTGACATTTTGCTATTTGAAATTGACTTGTGTGGATTGTCTTGGACCAAATATTTTAGAATTAAAATGGTTTAAAATTGATCATTTTCCAAGAAACAAAATTGACTGGGGTCGGTAGATAAACAGGTCGTTGGTAGTCCTTTAGATAAAAAAAAAGAAAGAAGGTTTTACTAACATAGAAAACAATTGTGTTTAGGTTTTCTAAAGTCTTTTACATTCTTACACAAATCCATACCATTGTCCTGAATATAGCTTCAAACTGTTCCTCATAATTAAACAACGATGCATTTTTCTTTTTTCTTTATAAGAGTTTTAACAACGATGCATATATATTAGTTTGCATGTCCAGCAATGTATTTCATTGATCTCATTTATTATACAAAAGAAATGTAAGTGATATATATATTATATTCCTGGATTCTATATGTTGGAATAGGATGAAGGGAATATGATGACAAGATTGAAAACAGCGTGACCATTCATGAATGGGCCATTTTGGATAAAGCGATCGATTCTCCCAAAGATAAACATAGATCACACCACTTGTTACTCTCTCATTAGTCATTAATTACCCTTTTGCCGTCCCCAAAACCAAACCAATTAATCCATTTAAATAAAAAAAAATTAATGCTTAAATCAGAAAATAAAAGACGACAAAAATAATAATAATCAGATAAAATTTAGTTTATGTCTGATAAAAAAATTGAGTTTATGTTTTAATTAGTTCGTAATTTTCTTAAAAAAGTTCTGATCAAATACAAATAATTCGTATATGTTTTACGTATCCAATTTTTTATACCCCAAAATAGTTTGGTCGGATATTATTTGAAACAAAGACTTAGAACTAACCAGTTTTTATTTGAGTAATTCTATGAAAGGATTATGGATGTGAAAATGAAAAAAAAAAAAATAGAAAATGGTTTTATGGATGTGAAAATGATAAATTTGAAATACAATAAAATGTGTTGGATGTTCGCTTGATGTTAAAATCTCGCACCTGAAAATATCTAGTTGCTGAGAAAACACATGTCGAAAGAATGCAGCCACCACTTTGTTAAGGTTATCTTGCTCTATCCATTTCGTCTCTAGCTCTTTCCATGTAGCTTCATTTTAATAATTCTTTCCTTTTTTTTTTTTTTTTAACATCAGATAAATCTTTATATCCTTTTTTGGGTTCAGTTCATGTTAATCTTTTCTTTTTAATTAAGAAGACCTATATTTGTTTACAAATTTAAAAATCTTAATATTTGGACAAAATATGTTTGGGGTGTTTTATTCAAATACTAGTTTTGGGGGTAAGAAACGTAAACCCTTAAATCTTGCGTCACTGTTGTTCTACGCTATATATAATACGGCCTATAGTTCATTAATACTCTAAATACGGCGCCGTATTAATAAAATCTACTACACTGAACCTTTCGAGTTGACCCAGTTGGATAACCCGGCTTGACTCAGAGGCTACGAATCGCTCGGGCTCTGAATGAAACCACAGGTTCTCTTCCGAGGCGGATTTGAGATTTGTATATCCCATGCTTCTCGCGTTGTCGACTCTGTCCATCGATCTCCTTCCGCTTCTGTATTTCCAGGTACCATCGATCTTCATTTCACGCATTTTTGTATACCAATGCTTGATGATTGCTTTGGAAAAATGGCAACTTCCGTAAGATCTTGTTTAGGAGTTTCCTAATCTTAAAGATGACAACAAAATGTCGAGAATCTCTGGCTAGGGTTAGTGTATGACATTAGATTCTAGAGAGTATAGATTCTTAAGGCTTGGCCTTTGCAATTTGGTGAGTGATTCAGATATGATGATAATGTTTTGATGATTCCGAGATCAAACTTTTCCCCTGAAGCAAAAAACATGTCGAGAATCCTAGAGGTTGCTATTTTGTTTTGACGCTCTATCTTGGAATGGCTCTTGTGCTCGCAAGAGTGTTACCTGATCAGGTTCTGTTAATGTCAAACCGTCGAGACGAGGATGACATTAGTTTTCTGTTTGATGTTCTGCAGAACCTACGGAGATTTGTGAGTACTTTTACTTCTCCCTTCTTGTGTTCCTTGTTCGGTTAAGATAATTCTCACTATCGAGTCTGAGATTATGTTTGTTCTTGGATTGTAGAGATTGTCCAGTCTTCGTAGTCATATGCGTTAGAGCACAAGAAGGCCAAACTCATGGACCAAGTAATGAAACTCGAATAACCTGCCTCTACAACCCGGATTTAGTTTTCAGGTGTGTAGTTCCATCACTTTGTTGCTCACTTTTTACGGGTTTTCTTTGAAACTTGGTGACATATACCTTCTCCGGTTTCTATGGCTCGCTAATTCGATGAGCTTTGTTATCATGAAATGAACTTCAACTGAATGTTTTCAGGATTTGTCATGACGATACAGATAACAGGGATCTATTAGCTAAGTAATCGAAAAAATTCTGCAAAGCTGGAGTCTCAAGTTAAGGAAGACCAGATTTGATGTATGGATTGAAATTTGCTGCCAAAAGAGGTAGGTTTGGTGTAGTTGGTTTCCTATGTTGTTCTTGCATCGATTTCTATTTCTTCTAGAGTTTGTCACACACAACAATTCCTTGATTTGAAACTCCAAGTGGTCTTGAGATATTGTCTAGGTAAAACATCAGACGAGACATCAACCTATCATATGTCTTACTTTTGTTGTTTAGGATATGCCAACTTCGCTTTTGCGGTACTTATATGTATTGAGAAAAAAAAAGATAGAAACCGGTAGCCAATTTGGTAAAACAACCCTGAAGTACAATTTTCTTTCTTTTTCTAATCTCGTCCATTACCGTAATAATGCTGCTAGAAACAGAAGAATAGGCAAACAATTTTTTGGCTAATTAGGCTTGTAGAAGATGTCTTGTACTACTTGGATGCCAATTGCTTACTGCTTCACTGTACTCGTTCTGTATCAGGAGAGAGTTACACTCAACACACACTCTCCGGTGCTTTTCCATGTGCCAAAAGGTAAACAATCCTTTCTGCATCCTCATGTTATGGGGGCATTATCCACCCATTCATATTTTGAATTTTCAGGATTATCCTTTGAGACATTTGCTTTCTCTCTCAGGGTTTTCTGCTAGAACAGAAACCCGAAGAAGCTGCTGCTGTAATCCAACAATATGTTGTGTATACTCTTCACAGGCATATCCTGTTGAGAAGAAGTCAGCACTTGAGGCTGAGTTCAAGAAGCTGGTCAAATGAGTGGCCCGTGGACGTTATTAAGCACCAAACTGAAGAAGAAAAGAAGGTAGAATTCTCTGTGACAGAGATTAAGCCATTCAATTCAATATATGCATGTATCACTGAAACCAAAAAGCTCGTAATCTAAAACTATGCCCAACTTTATTGTGCTATAAAAACCAAAAGCAGCTTCGCTGAGATCTGACATCCCTGCAATGGTCAATGCTTTGGTAAACTCGGGTTTGAGTGTACCGTATGTGACACAACACACAACGTAGAAGATCGTGTCGACATCAATATAAAGGCAACTTTCAGTTCATATGAATCAGTACGAAGTATTCATATTCTATACATTTTGTTTCTAGACATCAATATACGAGGTCGTCTTTCTCACTCGAACAGTCTGCGACTGATGATGTAATTAGGACGACCGAAATTAATGTACTTTCACTACTTTGTCCAATATGGCTGAATTGTATCGATGATTAAATTGAGCAGAAATTGAGGTGATACAAATATTGAGATGAGAAAGATGACGAAACGAAAAAGATTATAAGAAAATGGATCGTGTATAATACACATTTTTATGAGATTTTTGTATTTCCATTTATGATACACAAAATTTTAAATTTCATAGAATACATAGTATTCTAAATTTCGCAGAACATATAGAAAATAGGGCAATTTTCTTAAATGGTACAAAACTTAGTTTTCAAACTAAATATAGCCTACACGCTCATTTTAGATCAGAAATAGCATTCAATTAACATTAAAAGACAATTCTTCCTTCGTAATAGAAAAAGAAAATTTTCTAAAAAATCATTTAATTTCTTCTTAATTTAGGGACGACGGCGAGGAAAACCCTTTCTCCGACGAACGATAGCAACGTCTCCGCCATCTCCGATTACTTTCGACCTTTCACTGCTCTATCATCTACTTCCCAGAAACAAGACCAAATTCGATCCCTCGTCAAGTAATTCCTACATTTCTTCAACAAATCTATCTCGCTCTTACCCAAACGCCTCTCCGTCGTCGCAAATGAAGATCGTGATTCGGCCGGAGATTTGTTCCATGCGTATCAACTCTGCTTGGATTGCCTTGAGTCGGTCTCCGCTCAGTTAGCCTACAAGCCTCATACTATTCAGCTTAAGAGTTTGCGAATGATTCACTGTCTTGATGCTTGGGGTTTTTACGAGAATGTTAATACCTAAGCATTTAAGGTACTGGAGAGGTTTAGAGGCTCCAATATTCGCTCCTTGAAGTGTCGGTTGTTGCCGGAGGTCCAGGACAGAGAGGCGGACCTGGCGATGATTATAGTAAAGGATGTGGCAGTATCTTCAAGGCTGTGGCAATGGTTCAGCAAACAGATGATAAGCCATACAAAATAGTCCTTCTCTTGCTCGAGGAGGTCAGAGCCTGCTTCAGGTCAGTGTGGGATTAACTTTCTTCTTTGATTTTAGATCAATGCAACTTCCATTGTGCACTAGTCATAACTTTAGAAATATGATTTTGTAGGATTTTGTAGAATGAGTCTTCAATTTTAAAGGTCTGATTGTTGCTTTTCTTCCTTCGGTTGTAGATTTTTTATACACGGATTACTAAGGAGACCAAAAATTCATTGTCACCACATACTCTACAAAATATTTTGGTAAGTATTCTTATTGATTTTCTTGAATGAGCTCTTCATACTCTGTTTGACTATTTGTTTATTGTTTGCTTGCAAAAATCTCTAATTTTATGGTTAGTGACTGAAACAAGATTAGCTTGCTTAATAGCTTCAGCGGCTGATCAAACTTTGTTTTATCTCTTTGGAAATGAACTCTTGTTGCATTCTGATTTAAACTCATAAATTTCACAAGCTTGTATAATTTTTTTCAGAAAGTTTTTTCGTGTTTAGTTTGTTGGTATTTTGGATCACATAAATTCACTTATTCACTATGACCATATGTTTTCTACATGAGTTAGTAATGGATTTGAATGTCTCATTTGAGAGTAAGCGTGATTCTTCTTCTCTTAGGATGTTTTAGGAAGACCTTCCTAACACATTAAGACAACTTCCTGAATTTTTAATTGGGAATGCCTTTCTAATTTTCAGAAAAGATTCTTAATAGTTTAGGAAAGTCTTCTTGAATCGTTAAGCAAACTTCAAATATCGAATGTCCATCTTCCTCTCTAATATTTTGTAATTCTTTTTTGGTTTAACAATCTGTAGTTTTTTTAACATATGTTTATTATACATTTTTTAACCTTCAAAGCTCGCGCCTTCTCGACATCAGCAAAAGAGAAGCTTGAAGCTTCAGGTTGTACACTCACTGTGTTGCCCGGAAGAAAGAAATGGGTGAAGCCATCGGTTGCAAAGAACCTCACACGAGCAAATGAATACTTTGCCAAGAAAAGATCTTCTGCTGCTGCAGCTTTTGCTTCAGAACGAGCAGCTTCTGCTTAAGCTTCTTTATTTTCAAGCTCTTCAATGTTGCAAAGCTGTAGAAATAATTTTTCTATGAGAATCGTTAATTACAATTCCCTTTGCCCCCTTTTTGGTATGGTGAAGAGATTTACATTTTGTTGTTTAAGAGTCATTATCAGAAAGATTTTGTAAACCGGCATAAATTATTGAATGTGTTGTTCCTCAATAGAAACGTTTTTCTAAATTTAGGATGACTTTCCTAAATTTTAAAAATGCTTCCTAAATCAAACAAAATAATATTAGCAAATTAGCAAAAAGATTTAGGAAGGTTTTTTTAGAAGTTTAGAAACACCTACTAAATTTTTATCTAGAAATTAGTAATTAACATATGATTTAGGTGGACTTTATATAACTTTAGAAGGGTTTCTTAAAAGTTTAAAAATACATCATAAATTTTTAACATATAATTTAGGATGGCTTTCCTAAACTTGTAAAAATACTTACTAAATAAAATTAGCAAATTAGCAAAAGGATTTTGGAAAGTCTTCCTAGAAGTTTAGAAACACTTCCTAAATTTTTATTTAGAAATTATTAATTAACATATGATTTAGGTGGACTAGAAAGGTTTCTTAGAAGTTAAAAACTACATCCTAAATTTTTAACATATAATTTAGGATGGCTTTCCTGAATTTGTAAAAGTGTTTCCTAAATCAAACAAAATCAAATTAACAAATTAGGAGAAGGATTTATGAAGGTCTTCCTAGAAGTTTAGAAACAATTCCTAAATTTTTATTTAGAAATTATTAATTAACATATGATTTAAGTGGACTTTATACACTACAAGAAAACATGTAATATTCCAACAATTTTTTCTAATGATTAGAGTTGTTGGAAAATTCCAACTAATTTCTCATAAATTTCCATCTAAAATTAAATTTGTTGGAAATACGTCACAAAATTCCAATAAATATAATTTATCGGACTAGCATCACAAAATTAGTTGAAAAATCGTTGGAATATTTCAAAGAATCTAGATTCGTAGGAAATTATTGACGGAATTAAATTTGATAGAAATTATCTACTAAAAATTTGTTCGAAATTCATTTCTTTTGTTCATATGGTCGGTGGGCCCATTCCCAACAAATTTGCTATAAATTTTTGTTACACCTGTTCACAAAACCACTCAAAATCTATTTAAAAATTTTGGCACGATTTCAATTTTTTAATTTATTTCGTGTTTGGCGCCCATAATTAGACATAAACATTAAAATTACCGCTTCGTACCCGGATCCATCGGATTCCAGGCGAACCATCCGTCTCAATTCTTTTCTTAACCTTTTTTCTCTCCTCATCCTCGTCTAACTCTTGCGACAGGTATTGCTTAACACATAGATGGTTAGTGATTTTCCGTTTATGATTTTGATTTGAGTTATGGATTTAAAAATAACACATGTGGTTTCGATTTCTGGATTTCTAGGTTTAAAAATTGGGGAATTAAAAATCTGGTTAAATGGTCACCGAATATAATATTGGATCCATGATGTATTGCTTTAAGATTCTGGATTATGTGGTTATTTTTTAATTATTTTCAGAACTTGTGGAGAAATAGCGACATGGCTTATAAACGAAGGGTGGACCAAAATCTCATAAGATCCATAAGATGGGTTTGAAGCTTCAAGACATTGACTTTTGGACTTCTATAATGAAAAGTGCATATCTAGATCTCGTTCCACCTTCTATGAGAACAAGCGAAGACGACGACCTTTGAATTTTAGTAGTACTCTTATTTTGTTATCATGAAATCATTATCATGTTTAAGTATTTTGTCATAGCTAATTGTTCTACTTTTAGGTTTGTTTAATATGTTTAATTATTTATTATTAAAATTTTAAAGCTTGCTTAGGTTTTGTGTTTTCACTTTATTTATAATTTTTTAAAAATTCATCAACAGTAAATAACTTTTTTGAACCAATTTTTTTTTTTGAACCAATCAATAGTAAATAACTAAATATGAATATATCTGATAAAAATAGTTTCACAAATTAATCTATAAATAGATGAGAATGTGTTGGAAATTACTAATAAGTTTCCTACAACTTATTCATCAACACGATTTGTTGGTAATTTCTAACAAATTTCTATCAAAATAGTTCATTGGATTTTTTTATCAATCTTCCAACAAAATTTTATTGTAGGAATTTTTCCAACAAATGTCTGACGATTTTTGGTTTCCAACGGTCAATTATTTGGATACAGAAGACATTATTTAGAATGAATTATTTGACCATTTAAAAATTTACTAAACATTCAAGTAAATATAAATGATTTTTTAGTTTTCAAATTTTGACATATCTGACCAAAATTGAGTTTTTATTTTAATATACATAAAAGTTTTAATTTATACATGTTTAGGAAGGTCTTCCTAAATTTGTAATACAACTTCCTAAATTGTTACAAATAGTTGAATTAGTATATTGTTTCTAGGTAGATCTCAAAATAACCAAATTTTAATCTAGTCTATACTAAAAAAGAAGAAGATCAAAACAAAAAACAATAGTGTTTAGAATAACTGAATAAATATGAAAGTATTACTAAAACATAATAAAAGATTTCTTAAACGTTTGGATAGCTTCCTTAAACGTTTAAATGGTTTTCCATTTCCTAATCGTTGCCAAAGTTTACTCCACCTTCATTATACGTGCCTCTAGATTCAATGCTAGCTCATATATTGCAAGCTTTCTCTGCTTCAATCTTTCATCATCATCGTTTTNTTTCTGCTAGAACAGAAACCCGAAGAAGCTGCTGCTGTAATCCAACAATATGTTGTGTATACTCTTCACAGGCATATCCTGTTGAGAAGAAGTCAGCACTTGAGGCTGAGTTCAAGAAGCTGGTCAAATGAGTGGCCCGTGGACGTTATTAAGCACCAAACTGAAGAAGAAAAGAAGGTAGAATTCTCTGTGACAGAGATTCAGCCATTCAATTCAATATATGCATGTATCACTGAAACCAAAAAGCTCGTAATCTAAAACTATGCCCAACTTTATTGTGCTATAAAAACAGGCTGTAGCAGCTTCGCTGAGATCTGACATCCCTGCAATGGTCAATGCTTTGGTAAACTCGGGTTTGAGTGTACCGTATGTGACACAACACACAACGTAGAAGATCGTGTCTACATCAATATAAAGGCAACTTTCAGTTCATATGAATCAGTATGAAGTATTCATATTCTATATACATTTTGTTTATACCTTCAAAAATCAATCTTTTACGTGTACGTGTTATCTATGTTCCTAACGAGGTCGTCTTTCTCACTCGAACAGTCTGCGACTGATGATGTAATTAGGATGACCGACATTAATGTACTTTCACTACTTTGTCCAATATGGCTGAATTGTATCGATGTTTAAATTGAGCAGAAAATTGAGGTGATAAAAATATTGAGATGAGAAAGATGACGGAACGAAAAAGGTTATAAATAAAATGGATTGTATATAATACAAATTTTTATGAGATTTTTGTATTTCCATTTATGATACACAAAATTTTAAATTTCATAGAATACATAGTATTCTAAATTTCGCAGAACATATAGAAAATATGGATTATAATTTTTGTAGAATATAGAGACTATATAGAATACATATTTATAAATTAATAGAACATGTAGATTATGCAGAAAACATATTTTAAACTTCATATAACATATAGAAAAAGCAGAATATGAATTCTAAAACCCATTGAACACATAAAAAGTTTAGAAGACTTATTACATTATTTTGGTTTTGTCGAATACGAATTCTAAAATCTATTGAACACATAGAAATCAAATTCTCAAAATCAGTAATGTCGATCAGGCTTATTATTTCTCCTTCAATATTAATAAAAGCCAACTTGTTTTCACACGTTGCTCGCTCATATTCCAAGTATTGTATCATAGTAGACAGCTGATGTTAGACAACCTCAATTAATAAAATCTTAAAAAACTTAGGGGGTGTATTCAATCTATATTTGGGAGGATTTGGAAGGATTTGAGTTTTAATAAGTTTTTAGATGATTTTGGATGAATTAGAAAAGTTCTTATGATTTGTTATTAAAACTCTATGAAATCTCACCTAAAACTATGAGATTTGTTTTTTAAAAATATATTTTTAACTAACAAACTCCACCAAAACTACATAAAATCACTAAGAATCCTCTTAAATCTACTAGTTCAGTAACATAATTTTAAAGAATATTTTAAAATTCATGTTTGAAAAACAAAGGATTTTTTGTTTTTTTTAATACAAATCACTCTAAATTTCAGTTTGAATACAGCCGCTTATACTTTCAGATTTTCTAACCCTTCTCTCCTTCTAGCGTTCAAGCTTGAGTTTGTAGAAATCTTGAATGACTACAAAGTGGGATCAAATATGAGAGGATCTTATCGAAAATAAGAAAAACAAATTCAACAAGAACAATTTGGATATTTCTTAATTTTTTCTGGAATCTCGTATTTCTTGATTTCATCATTTGCATCGAACAAAGGCATATTGCTTGTATTTAGAGTTGATGTGAGTTTGAATACTTTATCAAATCCCGCTCTCTGAGCTTTATCCATGTTCTTTGTGATCATCACAATCTCGAATTCGACAATTGTATCAGTGCAAAAATAGTACAAAAATCAAACAAATCTTGGAAAACAAAATCCAATCCAATAGTAGGCTAACCTAACATCTTAAGGTGAGAGTTAATCCCCCACCTAACGCCGCCAAATTATCCAATGCTTTCTTCTTCTCCCGAAAGAAGAGAAGGGTAAGACCGTCGATGTCTGCAAAAAGAAAGTGGAAGATCTAAAGATCAGTGGAACGATCAAACGTTTAAAACAAAAACAAGATCTCGATCAGTTGAACCTATAGCTCAAAGGTTTAAAACAAAAACAAGATCTCGATCAGTGGATCAAAGGTTTTAAAACAAAACAAGATCTCGATCAGTGGAACGTATTGATCAAAGGTTTTAAAAACAAAACAAGATCTCGAACAGTGGAACCTTTTGATCAGTGGAACATATAGATCAAAAGTTTAAAAAACAAAACAAGATCTCGAACAGTGGAACCTATTGATCAGTCGAACATATAGATCAAAGGTTTAGAAAACAAAACAAGATCTCGAACAGTGGAACCTATTGATCAAAAGTTTTTAAAAAAAAAATTCTCTCGGTTCTTTTCGGGAAGATGGATTCTTTATTGCTGAATTAAACGCGATGACTATGATCATTGACGGGGTGGTTGCTATACATCAATAGATCATTTCACTTCAATCCGAGCTTTAATCTCTGAGTCTACCACTTTCAACATCGCTCGTAACTGAAGGTACTTGATCTTATGATATTTGTTTTTTAAACCAGTTTGGATCTATGATACTGTGATCTTCCACTATTAGTTTGATCGATCTTTCAATCTTCCATTTTTGCAGCTATCGAGACTTTTTTTGAAAAAACATAGGATTTTTTTTTTATAGATCTTTCAATCTTCCACTATTTGTTTGATCGATCTTTCAATCTTCCACTTTTTTCAGCGATCAAGACTTTTTGTGAAAAGCATAGGATTTTTCTTTTTAAACAAATCACTCTAAATTTTGGTTTGAATACACCTTCTTATACTTTCAGATTTTCTAACCCTTCTCTCCTTCTATAGTTCAAGTTTGAGTTCGTAGAAATTTTGAATGACTACAAGGTGGGATCAAATATGAGAGGATCGTATGGAAAATAGGAAAAACAAATTCAACAAGAACAATTTGGATTTTCTAAAACAAATTCAACAAGAACAATTTGGATATTTCTTAATTTCTTTTGCAGTCTCGTATTTCTCATCATTTGAATCAAACAAAGACATATTGCTTGTAATTTATAGTTGAGGTGAGTTTGAATACTTTGTCAAATCCCGCTCTCATTACAATGATGAGATCGTCATTGTTCTCTGTACTCATTACAATCTTGAATTCGACAATTGTATCAGTGAAAAAATTGTACCAAAAAAAAAAAATCTTGGAAAAAAGAAGAGATTAATAAATTAGAAAGAAACATGAAATCCTTGAATGATTTGGATAAATGAGCCACAATAGTCTACACCTCGATAGGGAACCATTTCTTTCCTTTCATTTCATGCAAAAGATTCCTATAATCTTTAATCCAACATCCCACTGCAAGCTATGTTATTTTTAAAGTAGTGCCATTAATCTCATTCCATACACCAACGCTTGTGTAGGCACTAACCATGTTAATAGTTTTCTTGATAAATATTTTGAAACCTCAGTATCATAGTATCATGGTACCATAGGCTCCATAGGTTTTTCATAAATTAGATATACTACGTTCGTAACAATAATATGTGGATTGTAGTAGGGTATGTTAGAACTCCATCCAGTTCCAATACTAATTGTACCATTGACAAGTATTAATGGGATAATATGCATGTACCTAACAAGCATTATTAACATATCAAGCGAACTAGTCTTATAGAAAGAAAAGAAAACAGATGTACCAAATGGGCAAAGACTTACCGAACTAGCTCTATCTCTTTCCCCTCTTCATCTTGTATTCAAGGATGAAATGATCCTCTTGACGAAACAAGAACATTGCTATTTTCGACAGTTCAGTGGGTTTATGTATTGGCTGGGATGCATCTTTTCCTGTATATAAAAACAATCGTGGACACCATGAGTACAAGCATATATATAACGAGAACAATTTAATTTTTTTATTTGCTATACTTACTGAAATTCTTTTTTATATGAATAAATCATTTAAACCTGTTATTTGTAATCAAAATCATAATTAAAACAGTGTCATTATTCTTTATATAAATTTAAAACAGTATCATTATTCTTTATATAAATTTAAAACAGTGTCATTATTCTTTATTAGAAAATGAACAGTTTTTTAGTTTGTAGTTTGAAATAAAGTTTAGTTTCTTTATATAGTTTAATTTTTTTTAAAGTGATATTGAAATTGTTGGAAGTTTTTTTTATCTTATCACGAAAATTGCTGGGAGTTTAAAATGAATGATTTATATTTTAAGAATTAAAAATGCAAATTTCTCTCTCTATATATATATACTAGGTGATAATCCGCGCCATGCGCGGGGTGAGAGATTTATTTTTTTCGGGTAAGTAAATTTGGATTTAAAATATAATGATTTCTAATTATTTTAATATTAAATTTTAATTAAATTCTTATTAACAAACGAGATTAATAAAATAATATTTAGCTTTGTTTAAGTGAAGTTGAATTTATTTATTATTTAATTTTTTTAATTGAAAAATTAAACTTTAGCAAAAAAATTTATTTTAGTTTTTATATAATAAATTGTTATGTTGAAAATACAGTAGGAAAGAGTTTAAAATTTGTATAATATGAAAACAATTAGAAAGATAAACGAAGAGATCATAAATAGATTATGAAATCAATATCTAAAATAAATAATAATATGATTTGAAAAATAAAAGCACTAATATATGTCTTTAGAGATATTTATTTTTAAATTGGTATTGTGATTCTAAAAAAATTGAACAGGACGGGTCTGCATATTATTATATTTTGCTCTAATTCTTGACACTAATCAAAGGGTATTGACCAGAAGCCTGTCGGTTTGTAAGTTATGTATTACGAATGAGTTATGTGTATATAAATAAAAATATTAGACAAATTATAAGGTATTCATATTTACATCAATCTGAATGATTGTATTTCAGGAATCTGAGGATCAAATAGAATTTGAGAATAATGAGTTAATATTTTATATAGTTAATGCTTTCAACAATAATATCGGAATATACTATTGACTATTAAATGAGTCAATCTTCTTATTAGATCTTTCCGTATTGATTGACTCTATTATCACAAAGATTGATTTCGACTACATATATATTTTTCTGTTACATACATAGTAAGAATACATTTTAGAGATTGCGGAAATATAGGGGATAAATGCATAATCACTTTATTTCCTTAGAGATTACTATATCGTATTTAGTTACTAAACCGTATTTAATGTCATGTCCAAAAAGACATTTCGTTTTTTGGATTAAATTTAATTAAAGTAATTATAATATCTAAATTAATGTATAGATATTTAAAAGAAACTGATTGGGAAACATATGAAATGTCTTTGTGAAAGTGGTTGTGTGCTTTCTATGTTGTCTTTGATGTCTTAAGTTTGATTCCTCAGAAACGAAATTAGTATTTTTTATTTATAATAATTTTATTATCATTATCATTATCATAAATCTCAATAATAATTTAAGATTTAAGATTAATTAATAAAAAATGTCAGAATAATTGTGGTGCTGACACATCAGCAAAATGGCACCATTGTAAATAAAAGGGTTTGTCAGAATGTTTCTCAATTAATATATAGAGAATATATGTACATATATAAATATATAGATATATCATATACCCTTTTCGAATATATGAGCTAATTAATAATTTATCTTTACAAACAAAAAAATGATTAACCCTAGTCAGATTTGATTTAACCACAACGGTTTGATTAAGATCTCGACGCTTTAAAAAAATCTTCTCTCACACACCTCTTCCTTTGATCTTTAGCGGTTGGAACTAGATCTTCTCTCTATATACGTATCTCTCTCTTGGCAGAAGAAAACCCTAAAACATTTCTCTCTTCAATCTCACAAAATGGCATCTGGATTTACCATAACCATGGCCAATGGGTCTACCATAAGCATTCCGGCTGGTGAAGGATTTACCATTACCATGAACCCAGCTGGATCCGGTGTAGGGCCAGGCGTTGGAGGAGCTCACCCTCTTCCTCTCTCCTCTCCGGAAACGGCTAACCCTAAAGTTTTCTTTGACATGACCGTGGACGGCAAACCGGCTGGTCGGATCGTGATGGAGCTCTTCGCCAACACGACACCACGGACGGCAGAGAACTTCCGGGCACTGTGTACCGGCGAGAAAGGCATGGGGACGCTTGGTAAGCCACTCCACTACAAGGGATCAATCATCCACCATCTCGGCAGAGAACTTCCGGGCACTGTGTACCGGCGAGAAAGGCATGGGGACGCTTGGTAAGCCACTCCACTACAAGGGATCAATCATCCACCATCTGGACCCCGGTTACATGCTATGTGGAGGAGATTTCGTTGCCGGCAACGGAACCGGAGGCGAATCGATCTACGGCAGTAAATTTTTCGACGATGAGAACTTCATCAAGAAGCACACCGGTCCGGGTATCCTCTCCATGGGCAACCGTGGTCCAGACACCAACGGATCTGAGTTCATGATCTGCATGACAAGGAGCTTCCAACTCGACGACGAGTGCGTCGCGTTTGGCCAAGTTGTTGAAGGATTGGATGTGATCAGGAGCATTGAGAAGGATGTCCCAACTGTTGGGGGCAGGCCTTCCAAGCCCGTCGTGATCGCCGACTGCGGTCAGATTTCATAGATCTGAGAGTTTGTTTTATCCTTACAACTTACAATGATCGTTTTGATGTTTGGTGTGTTCTTGTTCCTCGTTTGGTTTAGATTTGATACCATTGGGAAAATGATAACCCTAGCTATTATTGCTACTGCAAAAATAAATCACAAGTTCTGTTTAAAACATTACTTACGTTATTCTCCATAGATTATTATTATGTAACTAACTAGACGAAAATATAGATCATTGTTAACATTTTAAACTTCTATATATCGTAGCTTATTCAGTTATTTCCTAAACTCTATTGAAAAGGTACATATTATTGAATCTTTTTTTTCTTTCTTTATGGACAGTTTGTTTTAGATGTTCTTCAATGGCCCCATATAACCAAGAGTTGTCTTTATACCAATTTGAAAAGTTATCTTCGAAAGCAAAGATATTGACTGAGCGCAATCTCACTACATGAATTTGCTTACTTTCACGAAGAAGTAGTTATCATAGTAGAATTCAAAGAACCCTTTTTCACAAATATTATATATGAGAGGCTGGTGGAGCATATCACCGCTATGTGAAACAATATATTTAGAGAGCTATTGTTATTTGATATTGCATTGATCTTCTTATCCCAAACTAATTAACTTCTTAATACTCTTTAAACTGTGTTTTGGGCAACATGTGGTTGTATGTTAGGAAAAGTGGTAAGAGTGAATCTATCTTTTAATTAGCTGCAACGAAATACATAGAAAAGACTTTGGAAAGCCATTTTGCAAACCATATATTTTTCAAAGAGTATGTTAGGAAAAGTGGTAAGAGTTAATCTATCTTAAGTGTAACACAAAGTTTTGGAGTTTGCATTGATCCAAAATCTAATCAAATATCTGACTATTTAGCACAATGTATTCTTCCTTAACCTCTTGTGAATTTGAATTTGCAACATGAAACTGGTCGTTAGTGACTGAATTAAGCCAAATAAAATGGAACAAGTTGTTGATGTATTGCTAACTGATTTGAGAACCTGCTGAAACAAGACATCGGTACAGACTCTGAGACAGTAGAAGTACGTGTTACAGAGGCTGATACAGAACAGAATCGACATACATATTGTGGCAGTGCCGACAGAGACACTGAGGCAGAACTGACACATATGTTGAAGGAGTACTTAAATGCAGATGCTAAAGGAGTACTTGATGTGAGCGTTGATACAGCTATCGACACAGAACAGAAATATGTTGTGGAGATCAGAAGGCTGATTTATCAGACGTCGTATCAGGAGGCTGATGTATCAGACGTCGTATCAGGAGGCTGATGCATCCGACGTGGTATCAGGAGGCTGATGCATCAGAGGATGAATCAGACGACGCATCAGAAGGCAAGAACTTGACGCCGCATAAAAGATGATGTGGCAAGTGGCTTGCTGAGTTGGACAATGTTGCTAGGAATGATATATTCGCTGCAACGGATTTGGTAAGTAGATAAACTTGGGGAGCAAGTTGTATCTATCCGAGATCGCGGGAGGATCCTAGGTTCTATGGTTAAGCGTGGTATAAATACCAAGAGGCCGTCTTATGAAGATGGCACGCGCCTAGGGTATTATTGAGAGAGGCACACGTGAGTGTGGCGTCGCCCCCACCAGACAGACAAGATGTAGGGATCTGTAGGTTCTGTTGGTGGTGTTACTGTGAATCGAGCAATCCGCGGAAAATAGGATGTGTGAGGATTCACAATAGATTTTCATGTAGAAAAGATTGGATACAATTGTAATTGTTATCTTGTTCTAATGAAATCGTTCTGGACGAGGTCCCGGAGATGTAGGGAAAACCGAACCCCGTTAACAAACTTGTGTGTTCTTTATTTTATGGACTTGATATGTTTGTTATGTACTCCTCGTCAGTTGAATATAGCTAGGGCCACAAATCTACACTTTCAATTGGTATCAGAGCGGGACTCGATAGAGATCCGTTCTTATTTCGGGTATGGTCTTGGACTAGATTTGTGCCTAGCTGAGAATTTGTGAAGAATATAAAGTCATGGAGAGGAAATCTGTGGATTTAGGGTTTATCGGTTATACATGAGGTCTCGGAGGCGATTCTAGATGTCAACAAGGATGTTGCTGAGCATTCTGATTAGAAGCTGGTTCTAGATTGTGTTGATTTCTCCGCCGTGTTATTGCAAAGATATTACCGTAAAAGAAGAATTCATATGGAGAACTGAGTTGAAACTACACGAAGAGAGTTTTAAGACAGAATAGCGTGTATTGTGAGAAAGCAAAGAAGTTCCAACTATCGCGAGTGACCGAAGATTCACCGAAGTTGAAGAAATTTTGATCGGACTTCCATCGAGCATATTTAGACATTAAGGTTCGCCGTCGGGAAGGAGAGTCGAAGCGAATAATGTTGTTTTTGGGCTTGATAATCTACTTTAGGCTCGTTACTTATGTTGGTATTTCAGATGTGGAGAGTCCAACTTAAAGCTAGACAAAGTGTTAAAGCTTCACAAACATCAGATGTCGCCGTAAATCAGTTGTTCCTAGTCTGGTATCGAAGAATAGAACAGCTTCCAGTGGAGAATATGCAGTAATTAAAGATGAAGATATTTGGTGCATCAGAATTAAAGTCAAAGGGTCTCTCTGGTTTGAAAGGTTTGATGTGCGTGCTTGTCTCCTTTTGGTTCGGCAACTGCTCGATTGTTGGTTGGAAATTAATTGTGATATTGAGAAATCAGGTTGAGTATTCGTCTGGTTAAAAGGGTTGAGACAAATTCAGAAGTCAAAGTCATGATTGTGGTGTTAAAAGTTGTATCAGACTCTGTCTTCTACAAAAATAGAGGATTTGTCTGAAGAAGCTGATGATCTAAGCCTCAATGGTGGAAGCCACGAGTTTTTGTGGTGCCAAGAAGGACATCTAAAGCGTCAATGAAAAAGATAGTGATTTGTTTTAATGGCGGTGTTAGTGTTATCGGAAATTGACGGTTGCGATTAACAGAGAAGTCGATGGGCATAAGAGTGAAATCTTAAAGAATGAGCTTTCTGCGGCTAAGCTATAGGATATCGGTGATGTATCTTTTTGTTAACAAAGGAGATCGCTGGAGATGTGCGTTAGTGGTCAATTTTCGATCGAGGTTTGGTTTTTCCATAGGAAGACAAGGGAGCTTTGATTTTGCCATCAGGGGAGAGAGTTTGCGAGTTGCGAGTTTTTGTTATTTGACTGAAGAGGTGATGATGCAGATTGTGAAAATCTGGCCTCAAAGTCATCCTCTATGGATTTACAAACTAAACTGGTTATCAAGAGATTGGATGAATGACAAATCAAAGCACACCAGCGATGTCGTTAAAATCAATAAAGGCCGAGAGTCGAAATTCCATGGAGAAGGAATTTTCACAACCCACTAGTGAAGGCGTTCTCTGGCCATTGGGAAGAAGAAGTTGTGAACTTCTATGATCGTCTATGTGAATTATAAAGTAAAAGGAGGAGATGATGTGATTTCTTGTTTTGAAACCACAAGGCAGAGATTCACGAGGTTTGAGATGTCTATCCGTAGAACAACAGAAGCCTTGTTTTTGCTATCCGAAAAGAGAGGCTTTGACTCCTTGGTGTTCAACTAAAGAGGTGGATGAGCTTATTTGATTATTGGTGAACCAAGCCCAGATGGCGTATAAGGAGAAGAAATTGCATTTTTTTTTAAAGTACACATGATGTTATAAGGGAAAGAGAGATAGTTCAGCAAGTAATAGAGTTACAAGGAAAAATCTCATTGGTAAATAAGATTTGTTCAGAAATAAAGATCCAATCTCAGTCTTCAAGAAGTCAGTGTTCAAGATCACGTGAAATAACATCTATGAGACACATAAATACTGAATCTTTGGGAACATCTTGTAAGTTTCAGTATTTGTGCTTTTGGCGGTTGTGATATCTGATCCACGTGAAGGAATTCCAAAATGTTGTCTGAGAATTTTGGTGAAGGATCTGCTTCCGAGGTCAGACTCATGCTCTAGAAAAACTGAGAGGATTACACACTAGTAATGATTAGTCCAAGAAAAGTTTTTTTTTGAAGACCGTATCAGCAAGGAAAGAAAATCTTGAAAATCATACTGAAGCAAGAACAAGTCAAGTTTCTGGAAGACTTAAAATGTGTGTGAGCGATCTGCTGGGGTTCATTGAGAATTTAAGGTTGCAGAGTATCATGTGATGGTTTTTGTGTGGGGTCTCCTAGTGTATGTGGAAAGCTCTGACTATCATAAACCAGATTTATTCCTGCAAGGTTCTGAAATATATGGTTCGTGTGAATGCCCATGAGTTTTTCAGTGGTTTCATCTGAGCACTTGTGGCTCGTGTGTGTAAGTCCAGTAAATGTGTCTCGCTGCTTTCAAAACGATATGCTCCTAAAGTCGTAAGGATAAGGTGCTGCTCTAATAATCTCAAGACGTTATTCAGTTCTTCTTTGAAATTGTAGAATTACTTCATTAAAGATATTTTCTGTGGGGTTCTGAAGTTAAGGATGGTCAGGGTAATTAAAAATACTGCAGAAAGATTTTTGTTGGGATTATGATTGTCGGACAGATTTCAAGCTAAAGTAAAGCAGTGTAGTGATTTCTGAAATTCGTCTCGATTGTTGATATTCTAAAGAAGATCATCTTGATAATGGAAGAGGTTTGTTTTTTTTTTTGGACGCTGGAGTTGTTTGGAGATGCAGGTTTTGATGATGAGTTATCATGGATCAATTAAAAGAGTTGTCGAAGAATTTGCAAGAGATGAAGTTCAGTTGACTTAATTATTTGACTGAAAGTCAACGAGGTTATTATGGTTTTTGGGCTTGGGCTTCCAACTTTGGTGGAAAGTCTTTGGGTTTGTGATGTGAGGTGAGCGTTCACACCGACATGAGTTCGTGTTTGGTTTAACAAGGATAAGGCATTGGTGTTGATTCAAGATTGTGTAAAGCAGAATTGATTCATCAGTTCACAAAGATCTAGGGTTGAAGACGTTTGTCATGCATCTGTTGCAAATCATAATGTTTTAGTTGTGTATGAGCATTCATGGGTTGCAAGCTAGAAGGAGTCAAGGTGTGTTAGAGCACAACGTTTAATTGCTGATTTGAGGAGCGGGACACCTCTGGTTCTTTTTGGGTCTCTTCTGAGTTTTTGTGTTTTGAATGTGGATGGAAAATCTGATGCAGTTAGTGTCTAAGGGACTGTGTTTGGAGTTGGTGCAGGATAAACTTTATGTTCATCATATTGTGCTATAGTTCCCTATGATGCTTTGTTAGCTGTGTTTTGACAGCAGAGTAGTCAAAAAAAAGGAGGTTGCTTTCTTAGCTGATTGCTTGATGTTGTATTTGTGGGGAAGCTTTGTTTTTGGCAGGCTGTTGAGAAGATAAAGTCTCAAGTAGATCATGGTTAGGTGACTTTGAGACAGGTTAAAAGCGTGAAGATGTTTGGGAAGAATCCGCTGTAAATCACATGAAAGAAAATCATGTTTCTCTGATTGATGTCAGATCAATATTAGATTAAGAACGAATAGCAATGGAACTCTCTGATTCTTGTAATGAGGGGTTGTAACAAGAGTTTCGGCAGAAACTAAACAAGTCTGTTGTTTTTGAGGAAATTCAAATGTCGGTTGAGAATTGTAGACGAAGGATCAGTCGCATTGCTAACACGTTTCTGTGGGGACTCTCACATCAAGAATGGTTTCAGATGGACTTAAAAGACACTTGCTCTGTCAACAAATTCAGAAGAGAAGATATTTTTTTTTCCGGGCGTAGACGTACATCTAGAAAAGTGTCTCAGTCATCTCAGGTTTCAGATTGTGATTTGAGGGAAGATAACTCTGGGGAATTCAGTCTCATGGAAAGGTTCTGGATGCAAACCAGGAAAGCTGATTCTTGTGGTTCAATTCAAGAGTGAAAAGGAATTCTAAGGAGAGCTTAATGGAACAACGACTGCATCTGCTGAAATTTGTCTCTGAGTTTACCTCAAGTAGATGTCGTGTTACTAGATTCAGAATTTCAGATCACACAGATGGTGGTTATGTCATGCTCCTACAACATGAGTTTTTAGGAGAAGGAAAAGTACTCGAAATTCAGATTCAGTATGAAGCCAAATGTTTCGTCTTTGATTACAAAACATTAACGTCACAAGTGGTAGTTGTTGTGTTTAAAGAGGAAGCCATGTGCAAGGGTTACAGGTAGTGTGTCTGATATTGAAGATTCAGGGAGAGATTGCATAAGAAAAAGGTTCAGAGTTCACTCCTCAAATGAATTGCAGGTTTCTGATTTACTGAAAGAGGAACTTATGCTTCAGATGGAAGTCCACGATGTCTCAGACCTTTCAGTACAGAAATGATTGAGTAATATATCTATGCGTTCTTAGGAAAAGAGGTTGAAGAAAGAGAACCATTACTGAACTGAATTCATGCTGCGCAAGTGTGGAGAAGACAGATCTGTCTGACCAACTTCAGAGGAACGTTTCGAGGGTTAAATTTATCCTGTCAGACTGAAATTTGGTGGCGAGTTTCATGGCACTGCTTTCTTGAGAATCAACGGTGGGATTGAGATTCCAACGGTTACTTCAAGACTTATTCATGCATTTCGGAGACATATATGTTCAGTATATGCAATGATCTATTTTTACAAGGAGATTTGTTTGGATAGTCAAACAAACTCGGTTTGATCTGATTATTTGCAGGAATATTCTGGAGATGTGGGGCTACGTTCTGACTAAAGTAGAGAGCTCAGTTGGGGCTTGGAATAAAGATGGGTGTTTTGCTGAAATAGAGATAGCATTTGTTGGTTAAATCTCATGTGGTACACCAGCTTTGGTTACTAATGGTAGGAGCTTGGAGTTGTGATTTCTATAGGCTTCAGAGTTACATATATACTTGAGGGAAGGTTTTCCAAAGATTTCAATTTCAACGACAGAAATCAGTTTTTATCAAGTGTTTGAAAGAGTTCTGGTTGCAAGAAGACAAAAGACCATTTAATGGGAGACTAATTGCAGGTGTTGCAGAGTTTGGATCAAAGAACATCAGTGCAAGAAAGTGGTCTTCTGCAGGAAAGTCAAACGGAAAGTGGTTCACATGCTTATGGCGCTGAAAGAATTCAGGGAGTGCATTTGGTATTATATGCTTCAGGTTTTCAAAGTCCAGGAGATATGGTGTTGCTAGTTACATAGAGAGCTTCTAATACAAACGCAAGGTTGTGATGCTGCTTGGTAAAACCTCAGGAACTGATATTCATGGGAGAAAGTATTTGTCTGCTGGAGCACATGTTGTGTACTATCTATACATAGATTTTGCCGAGGTTGTTGAGTTGGTTTCATGCGGTCTGCCTTGGTAAAATCTGGGTTTCCTAAGGTCCGAAAAAGCTGATAGAAATCTTTTTGTCTCTGTTTGGGTTCCTAGAATGACAAGCGCTTCGTAAAGGTTTTGTTTTGTACGTACGATAGGCGTAGCTTCTGCTTCTACAAGTGACAGTGTAGTTATTGTTTTGATATGACAGCAGTTTCTGCGTAAGATTGCAGGCTGACAACGTAAAGGCTCAAAGTTGTTACGGTTTTTTATCTTAGTTATGTACTCAAGCAGGGGGAGGAAGGATTTGATCATGGTGTGTGAGACTCTGGTGTGTGAGACTCTGATTTCTTACGCTGAAGGTTAATTGAGCTGATACAGATGGAGCTTAACTCATGAGGGAGTTTTATAGTTTGCAGAACGTGTGTTAAGGATTTCATGTGTATTCTCACCTAGTTGTGAGTGGTTAAGATCAGCCATTTGATGTTTCTTGACGAATGGTTTTCATACGCTAGAAGCTAAACCGCAGGTGGAGAAGATGACAGAGTTTGAGCTTGACGGATGGAGCATAACGTATGGGGGAGTTCCCTGGTTCTGAGACAGATGACTATTTCATGGCTGAAAAGTAAGTTTGAATCCGGTTTTGCTCCATTCTCGTGAATGTCATTGCTGCTTGTTGGTAATTAATGAATGGAGTGCTTGAGTATCAAACTAAGCTAAAAAGGAGGAGATTGAAGATGTTAGATCGTGTGAGCTTGGTGCTGATGCAACCAGATGCTGTATGCGACAAGCAGATATCTAGTAGCATGGCATGACAGATATTCAGAGAGAACTCATGTCACATTACCAGTATGCTTGGGTTCTAATACTCAGTCATCAAGGGGGAGATTGTTGATGTATTGCTAACTGGTTTGAGAACCTGCTGAAACAAGACATCGGTACAGACTCTGAGACAGTAGAAGTACGTGTTACAGAGGCTGATACAGAACAGAATCGACATACATATTGTGGCAGTGCCGACAGAGACACTGAGGCAGAACTGACACATATGTTGAAGGAGTACTTAAATGCAGATGCTAAAGGAGTACTTGATGTGAGCGTTGATACAGCTATCGACACAGAACAGAAATATGTTGTGGAGATCAGAAGGCTGATTTATCAGACGTCGTATCAGGAGGCTGATGTATCAGACGTCGTATCAGGAGGCTGATGCATCCGACGTGGTATCAGGAGGCTGATGCATCAGAGGATGAATCAGACGACGCATCAGAAGGCAAGAACTTGACGCCGCATAAAAGATGATGTGGCAAGTGGCTTGCTGAGTTGGACAATGTTGCTAGGAATGATATATTCGCTGCAACGGATTTGGTAAGTAGATAAACTTGGGGAGCAAGTTGTATCTATCCGAGATCGCGGGAGGATCCTAGGTTCTATGGTTAAGCGTGGTATAAATACCAAGAGGCCGTCTTATGAAGATGGCACGCGCCTAGGGTATTATTGAGAGAGGCACACGTGAGTGTGGCGTCGCCCCCACCAGACAGACAAGATGTAGGGATCTGTAGGTTCTGTTGGTGGTGTTACTGTGAATCGAGCAATCCGCGGAAAATAGGATGTGTGAGGATTCACAGTAGATTTTCATGTAGAAAAGATTGGATACAATTGTAATTTTTATCTTGTTCTAATGAAATCGTTCTGGACGAGGTCCCGGGGATGTAGGGAAAATCGAACCCCGTTAACAAACTTGTGTGTTCTTTAATTTATGTACTTGATATGTTTGTTATGTATTCCTCGTCAGTTGAATATAGCTAGGGACACAAATCTACACTTTCACAAGTGTCATCGCAAAAGAGGGCGATGGGCTTTAGTGATTTCAATCTTTTATGATTGTTGTTGTTTTTTAAATTTACTTTTAAGGATTACGTTTTGGAAAAAATATAGCTAGAAGCCACACTGCACGATGCTTCTCTTCGTGACAACTCGTGTTAGAGAAACACTTGGCTTAGTGGCTAGATTCAAGAATTCATAATTCTCATCAAACTGTGCTAAGTTGTTGAGCCGTTTTACTAGATTGTAGATTATTTTATGTTTAACAATTATGGAGTCTGATAAGATTCCAAACATACTTTCAACGATGATGATGATTATTATTAATGGGTTTTTAATGCGAAAACCCTCCAACTAAAGATGGTTTGGGTAAAAACCCCCGAAATAAAGATTTAATGTACAAACCCCTCAAGTAACTTTCCTGTAATGTGTATACCCCTCCGTTAACATTGTCGTTAAACCTTAATCAATCATCGTTAAATCAGAACGCATCGTTTAGTTTTGGGCAGAAAACGACATTGAAAGCTCCAGTTCTCACTTAAACAAACAACTGCGAAAAATCCCTAAATTGATTTGAAACGACGAATACTCGAAATTGAAAGCTACGGTTCTCACTTAAACGAGATTGAAAGCTCAGGTATCTCGATTCATCAATTCGTTCTCAGTTTTGTTTGTTCAGAAAATCGATTTGAGTTTTAGTTCTCAATTGTGGTTTTTCTGAAAATCGATTTGGTTCACTGAAGAATGATTTTTGGTTCTAATTTGGGTTGGAATCGGTTTTTTGTTCTTTTTTGGTTTCAAATCTTTGAGTATGTGTCGGTTTTAACCAGTTCTTGTTGATGTTTCATATGTTGTTTTGTTTTTGTAGTGTGAAGAGCTTAATATCAACTGCTTTAGGTGTGACAACAATGGAATTAGGACCCGGAATACCTAGGAAGTGTCAGTGTGGAGCACTAACAATTGTGCTGAAATCAAAAACAAGCCAGAACTCTGACAGAAAGTTTTATCGTTGCGGTGCAATTTCTGGTCCAAATCATGTGTTCAAGTGGCTTGATGAAGCACATCTTGAATAATTTGATGTTTTAGCAAACAAGCAGTCTATGATGGAGAAAGATTTGGCTGATATGAAGAAAGACATTTTTGATATGAAGAAAGACATAAGTGAGATGATTGCTGTGATCGAGTGTCTTCGATCAAAGTTATAGAAGTCATTTTAGAAGTCATGTTGTCTCGGTTTGACGTCATTTGTTGTTATATTTGCTATTTAGTGTCATTGTAACAATGCTATTAGGTGTCCTTGTTTTCCTTGACAATTGAGTAATCATTTCAGAAAGATAAAGAAAGGCATGTTTTAAAGCGTATACCAAAAACAGAGACCAAACATGTTTTAGAAACCAAACTTGAACATCCTATTCATTAAAAATCTGAAACAAGTTTTCCAAACCAAAGTGAAAGTTGCAACATAAAAAACACAAAAGAAAAGCATCAAAATCCTAACGTGGACCATATAATTCCGAGTTGCAACATCAAAATCCTAAAATAACTTCATCCATCTACAAATTGTCTACAAATTATCCTAGTGCACGACATCACTATGTGTTTTCCACAACTCCATCCCATTCACAGGAGAAAGAAGTGAGCTGTAACAAAGCTTCCACTTTTCAACTGAATACCAATCTGAAACTACAGTTTCTGGCAGTTTTGTCTCTCTAAACTCTTCCCACATTGCTGACATAATATGACAACAAGGTATCCCACTAACATCATAGGACCTGCAAGTGCAAGAAACCTTCTCTCGAACACATACCACATATTTATTTTTGCCGTGATCAACCTCATACCAGCCTCTTCCATTCGTAAATGGTTTACACCACTTAAGATTCTTTTTTCGCTTCTCTATAATAGCTAACGCCTTTGGAGTGATGAGGCCTTTAGCATTCCGCATCTCCTTGATCTTTACTAGGTTGCTAGACATCACATGTCTCCTAATTTCCTCTAGCAATGCAATCACTGGTTTGCGTCGAGCCTCTTTCAATACAGCATTGTATGACTCACTAATATTGTTTTCAACAGCAGGAGACTTTGTAATATCACTGAAAAATGCCCTGCAATAAGACAAAACAAAGTAGAAAAAAATCAGAGTCAAGAAGTAAATCAAGAGACAAAACTAAACTAGACTGTAATAAACAAGCAATCAATTGACTCCAATATAAGACCTAAGCAAAACTAAAGCATATACGAAACCAGAGCAAATCGAGAGACAAAACATTGGTAAACTAGAGACAAAACTAAGCAAAATAAAATAGATATTTCATACCTAGACCAGTTTGAGCTGACACTTCTTTTAACTTCCTCATAAGCTGCAAGTTTTATGCCTTTCATTTGCTCAAGTCTTCTTTCAAATACTTGCTTATTATATGCTCTTGCACACTTCCAAAATAACTTATGCAAAGGTGGGAGCTGACCATGTCTTTTCTTCAAGTTAACAAAAATGTGTCTAGCACACATTCTATGCTCTGCGTATGGGAGTAGATTTTTAATAGCGTGGATCAATCCCTTTTGTTGATCTGAGGATATTGCAAGAGCATTTCTAAGCTTTAAACCCAAGTCTTCTCGCAATAACCCTATAAACCACTCCCAATAGACCTTGTTTTCCACTGGAACAATCGCCCAAGCAATGATATACATCGAGTTGTTAGGATCCCTTCCCACAGCAGTCAACAATTGCCCTTTCATGCGTCCTTTTAAAAACGTTCCGTCGAGATGAATTATCTGTCGGCATGCACTCTTCCAACCTGTTTTTTGAGCTTCAAAGCATGTGTAAAACTTCTCAAAAACTCTATCATTCGTACCTAAAATCACCGTTGAACCAGGATTAGTAGTCCTCAGCTCTTCAACATAATCATACATCCTTGTAAACTGCTCAGCATACTCATCGCTGATTATGTGTAACATCATTTGTCTTGCACTCTGACATTTTGTCTTAGGAACCCGAAGACCGTTGAGAGCCAACCTTTGCATTATTTGGTCAGCCATCAATTTCGGATTGGTCCTAAACTCATTCAGAAAGTCAGCTGCTATCTTTGGTGCAGTGTAGAGATCCACAACTCCTGAAGGGTAACAATTGTGGAGTCCTTTGTAGGATTTGACGACCTTATTTTCTGAGCGACTGTTGATCGATGCATATATCCTCCATTCGCAGCAATCTTCTACACATGCATCTGCTATTTTCTTCCTTTCAGATCTCTGAAAATGAACATTCACTTTCTCTTTCACAGCATACTTCTCAATTGCCTCTCTGAACTTGTCTTTGGAAACAAATGATTGGCTTACATATAACTCATTTTTACCACCATCATCTTCCGTATCATCACTGTCAACATAATCATCCCGATAAAAATCAGGCATTTCATCATCACTCTTAGGTTCCTCTTCTTTTTCATCTTCTCCAATAAGAACATCATCTAAAAACGGATCATCAGCCTAACGACAAACAAATTCAAGCTTTCTAACTCAGGTGAATTATTCACCATTTCTACGACATCACTGTCACCACACAAGTCCTTCCGATTCTGATCTACGATTCCAGATGGAAAGTAAGAAAACTTACTCATATTTTCTGTAAAACCCTCGCACAAAACCATATCTACTAGCATTGTTAAACTCGGATTTTCAAAATCTACTCTGCAGCGTCTGATTTCGCCACCATTGTATGACCCATCTCCTGCCCAGTACCCTCCAACATGTAATCGTAAGAAAATCGTCCTATACATAAAGACATTGGCCAATTTATTTGGTAAGAAAGCGAATACAAGAACTCAAAAGCAAAGCTTTGAAATCGAAATTGAAAGAGTAAACACAGTTACCTGAACATCTTGCAAGCTCCACAAGCATTCAATCTATACAACTTCACAATTTAAAATCACGAAATTTAGAAACCCTTCCTCGGCCTTTCTCTCAATTTTCTGGGTAATCTTTCAATTTTTTTTCTAATTCACACAGGAAATCACTCTGAATACTTCCCAGTCGAGTATCTAAACACTAAAACTTCATAAACCCCCAATTGCTGAAGTTAGGGTTCATCATTTTAGGTTGCAAAATGAGATTGGGGATTTGTTAGATGAATTTAGGGATTAGAATGAGTTTGAAGTCGAGTTTACCAACATCATGCTGTTTTTGTTAAAATATTGTGCCGTTTTAAGTACTTGTCGTGTTGTTTGTTGAGAAAATTAAAACGGAGTGTTTTGATTTGACGACACTATGGACGGAGGGGCTAAACCATTAACAGACAATAACGTTGGGGGTTGTACATTAAATCTTTAGTTCGGGGATTTTTATCCGAACCATCTTTAGTTGGGGGTTTTCGCATTAAAATCTCTTATTATTATATTGAACTTCAAAACCAAAAATTTGCTAAAGAATATGCTCCATCTTCTTGGCCTTTATCTCGTGATGTCTGAATACTCATAATCTTCATCGAAAGAGTCATATTTCATAATTTTAATCCCAAGATTTGGACGATTAATAAATTTCATTGTTGATGTACGAAGAGGCTTCTCATTCAATTACATTGTTCGGTAAGTGAAGTAGGCAGGCACTTCTAAGTTAATTGTGGGCTACTAAGTAATTTAATTGAAAAATTTGGTAGAAAAAAAAACAAGGAAAGGTTTAATAAAAGCATTCAGAAGAATTATGCACTCTCTTCTATCAAAACCGCACGGTACGGTTAAGGTTTTGAATGTTTGCTCCGCTCCAGATAAAACTTATTGGGCCAACATTTTGGTACGCTAAGGTGCATACTTTGATATTCTCATTTTTCTAGCATTTTTAGGTTGGTTTGGATTATAAGATTAGAGAGTTGAGAGGAGGTTGATATAGAAATAGTTGGAAACAATTATATAAACCATGATTCCTATGATTTTTATTATATAAACATATTCGACGAAACCATGATTCCTATGATTTTTATTATATAAACATATTCGACTTAGAACAAATCGAAACCGGTTAGAAGAGTATGATGGAGGTTATTACATCACCTCCTCCTTTTAACCTCTACGTGGTGCCAATCATCGAGCTCCAAAGACTTTGGCAAGAAAACATTAAAACCCGAAATCAAGTCTAGGCGTCCTTTAAATAACTTCTCCACCCTTTTTATGCAATCATCCCTGTCAATTCTACAATCAAATTACATTCGAAATTAATTAGTTTAGAGAAAATTATAGAGTGTTGCCCCAAAAGGATTGCAATAAAGAGAAAACTAAACATATTCTCATATATCCATACCTCCGAGCTTTATAATTACTCATAATCGCTAAGAACTCGTTATATTTTCTACGGTCGTTATGAAATGTATCCTTCACAGCCCTAACATATCCATAGGCATCATCCTTAGTTGCGATCGGTTTACTTCCGCTCGGTTCACTGCCTTTACTTCCGCTCGGTTCACTGCCTTTGCTTCCTTCTCCAGACATGGATCCAAATTTGAAGTTTGTCGAAACTTCATTTTCCAAACAATAGAGTTAACTTTTGTTTTTTGCATTAAAGCAAATTAATTAATGAATTTTTTTTAATTATCTCAAAAATAAAAGAATCTTTGAAAAATAACTTGAAATTTTTGAGAAACAGAAAGAAAGTTGTATCAATGATCGTAGTTCACAATATTAGTATTAGAAAGTTACACCTGCAGTAAAAATTGATCCATATAGAGCAAGAGAACATGACCATAATCAATTTCACATTTGTGTGGATCTGCTCATCCAAGAAACGTTTGCGTGTAAATGGTTTTTTCGCATTATGAATAAAACAGAGAGACTTCGTCTTCCGTCCCATTCACCAAAAAAATCAATTTCACATTGGTAAATTAATCAAAAACCAAATCTAAGAGGCCTTATCGTCATTTATGAATAACTCATTTCGTTAGTTTAAGACTTTTCGAGAATTTTGTTTTTTTATCAAATTAATGTAAAATTTTATTGATCAGCATTCTTAGTACTGAAAACTAATTTTGGTAAAGAGTAGAGCGATCGATGTAAAATTGTGAAAAAAGGTTCAAAGTAACGAACCAGAAAAATTACTATGAGTACAAGCTTCACCGTTGTAGCACTAACACATGAATGAGTTTTTGAGATGTATATGTCTCTTATATATATACAATTTTTTTTATTAGAATTAATCCAATCAAAATTTACATATTTTTATCAATGAGCTATAAATGTGCAAAAGTATTTAATGAAATGAAGATATGTGACATATGTCACTTGTAAATTAAATTTCACATTAATTATAGTTAAATTTAATTAAGAGAAATTTAATATGCAGATTTTCTATGTATATATAGTAAGAAAAAATAAAACTTAAATATTTGTAAGCATCTGTTAAAACATATTTAACCAAAGAGTTTAATTAAGTTAATTTTCCTACATAAATATGGCCTTTTTGCAATCCAAAAACTTTTAAATTTAAGTTGACATCATCTATTACAAAAATAGACTTACATGTGAAAACTGTTAATTAATGTCATGAACTCTCAAAACAAGATTAGTTTAGATAATGATATACACTAAAAGATTTCAATATGATGGAGATATAATATCTGGTAAATATACTTTATGAAATTGTCTAAAACTTAACCAATGTATAAATTAATGCATGTTTTAAAATGCAGCCATAGAGGCCATATAAACGTCGGAAAATCGCTCGAAAGTCTGGAGTTAGCGCGATTTTAAAATTGAGTTAGACCAATCCCAATGGTAACACCCAAGGGTCTAAACTTGGGGTCTTAACAATAAAACAGATTAAATAAATACTTGTTGGTATTTTAAAATTTAGATCCGGGTCTAAATTATGATCTTTTTCTGAGTTAAGAACTTCTACGTGGCACGCTTTGATTGGGTCTAAATTCAGTTTGATTTTTTTAGTACAAAAATACTAACAATGCTTACATTTATATGAGAAATATTTTTTTTTATCTAATCTATCAAGTAAAGAATTAAAATAATTATAAAAAGTAAAAAAGTTTAAAATTTTTAAAATTTTAAAAATTTAACTTATAAATGAACAAAAAATTAAAAAAATTTAAATTTTTTAAAAATTTAACTTATAAATGAAAAAAAAATCATATAAAAATATAAGTTTCTTTTTAATTTGTTAAAATTCAGTATTAAAATAACTAATGTAATAAATAAACATTCACAAAAACTTGTATATACATATAATAATTATATAATATATATGTAATTGTTTATATACTTGTGTATATATACATATATCGGAGCGGATCAGATATCCGTCTTCTAAAATTTTAGTATTTGTGATTTGCTCCGTTTTCAACGGGTATTGATTTTTAGTATTTGCTTTGCTCTATACTATTACGGGTATTCTGATTTTATCGAATCGAATCAAACTAAATAATGCATCGAATCGAATATAACAGATATTTCAGCCCAAATTATATATTTCCATGTATTATATTTTTGAAAATGTATTATGTTTAATTAAATTTTTTTATTTTTTTTTTTTTATTTTTAAGACAACCATCAAAAGTGTCTCCATTGTATGCTCGAAAACAACAAAATATTACAAAGTGTGTTATATCCATAAAATATCCAAAATATTAATATTTAATCAATAAGACCATCACCAATGATATTTCCATTGGGGTTGCTCTTAACACCTCTTCAATTTTGGTGACCGTGACATTTATGACACTTCTTTTTTTTTTTGGCGAAGCTGTTTTGACAAGACACAACAACGTTTTTCTTAGTGTTTGTGTTTTAACTTTTTCGGGGAATTTTAGCTTGAAGGTAAGGAGCAAGAACTATTTAACTTCTAACAACCTCTCTATTCACTAAGTGTGTGTAATAAGATTGAAGATGAAACAAACAAAAAGTCAACACAGGCAAAAAGGATATGAAAGTATAAATTGTTCTTCACAAACAATTAAAATTTTTCTAACACAAACTCCAAAAATCTTCCAAACTTCAAAAATCAAGATTGAAGATGAAACAAACAAAAATCAATGCAAGTAAAATGGATATGAAAATATAAATTGTCAATTGAGTTTAGAAATGGATTGAAAAAGTTTTGAGTACAAAGAAATGAGTATGCGAGGTGAAAAGAGAGAGAAGTGTGTTTATCGATAGCGTTGGCTTATATTTTCCTGTCGATTTTTAATTATACTTATATTCATCACTTTAGAGATGTTCAGGACGATGGAGAGCTTAGATACACAGCTATTTTTCACCGTGTAAATGTTCGTGATTTGGTGATTTGCAACACTTTGATCGCTGGTTATGCAAATAATGGGTACTCTGATGATGCTATTGATGCTTTCCGTAAGATGCAAGGAGAAGGGTTTGAATCGGATGCAGCAACGGTTTCGAGTGTTTTGTCAGCTTGTGCTCAATCGGGTCGTCTTGATGTTGGCAGAGAAGTTCACTCTCTGATTAACCATAAAGGAATCGAGCTTAATCAGTTTGTTTCAAATGCATTGATCGATATGTATGCTAAATGCGGGGATCTAGAGAATGCGACGTCCGTGTTTGAGTCGTTAAGTCTGAGAAGTGTAGCTTGTTACAACTCTATGATCTCGTGTCTTGCCATTCATGGGAAAGGCAGAGAAGCTTTAGAGATGTTCAGGACGATGGAGAGCTTAGATACGAAGCCCGATGAGATCACTTTTCTGGCGGTTCTCACTGCTTGTGTTCATGGAGGTTTTCTAGTGGAAGGTCTAGAGATATTCTTGGAGATGAAGACAAAAGATGTGAAACCGAATGTGAAGCATTTTGGATGTTTGATTCATCTTTTGGGACGCTCAGGGAAACTGAAAGAGGCTTATGGGTTGGTAAGAGAAATGCTTGTGGAACCGAACGATACAGTTTTGGGAGCTTTGCTTGGTGCCTGCAAAGTTCATATGGATAAAGAAATGGCTGAACAAGTGATGAAGATAATCGAGACTGCAGGAAGCATTGGGAACAGTGACTGCGAAAATCATCTCGTGGCGATATCGAACTTGTATGCACACGCAGAGAGTTGGCAAACAGCTGAAACGTTCAGAGAGGAAATGAAGAAAAGGGGTGTTCACAAATCTCCAGGGTTTAGCTCAGTAGTTTTGACCTGAGTCTACACGACCTAGCTGTTTCATCAAAGAACTGCCTTTATACAGAGTGTTTATACAAGAACATCACCTCGTTGATGGTAAAGGTTAAAGATGGTTACAATACAAATAAGAACGAATCATCAAAGCATGCTAAAGCTTTGTTCCTTCCACTTCCATATCAACACGTTAGCAAATTGGAAGTCCAATAGAGAGGGAAACTGATGAACATGGCAGCGGAAATGTTTTATAGTTCTTCTAAAAGGTGGATTGCATCGCTGGTATGTATGATTGTAAAAGTGTTTGAAGTTTTCTACCTTGCCTAGAGAACAGAAAGGAGAATTGAGGCTTGGGGTTGCAGTGGATAAAAGAAGGGACGAGGAGAATTATCAAATAAACATTGTACGTCTAAGCTACTTAAGCAGACAAGTGGAGGTGAAGCAGAGGTTTTGAGCTATCCCAAGAGGAGAAGATCAGCTCGTATTTCGCAAGATCAGGATAATGAGGCAGGGAGGAGTTCAGATCCGGCTTTTGATACTCAAGTTAAAGGAAGCGCCTTCAAAGAATGTGTCACCTATATGCATGGGCGACGAGTATCACAGACTTTCTTGCAAGGGTTCACGTACATCACGAACTACAAGGGTTTTTCGTAGCTTAACCTCAAAATTAGTGGAACCTATTCCCGAGACAAAGAGTACAAGAAAGAGAAGAGATTTGAGTAGTGTACGTGTCTTGTTCAGCCAGCATCTTGATGAAGATGTGACCAAGCATCAGAAGAAGGTATTATTTGAGTTTCCAACTGTTACTTAAGTTATATTTGACTATGTGACATTAAGATATCTTTCTATTGTTATTTGACTATGTGACATTAAGATATCTTTCTATTGTCACGCTTATTCGTCTATATAATATCGTAGCTTATTCCCTAAACTCTATTGAAAAGGTACATATGATTGAATCTTTTTTTCTTTCTTTCTTTATGGACAGTTTGTTTTGAATGTTCTTCAATGGCCCCCTATAACCAAGAGTTGTCTTTATACCATTTCAAATTCACAAAATGAAATGGAGTACTTGATAGTTAGCATATTTACACCATTTTAACATCTATTTAGTGTAGCATTTGCATTATTTCATGCATATAACTTGTCCATATAGTCTAGTTTGCATTCATTTTAGAGTTAATAAGTCTTAGTTTTAGGTCATGCATTTTCTTGCATATCCTTACATTTGGAGTGTTATTTCAGGTGATTTGGATCATATGGAGATTTGCTGAAGCTTGGAGGATGATCTAGCACCAAGCAGAGAAGAATAAGAAGCAAGCAAACGTCATCTGGCACCATACCGACTTCATGTACCGAGATGTTGCAGCCGATACAAGTCCATGCCTCCTAAAGTGACTCAAAGATCAGACCATACAAAGATTTTCCATTCTGATTCAGGCTTAGAGATCTTCACCAAAGTCATAGACAATTGAGTTAACTTTCCTACGGTGGTTGTTTAAAGTCATTATGACCAGTGGTTAAAAAGATACAACGATTTTACCAAACCCATATCCGTCTGGAAGTTTTGAGCGATTATTTTGATCGACTGAAAGATCAGCCTCGACGAAGGGTTTCCATTCCGATTTATCCTCGGCGTTCTTCATGAAAGTCATAGATAATTGAGTTGGCTTTCGTTTGGTGGTTGTTTCAAGTCAAACAGATCAGCGGTTAAAGAGATAGGGCGATTTTAAGACAGATCGATCGATCTGATGTAGATCGATCGATCCCATGATGAGCAACAAAAACGTAAGTTTTCAGATCGATCGATCCATAAGGGGATCGATCGATCCCCTGTTCATAAACCAGCTGGTTCAGTGCAAAATCAAAGGAAATTCGGTTTAAACCCGGTTTGACCTAACTTCTCCACCAAAAAACGAAAATTTGGCCTTTATATCTCTGTTTTTGGCCATTGTTGAGGCCAAGCTTCTTTTACACATTTTCTCTAAGTTCTTTTACATTCATCATCTTTTGTTTTTCCTTAAAAACTCTTTCTCTTTTGGTTTTAAGGTGATTTTGTAAGATATTTTGTATGATATGCAATTTAGAATTTATCTTTCTTAATCTTTTTTCTTCTTCTTCTCTAATCATGTTTACCAACATCTTTTTTATGAGAATTGTTGGTTTACCTATGATTAGTGAGTAGTCTTTTTTAGAATCTTTGGATGAGGTAGATTAAGGTGATTAGAGAGTTAATCTTTGATGTTTAGAGATTAGAATGTTTAGATCCTTTCTTGTTTAGTGATCTTAATTCTAGATTAGCTTTGAGAAAAGTGATTTAGATCTTAGGGAATTTCTCACCCAAAAGGTGTTTGATAAAATTCTCTAACCAACTAAATCAAGAGATTTACATGCTTAGCTCATGAGAATGAATGTCTAAGGTGTTTATTGGTATATTAGAACTGAATCTTAATGCTTGTTGATTATCTTTTCACAAATGAGAATTTGTTCTTGATTAGGTAATTAGCAAAGGGATTAGTGCCATGAGAGTGGATTAGTCTTGTTAGAGTTCTAAACCTAAGTATTAGCATTTTGTGATTGTTTTAACATCATATGTTAGCTCTAGGATCACCCAAAGTCCATAACCTCATCCTTGGATTCACTTGTTTATCATTGTTAATTTAGTTTAGTGTATTGCTTAGTCTCTTGTCTTGTTTTAGTTGTTTATTTCCGATGCTTAAGTTGTTAGTTACCTTTTGAGTTTGGTTGTTTGCTTTTCATTTCACTTAGGTTGTTAGTTTAAAACCAAGTCTTTTCTATTTGCTTAGCTTAAGGAATTTTGTGCATTCATAGTGTCTTAGATCTCTAGTTCCATGTGGATTCGATACCCTAAGTGCTATAATGATATGAGTAGTAGGGATTAATTGAAAGTGGAAAAATCCTGCTATCAGTACTAGTCCGATCAAATATCTTATGAAGGTAGGAAGCTCCTACTGTTGTGCTTCCAGACTTGTCTGATGTATTCATTAATCGTGTGATTTCAAAATGTTGCAGGCAGTAATTGATGCTGATTTGATTCCCGTCTTGGTTTGGTCTGTCACAAAATGCTCAACTTTACTGGAAAGAAGAAGCTGCAGTGGCAATTGTAAATGCAGCTAAAACTGCTCCTTTAGATCAAATCAGGTATATTGGTCAGAGTGTTTCCTTGTCTCTTATATATACGCTTAGGGTTTATGTATATCAAATGTTCTGTTCCCGTTGGTTGGTTATACAGAGTCCTTGCGGAACAAGGATGCATAAAACCATTATGCGATCTCTTGGAATCCACAGATTCACTAGCCCTATCAGTTTGCTTTGATGCATTGGATAACATTGTGCACGTTGGAGGCATCAGTCTCGTTTGAAACTTGAGCAGGTGTAACATTTCTCCCAATTTTGGTTTTTGAGAAGAAGATTCTCTCATGTGAGCTTCTTAATTGGTTTTCTTCCAGATGCAATCCACAGTTCAATTCGATGAAGAGAATCAAATCAGCGAGGCATTACCGGAACTCGGGGTTTTAAAGAAGAAACAGAGTTACTTGACAACCGATAGTGATTTCAATCTTTTATGATTGTTGTTGGTTTTTAAATTTACTTTAAAGGATTACGTTTTGAAAAATTATAGCTAGATATCTCATGGAAAGGTTTAATAAAAGAAAAGGATTATTACAAGTTAATTTTTGAAATTTTTTTGAAAAACAAATGACAAGGAAAGGTTTAATAAAAGCATTCAGAAGAGTTACGCACTCTCTTCTATCAAAACCGCACGGTACGATTAAGTTTTTGAATGGTTGCTCCACTCCCGATCAAACTTATTGGGCCAACATTTTGGTACGCTAAGGTGCATACTTTGATATTCTCATAATTCTAGCATTTTTAGATTTGTTGGATTATAAGATTAGAGAGTTGAGAGTAGGTTGATATAGAAATAGTTGGAAACAACAAAGATAAAGATTTTATTACTTTATTATTATTAATAAGCTTATAATGGCTAATCGAAACCATGATTCCTATGATTTTTATTATATAAACAGATTCGACTTAGAACAAATTTAAACCGAACCGGTTTAGATCCCATAGAAGAGTATGATGAGGTTATTACATCACCTCCTCTTTTTAACCTCTTCGCGGTGCCAATCATCGAGCTCCAAACTGTCTAACAAGAAAGACTTGAAACCCGGAATCAAGCCTGGGTGTCTTTTAAATAACTTCTTCGCCCTTATCATGGAATCATCCCTATCAATATGACAATCAAATTACATTCGAAATTAATTAATTTAAAGAAATTTATAGAGTGTTACCCCAACAAGGATTGAAATAAAGAAAAATAAATATATTCAAATATTTTTCAAAAATATAATGTATATCCATACCTCTGAGCTTTAAAGTTACCTATAATCGCAAGGAACTCGTTATATTTTGCACGGTCGTTATGAAATGTATCCTTCACAGCCCTAATATAATAATAGGCATCATCCTTAGCTGCGTTCGGTTTACTACCTTTGCTTCCTTCTCTAGACATGGTTTCAACTTTAAAGTTTGTCGAAACTTCATTTTCCAAACAACAGAGTTAACTTTTGTTTTTTGCATTAAAGCAAATTAATTAATAAAAAATTTAATTATCTCAAAAATAAAATAATCTTTGAAAAAATCTTTGAGAAAAAGAAAGAAAGTTGTATTAATGATCGTAATTCACAATATTAGAATTAGAAACTTACACACGCATTAAAAATTGATCCATATAGAGCAAGAGAACATGACCGTTATCGATTTCACATTGGTAAATTAATCAAAAACCAAATCCAAGAGGCATTATCGTCATTTATGAATAACTCATTTCATTAGTTTAAGACTTTTCGAGAAAAAAATAACATTATCAAATTAATGTAAATTTTATTGATCAGCATTCTTAGTACCGAAAACTAATCTTGGTAAGGAAGAGCGACCGATGTAAAATTGTGAAAAAGGTTCAAAGTAACGAACTAGAAAAATTACTATGAGTACAAGCTTCACCGTTGTAGCACTAGCACATGGATGGGTTTTTGAGATGTATATGTCTCTTCTATATATATATATTTTTTCTTAGAATCAATCCATTTAATATTAATATATTTCTATCAATGAGATATAAATGTGCAAAAGTATTTAATGAAATGAAGATATGTGACATATGTCACTTGTAAATTAAATTTCACATTAATTATAGTTAAAGTAAATTAAAAGAAATTTAATATGAAGTTTTTTTATGTAAATATAGTAAGAAAAAATAAAACTTAAATATTTGTAAGCATCTGTTAAAATATATTTAACCAAAGAGTTTAATTAAGTTAATTTTCCTACATTAATATGGCCTTTTTGCAATCCAAAAACTTTTAAATTTAAGTTGATATCATCTATTACAAAAATAGACTTACATGTGAAAACTGTTAATTAATGTCATAAACTCTCAAAATATGATTAGTTTAGTTATTCAATAGATATACACTAAAAGATTTCAACATGATCGATTCGAGACATAATATCTGGTAAATATACTTTCTGAAATTGTCTAAAACTTAACTAATGTCATAATTAATGCAGGTTCTAAAACGCAGCCATAAAAACCATATAAACGTCGGAAAATTGCTAGAAATTCTGGAGTCAAAACGATTTTAAAATTGAGCAGGTGTTAAAATTGAATCACACTGTTCAATTTTGGCGATCGTGACATTTATGACGCTGTTTTTTTTTTTGGGTGATGCTATTTTGACAAGGCACAACAATGTTTTCATATAATGTGTTTTATTTACCGTCTCTCTCTCTATAACTTGCTTTTTGGGATTGGCTTGGTGATGTTTTGATTGCTTGAATCTGTCTAACCATCTTATTCGGACCATCTCATAGAATTGATAGTTTCTCAAATAGAAAATCTTCTAGAATGTGGTTTAGATCAAAATTGAGATTGATTTTATCATGCTAGAATGTGGTTTAGATCAAAATTTCCGTATATTGGTTGTCAAATGGTAGATGGATATATTCTCCATAGATTATTATTGAGTAAACTAGACGAAAGATTTAGTATCTTTCTATTGCCACGCTTATTCGTACATGTACAATTTGTTTTAAATGTTCTTCAATGGCCTCGATAACCAAGAGTTGTCTTTATACCAATTTGAAAAGTTATTTTCAAAAGCTATTTGGCTGAGCGCAATAAATTTGCATAGTTTCACAAAGAAGATCACAATAGAAATCAAAGAACCTCTTTCACGAAAATTAGGAGAGCATCACCGCTATGTGAAACAAAAAAGAATATCTAGAGAGCTATTGTTATTCTCATCCCAAACAAAAACATCAGTTCAATCTCTCTTCGAATATAAAGATTTTAATAGTATTTATTTTACTGTTATTTTTTATTATTATATAAAGTTTGATAAGTTAAAATTAGTAATTTATATGATCGCAAACACATGAAGATTTGATTAAATTAAAAATAGAATATAAATTTAAGAAATATAAGTATTATTTAAAATATATATATATATATATATATATATATATTTTTAAAAGGAAAAACAAAAAATTATATATTTCAACTAAGAAAAACAATTTTTTAAAAAAAAAAACTAAAAACTAATCTTAAAAACAAATATTACTCATATCTTTATACATACATAAATGTTTTTTTATAATTTTACTAAACTAACTTTTCTTTAAAACTCGAATCAATTTGATAAGATGAAGAACTGATGAATATGAAAAACAATTAGAATTGCAGAAAAGAAAAGAAGGAATAAACCAATTTTACTTTGAAATATGTAAAAAAATTTAAATTGAAAAATATTATTTTTATAAGTCATGTGATTTTGTTTTTAATTTATTTTTATAAGTATTTTTACAAGTAATTCGATTTTGTTTTTCATTTTTGTTTTCAATTTATTTTTACGAATTTTAAAATAATTTATTATAAATTTGTTTATACACTGATTTTAATCTAGTTAATTATAATTATTTATTTGAAAACAATATTAATTAGTTTCAGATTAAAAGAATTTTTATTTTATTTAAAAAAAAAACTTCCTCTCTACTACCTTTATCTTTAAAATTATACTGTTTTGAACTATTCATCATCGCTGGCACAGCCAAATATTATGTACTCTTGGTCACACCGGTCATGAGTTTGGAGGAACATTTATCGTTAGGTGAGTTTCATGTGTCGAATCTTATAAAGAATCATGTTTCTTTAGGATCATCAAGGCAGGCTCTGCTTTTGTACCAAGGAATTCGCCGCAAAGGAGTGTTTTTTCCGGGATGGATTCCTCTGCTTTTGAAGGCGTGTGCTTGCGTTCCATGTGTCGTTCTTGGGAAGTTGCTGCATTCCGAATCGATCAAGTTCGGTATTTGCGCTGATGTTATGGTGGGAAGCTCTCTGATCAACATGTATGGCAAATGGTGGGCATGTATAGCTTCTGCACGTAAAGTGTTTGATGAAATGCCTGTGAGAAACGTGGCTACTTGGAACGCTATGATCGGTGGCTATATGGGTAATGGTGACGCTGTGTCGGCTGCTAGATTGTTCGAACAGATTTCGGGTAGTAGAAACACAGTGACTTGGATCGAGATGATGAAAGGGTACGGGAAGAGAAACGAGACTGAGAAAGCTAGAGAATTGTTTGAGAAAATGCCTCTCGAGCTGAAGAATGTGAAGGCTTGGTCGGTGATGCTTGGAGCGTATGTTAGTAATAGAGAAATGGAGGATGCTAGGAAGTTTTTCGAGGAGATACCGGAGAAGAAGAACTCCTTTGTATGGTCATTGATGATCTCCGGGTATTTTAGGATAGGTGATGTGCATGAGGCTACAGCTATTTTTCACCGTGTAAAGGTTCGTGATTTGGTGATTTGGAACACTTTGATCTCTGGTTATGCACAGAATGGGTACTCTGATGATGCTATTGATGCTTTCCGTAAGATGCAAAGAGAAGGGTTTGAACCGGATGCAGTAACGGTTTCGAGTGTTTTGTCTGCTTGTGCTCAATCGGGTCGTCTTGATGTTGGCAGAGAAGTTCACTCTCTGATTAACCATAAAGGAATCGAGCTTAATCAGTTTGTTTCAAATGCATTGATCGATATGTATGCTAAATGCGGGGATCTAGAGAATGCGACGTCCGTGTTTGAGTCGTTAAGTCTGAGAAGTGTAGCTTGTTACAACTCTATGATCTCGTGTCTTGCCATTCATGGGAAAGGCAGAGAAGCTTTAGAGATGTTCAGGACGATGGAGAGCTTAGATACGAAGCCCGATGAGATCACTTTTCTGGCGGTTCTCACTGCTTGTGTTCATGGAGGTTTTCTAGTGGAAGGTCTAGAGATATTCTTGGAGATGAAGACAAAAGATGTAAAACCGAATGTGAAGCATTTTGGATGTTTGATTCATCTTTTGGGACGCTCAGGGAAACTGAAAGAGGCTTATGGGTTGGTAAGAGAAATGCTTGTGGAACCGAACGATACAGTTTTGGGAGCTTTGCTTGGTGCCTGCAAAGTTCATATGGATAAAGAAATGGCTGAACAAGTGATGAAGATAATCGAGACTGCAGGAAGCATTGGGAACAGTGACTGCGAAAATCATCTCGTGGCGATATCGAACTTGTATGCACACGCAGAGAGTTGGCAAACAGCTGAAACGTTCAGAGAGGAAATGAAGAAAAGGGGTGTTCACAAATCTCCAGGGTTTAGCTCAGTAGTTTTGACCTGAGTCTACACGACCTAGCTGTTTCATCAAAGAACTGCCTTTATACAGAGTGTTTATACAAGAACATCACCTCGTTGATGGTAAAGGTTAAAGATGGTTACAATACAAATAAGAACGAATCATCAAAGCATGCTAAAGCTTTGTTCCTTCCACTTCCATATCAACACGTTAGCAAATTGGAAGTCCAATAGAGAGGGAAACTGATGAACATGGCAGCGGAAATGTTCTATAGTTCTTCTAAAAGGTGGATTGCATCGCTGGTATGTATGATTGTAAAAGTGTTTGAAGTTTTCTACCTTGCCTAGAGAACAGAAAGGAGAATTGAGGCTTGGGGTTGCAGTGGATAAAAGAAGGGACGAGGAGAATTATCAAATAAACATTGTACGTCTAAGCTACTTAAGCAGACAAGTGGAGGTGAAGCAGAGGTTTTGAGCTATCCCAAGAGGAGAAGATCAGCTCGTATTTCGCAAGATCAGGATAATGAGGCAGGGAGGAGTACAGATCCGGCTTTTGATACTCAAGTCAAGTATAAGGAAGCGCCTTCAAAGAATGTGTCACCTATATGCATCTTCTTGGCCTTTATCTCGTGATGTCTGAATACTTATAATCTTCATCGAAAGAGCCATATTTCATAATTTTCCTCCCAAGATTCGGACGATTAATAAATTTCATTGTTGATGTACGAAGAGGCGTCTCATTCAATTTCATTGTTCGGTAAGTGAAGTAGGCAGGCACTTCTAAGTTAATTGTGGGTTACTAAGTAATTTAATTGAAAAAATTTGGTAGAAAAAAAAAACAAGAAAAGGTTTAATAAAAGCACACTTTGATATTCTCATAATTCTAGCATTTTTAGATTTGTTGGATTATAAGATTAGAGAGTTGAGAGTAGGTTGATATAGAAATAGTTGGAAACAACAAAGATAAAGATTTTATTACTTTATTATTATTAATAAGTTTATAATGGCTAATCGAAACCATGATTCCTATGATTTTTATTATATAAACAAATTCGACTTAGAACAAATCTAAACCGAACCGGTTTAGATCCCATAGAAGAGTATGATGGAGGTTATTACATCACCTCCTCCTTTTAACCTCTTCGTGGTGCCAATCATCGAGCTCCAAACTGTCTGGCAAGAAATTCTTGAAAGCTAAAAGCAAGTCCGGGTGTCCTTTAAATAACTTATTCGCCCTTTTCATGCAATCATCCTTATCAAGTCTACAATCAAATTACATTCAAAATTAATTAGTTTAAAGAAAATTAAAGAGTGTTATCCCAACAAGGATTGAAATAAAGAGAAAGCTAAACATATTCTCATATTTTACCCACAATCGCAAGGAACTCATTATATTTTTTATTGTCGTTATGAAATGTATCCTTCACAGCGCTAATATATTCATAGGCATCTGCGTCCGGTTTACTTCTGCTCGGTTTACTGCCTTTGCTTCCTTCTCCAGACATAGTTTCAACTTTGAAGTTTGTCGAAACTTCATTTTCCAAACAATAGAGTTAACTTTTGTTTTTTGCATAAAGCAAATTAATTAATAAAAAATTAATTATCTCAAAAATAAAACAATCTTTGAAAAATAACTTGAAATCTTTGAGAAAAAGAAAGAAAGTTGTATCAATGATCGTAATTCACAATATTAAAATTAGAAAGTTACACACGCATTAAAAATTGATCCATATAGAGCAAGAGAACATGGCCATAATCGATTTCACATTGGTAAATTAATCAAAAACCAAATCCAAGAGGCCTTACCGTCATTTATGAATAACTCATTTCGTTAGTTTAAGACTTTTCGAAAAAAAAAATAACATTATCAAATTAATGTAAATTTCATTGATCAGCGATCGATGTAGAATTGTGAAAAAAGGTTCAAAGTAACGAACCCGAAAAGTTACTATGAGTACAAGCTTCACCGTTGTAGCACTAGCACATGAGTGGGTTTTTGAGATGTATATGTCTCTTCTATAAATGTGCAAAAGTATTTATTGAAGTGAAGATATGTGACATATGTCACTTGTAAATTAATTATAGTTAAAGTAAATGAAGAGAAAATTAATATGCAGATTTTTATGTATATATAGTAAGAAAAAATTAAACTTAAATATTTGTAAGCATCTGTTAAAACATATTTAACCAAAGAGGTTAATTAACTTACTTTTCCTACATTAATATGGCCTTTTTGAAATCCAAAAACTTTTAAATTTAAGTTGATATCATCTATTACAAAATAGACTTACATGTGAAAACTGTTAATTAATGTCTAAACTCTCGAAATATGATTAGTTTAGTTATTCAATAAAGATATACACTAAAAGATTTCAACATGATTGAGATATAATATCTGGTAAATATATTTTCTGAAATTATCTAAAACTTAACCAATGTTATAATTAGTGCATGTTCTAAAAAGCAGCCATAAAAACCATATAAACGTCGGAAAATTGCTAGAAATTCTGGAGTCAAAACGATTTTAAAATTGAGCAGGTGTTAAAATTGAATCTCTGTTCAATTTTGGCAATCGTGATGACATTTATGACGCTGCTTTTTTTTTGACGACGCTATTTTGACAAGACACAACAACGTTTTCTTCAGTGTTTCCGACATTTAACTTCTAACTGTTATGAAATAACGACAATTTCCGATAAATTAGAATTGCGAGAACGATAAAAACGCACACAATTTGTTAACGGAGTTCGGCCAATTTTGCCTACGTCTCCGGACCTGCTACAGATCATTTATTATTAACACGGGAAAAAATATTACAACACTCAACCACACACCCAAACCCGATAATACCCGAGAAATTTCTTACAAAGAAAACTATTTTTTTTTTCTCACGTTCTCTCTTTCACTCTTTCTCTTCTCTTCTTCTCTTTTTGATATTTGGGATGATTTGTTTGTGCTCTTCCTCCACCTATTTATAGGAATGGTGAGGAGGTTGGTGGCATAAGATTGTTGACACAATGAGCCTCCAATTTAGACCTCAATTGCCCACCATCAAAGAACATGTGTTCTTCATGTGTGGTGTAAATTTTTGACTAACAATCTCCTCTTTTTCACTTAATAATCTCCCACTTGAAGACTGATTTCAATCGGTCTTCACACTTTGATCAATGCAGCAGGTCTTCTTGGCTTTTTACTCTTGCAAGCCAACTGAGGTTGCACACAACCTCAGTTTATCATACGGCACGACCTTTGTTAGCATGTCTGTCGGATTCTTACTTCCTGGGATCTTTTCAAGCACCAACACTCCATCTTCCAAAGCTGATCTGATGAAATGATACCGAATTTGTATGTGCTTCGTTCGAGCATGGTAAACCGGTTTCTTTGCCAAATCAATGGCACTTTTACTATCACAGTACAACACACTTTTCTCTTGTTTATAGCCTAGTTCTCCTAGAAATGACTGCAACCACATCATTTCCTTTGTCGCCTCTGTCACAGCAACATACTCAGCTTCACAGCTTGATAGAGCTACGATTTTCTGCAACTTTGAAACCCAACAAATTGCAGTACCACCAAAAGTGTAAACATACCCGGATGTGCTTTTCCTACTGTCAATGTCACCTCCATTATCAGCATCAACATATCCTTGCAATCCCATCTCAGACTTCTTGAAGCATAGCGATGAACTTGGATTCTCTTTCAAATACTTGAGAATCCACTTAATAGCTTCTCATTGTTCCTTTCTTGGATTGCTCATAAACCTGCTAACTACTCCCACTGCATGTGCAATGTCTGGCCTTGTACATACCATCGCTTACATTAGGCTGCCAATAGCAGAAGCATATGGAACTTTATCCATATATGTCATCTCTTCTTCAGTCACCGGGGACTGATCTCTGGATAACCGAAAATGACTTGTCAGGGGAGTACTAACTGTCTTCGCGTCATCCATGTTAAACCTCTTGAGGACTTTCTTCATATACTCCTCTTGTGATAGCTTTAGACCCTCTTTACTTCTACTAATTCTCATCCCGAGAATTTGTCTTGCTTCTCCAAGGTCTTTCATCGAAAATTCTTCTGAGAGTCTTGTCTTCAGGTTATTGACTTCATGTAAGTCCGCTTCCACTATTAGCATATCATCAACATATAGGAGCAATATCAAATAGGACTCTTCCAGCCTCTTGAAATAACAACAGTGGTCAGCTTCACACCTCAAGAAACCAACACCTTTTATAAAGGTGTCAAACCTTTTATACCACTGTCTTGGAGCTTGTTTCAATCCATACAAACTCCTTTGAAGCTTACATACTAGTTTTTCCTTCCCTTTGACCTCAAATCCTTCGGGTTGCTCCATTTAGATTTCTTCATCCAAATCACCGTGAAGAAATGCTGTTTTGACATCCATCTGTTGAAGATGTAAATCTTCCTTTGCTACCAGCCCAAGAACTGTTCTGATGGTCACCAACTTGACTACAGGGGAGAAGATTTATGTGTAGTCTATGTCTTCCTTTTGTTGGAATCCTTTCACAACAAGCCTCGCTTTATATCGCTTGCTTCCTTCATGTTCTTCTTTTATCCGGTAGACCCACTTGTTATGCAATGCCTTTTTTTCCTTAGGCAACTCAGTCAGCTCCCACGTCTGATTGGACATCAACTAGTCCATCTCATCTTTCATCGCAAGCTCCCACTTGATTGATTCATCAGCTTGCATTGCTTCTTCATAACATTCAGGCTCGCCACTATCTGTGAGCAGAATGTAGTTGAGTGATGGAGAAAATCTTACAGGTTTTTTGATGGTCCTCGTTGACCGTCGTAACTCTGTAACCGGCGTATGTGTGATCACTTCTGAAGCATCATTCTCATTTGCTTCACTATTCTCTTCTTGAGAAACTTGATCTTCTACTGTTGCAGCATCTTCTTGGAACTCTGGTGCCGGGACATCTCCCAAATCAATAGCTTCGGGCTCTTTCCTCTCAGAGCTTTCTTTTAGCTTGTCCTTATACAACGTTCCTTCGTTGAACACAACATTCTTGCTGCGAATGATCTTCCGATTTTGATCATCCCAAAACCGATAACCAAACACCTTTAGAAAAGAAAGATTTACTTTCTTACCGCTCCAAACTTCTTCAGGGATCTTGAATCCTAATGGAACAGACTGCCCTCTGTTTATTAAGAATGCTGCGGTATTGATTGCATCTGCCCAGAAAGTCTTTGGCAAATCACAATGCAATCTCATGCTCCTTGCACGTTCATTCAGGGTCCTGTTCATCCTTTCCGCTATTCCATTTTGTTGAGGCGTTCCAGGAATAGTCTTCACCATCTTGATTCCATTATCAGCGCAATATCTTTTGAACTCCTCGCTGATATATTCTCCACCGTTGTCAGACCTTAGACACTTCAACTTGAGATTCTTCTCAATCTCAACCATGGCTTTCCACCTTTTGAAAACCGAGAACACTTCATACTTGTTCTTCATGAAGTAAACCCATACCTTCCTTGTGGAGTCATCAATAAAGGTTACTTAGTAGTATGAACCTTCTAGTGAAGCGATAGGAGCGGTTCCCCACACATCCTTGTGCACCAACTCTAACTTCTCGGGTTTTGGTTCTCTGCCTTCTTTTGAGAAACTAACTCGTTTCTGCTTTCCAAGGATGTAACTTTCACACATCTGATGATCCACCGTCTTTAGATGAGGAAGCACGCCATTTGCCACCATTAGTTTCATCCCTTTCTCACTCATGTGTCCCAACCTACAATGCCATAACTCGGTTTGTTTGACATTTTTGATAACAGCAACCGTTTCTTGATAACTCATCGTCATATATAGAGTGCTTCTTTTATGACCTTTAGCAACTACCATTGAACCTTTCTTCACATTCCAGGCTCCACCACCAAACTTGACATTGTGCCCCGTATCATCAAGTTGTCCTACGGAGATCAGATTTCGCATCAATTTTGGCACATGTCTAACCTTTGTGATCTTCCACATGCTACCATCTGACATCTTCAATTTGATATCTCCAATACCAACTATGTCCAAAGGTAAACCATCGGCTAGATATACTTTTCCATGATTTCCCGCAACATAATTCTCCATAATGTTGTGGTGTGGTGTGGTGTGGAATGACGCTCCTGAGTCAAGAACCTAAGAATCAATTGGGCTATCAACATAGGAGATTGATGCTTTGGTGGTGTTTACAGCTGCTTCATGAGTTTCACCTTTTTCTCGGGGAATTATCAGACACTACCAATGCATCAGCAACTGCATTGGCTCCGCCTCCTCTGTTGTCTTCCTTCTTCGGTGGTGCCCAACAATTCTTTTTGATGTGACCAGTCTTTCCACCGTCCCAACATTCAGTAGGCTGTTTGAATCTGGACTGACTCCTTCCATTCTTCGACTTTGATCTGCCTCTGCTCCGATAATTTCTGTCTTGATTTCTGCCTCTATTTTCCACGTTAAAAGCAGAGCTCGTTGATGTTTCGCCAGTCTATCCTACGAACTTCCTCAGCAAGGATACGATCTCGAACATCATTGAATTTTAGCTTCTAAGTGCCGACAGAATTACTAACCGCTGCCCTCATTGGCTCCCAACTATTTGGCAGAGATGCCAGCAAAATTAGTGCTCGCACTTCATCATCAAACTCGATTTCAACGGATGACAATTGGTTGACAATCGTGTTGAACTCGTTCACATGTGTTGCAACATGGCCACCTTCTTCCATCTTCAAGTGGAAGAGTTTCTTCATGAGAAACACATTTATTATTAGCTGAAGGTTTCTCATACATATCTGAGAGAACTTTCATTAGCCCTTCTGTGGTCTTCTCCTTCGCAACGTTGTGAGCAACGTTTTTCGATAGTGTTAACCTGATAACACCCAGAACCTGCTTGTCAAGGAGATCTCACTCTTCCTGAGCCATCTTCTCAAGCTTCTTGCTTAGTGGTTGATGAAGCTTCTTTCCGTACAGATAATCCTCGATTTGCATTCTCCAAAATGCATAATCTGTACCGTCAAATTTCCCGATGTTGTGTGCCGAACCATCTTCGCCTCCCATCGTTTCTGATTATTTTGCGAACCACCGTGTATTTGAACACCTTCGTCGACAAACCAATATTGTCAACAAATTTACTGTTCACTATTCACTATTGTCAACAAATTTACTGTTCACTATTCACTATTGTCAACAAATTTACTGTTCACTATTCACTATTCACGTGAACAGTAACTTCGCAAACACTTGACCAAGATCACCACAACCTGATCGAGCTCTGATACCAGTTGTTAGGAAATAATGACAATTTCCGATAAATCAGAATTGCGAAAACGATAAAAACACACACAATTTTTTAACAAAGTTCGGCCAATTTTGCCTACGTCTCCGGACCTGCTACAGATCGTTTATTATTAACCCGGGAAAAAATATTACAACACTCAACCACACACCCAAACCCGATAATACCCGAGAAATTTCTTACAAAAAAAACTATTTTTTTTTCTCACGTTCCCTCTTTCACTCTTTCTCTTCTCTTTTTCTCTTTTTGATTTTTGGGATGATTTGTTTGTGCTCTTCCTCCACCTATTTATAGGAATGGTGAGGGGGTTGGTGGCATAAGATGGTTGACACAATGAACCTCCAATTTAGACCTCAATTGCCCACCATCAAAAAACATGTGTTTTTCATGTGTGGTGTAAATTTTTGACTAACAATCTCCTCTTCTTCACCTAACATAACAACCTCTCTGTTCACCAAAATCTGACATTATATCTGAAACACAAACTCATAGGATCTGAAACACAAACTCATAGGAATGGAATTGGAAGTGCAGCTTGACAATGGTGGAAGGTCAGAGTCAGTCAGGGTCTAGGACTCAGAGTTAGTCAGAGTGGTGTGTGTCTGTCTACTAGTTCTTTCCCTTTTGTTTTTGTTTTTTTAAGTTTGGTACGAGAGTCTTTTTTTAAGGCAAAACAATATTATTTATATTATGAAATAATGTCGAGTTAGTCAGTAAACAAAATTTAACTAAAAAACAAGGTTTATTGCAGTAGTTAGATAGTAGAGAAAAACAAGGATTATTGTCGTAGTAAATATATTTACACATTATTTCTTTATCAAACCCCCAGGATTTTAAAAGACCTCTAAAAAAAATTCCCAAAAATTCCCAAAAATGGCTCTTGTTTGCCGATTCTATTTTTTCTCGTTCTCTTTCTATATTTTTTTGTCTAGAAAGGAACTGTGAATGCAAAGATTTATGTTATAAATATATTTTTTCTTTTGAATGAGCAAAATGACCAGTGTGTGATAAGACTGAAGATGAAACAATTCATATTATGTGTTTTATTTAACACATCTCTCTATAACTTGCTTTTCGGATTGGCTTTGTGATGTTTCGCTTCTTGAATCTGTCTAATCATCTTATTCGGACCATCTCGTAGAATTTATAGTTTCTCAAATAGAAAATCTTCTATTTGGAAAACTTATCAAATAACATCTCTCTATCACAAGATAAATGATCAACAATCCAACCAAAATGAAGCTTCTAAACACTTGTTCTTCACAAACAATTCAAGTTTTCTAACACAAACTCCAAAAAATATACATTAATATTGTTATTTGATATTGCATTGATATTTATAATCTCAAACTAATTAACTTCTTAATACTCTTTAAACTGTGTTTTGGGCAACACGTGGTTGTATGTTAGGAAAAGTGGTAAGAGTTAATCTATCTTTTTTTTAATTAGCTGCAACGAAATACATAGAAAATACTTTGGAAAGCCATTTTGCAAACCATATATTTTCAAAGAAAATAAAAGCTCCAACTTAAGTGTAACACAAAGTTTTGGAGTTTGCATTTATCCAAAATCTAATCAAATATTATTCTTACCACACAAATTTAAAATCTGACTATCTAGCACAATGTATTCTTCTTAACCTCTTGTTAGTAGCTCAATTATTATTTTTGGATGACACTTGTTCCATTTTATTTGGCTTGGTTCAGTCACTAACGACCATTTTCATGTTGCAAATTCAAATTCACAAAATTAAATGGAGTACTAGTCCGATCAAATATCTTATGAAGGTAGGAAGCTCCTACTGTTGTGCTTCCAGACTTGTCTGATGTATTCATTAATCGTGTGATTTCAAAAGGTTGCAGGCAGTAATTGATGCTGATTTGATTCCCGTCTTGGTTTGGTCTGCCACAAAATGCTCAACTTTACTGGAAAGAAGAAGCTGCAGTGGGAATTGCAAATGCAGCTAAAACTGCTCCTTTAGGTCAAATCAGGTATATTGGTCAGAGTGTTTCCTTGTCTCTTATATATACGCTTAGGGTTTATGTATATCAAATGTTCTGTTCCCATTGGTTGGTTATAGAGAGTCCTTGCGGAACAAGGATGCATAAAACCATTATGCGATCTCTTGGAATCCACGTATCCACTAGCCCTATCAGTTTGCTTTGATGCATTGGATAACATTGTGCGTTGTGAGGCATCAGTCTCGTTTGAAACTTGAGCAGGTGTTAAAATTGAATCAACAACATTTCCCTCAATTTTGGTTTCTAAGAAGAAGAGTCTCTCATGTGAGCTTCTTAATTGGTTTTCTTCAGATGCAATCCACAGTTCAATTCGATGAAGGGAATCAAATCAGAGAGGCATTACCGGAACTCGGGTTTCAGAAAGAAGAGGGCGATGGGTTTTAAAAAAGAAACAGAGTTACTTGACAACCGTTATGTGTTGAACGCAAAAGAGGGCGATGGGCTTTAGTGATTTCAATCTTATGATTAGCTAGATATGTCATGGAATACAAGCCACACGATGCTTCTCTTCGTGACAACTCTTGTTACAGAAACACTTGGCTTAGTGGCTAGATTCAAGAATTCATTATTTCTCATCAGACTGTGCTAAGTTGTTGAGCCGTTCTACTTTTACTAGATTGTAGATATTATTAGATTATGTTTAGCAATTCTGGAGTCTGATAAGATTCCAAACATACTTTCAACGATGATGATGATTATTATTATATTGAAGTTCAAACCCAAAAATTTGCTAAAGAATATGCTCCATCTTCTATCAAAACCGCACGGTACGGTTAAGGTTTTGAATGGTTGCTCCACTCCCGATCAAACTTAATGGGCCAACATTTTGGTACGCTAAGGTGCATACTTTGATATTCTCATAATTCTAGCATTTTTAGGTTTGTTGAATTATAAGATTAGAGAGTTGAGAGGATGTTGATATAGAAATAGTTGGAAACAACAAAGATAAAGATTTTATTACTTTATTATTATTAATAAGCTTATAATGGCTAATCAAAACCATGATTCCTATTATTTTTATTATATAAACAGATTCGACTTAGAACAAATCTAAACCGAACCGGTTTAGATCCCATAGAAGAGTATGATGGAGGTTATTACATCACCTCCTCCTTTTAACCTCTTCGTGGTGCCAATCATCGAGCTCCAAACTATATGGCAAGAAATTCTTGAAAGCCGAAAGCAAGTCTGGGTGTCCTTTAAATAACTTATTCGCCTTTTTCATGCAATCATCCCTATCAAGTCTACAATCAAATTACATTCGAAAGTAATTAGTTTAAAGAAAATTATAGAGTGTTACCCCAACAAGGATTGAAATAAAGAGAAAGCTAAACATATTCTCAAATTTTGCAAAAATATTATGTATATCTATACCTCCGAGCTTTAAATTTACCCACAATCTCAAGGAACTCGTTATATTTTTTACGGTCGTTATGAAATGTATCCTTCACAGCGCTTATATATTCATAGGCATCATCATTATCTGCGTGCGGTTTACTTCCGTTCGGTTTACTGCCTTTGCTTCCTTCTCCAGACATGATTTCAACTTTGAAGTTTGTCGAAACTTCATTTTCCAAAAGCTAGAGTTAACTTTTGTTTTTTGCATTAAAGTAAATTAATTAATCAATTTTTTTGATTATCAAAGAATCTTTGAAAAATAACTTGAAATCTTTGAGAAAAAGAAAGAAAGTTGTATCAATGCTCGTAATTCACAATATTAGAATTAGAAAGTTACACACGCATTAAAAATTGAACCATATAGAGCAAGAGAACATGGCTGTAATCGATTTCACATTGGTAAATTAATAAAAAAACCAAATCCAAGAGGCCTTATCGTCATTTATGAATAACTCATTTCGTTAGTTTAAAACTTTTCGAGAAAAAAAAAACATTATCAAATTAATGTAAATTTTATTGATCAGCATTCTTAGTACTAAAAAGTGAAAACTAATATTGGTAAGGAAGAGCGATCGATGTAGAATTGTGAAAAAAGCTTCAAATTAACGAACCAGAAAAACTACTATGAGTACAAGCTTCACCGTTGTAGCACTAGCACATGGATGGGTTTTTGAGATGTATTTGTCTCTTTTATATATACATTTTTTTTCTTAGAATCAATCCATTTAAAATTAACATATTTCTATCAATGAGATATAAATGTGCAAAAGTATTTAATGAAATGAAGATATGTGACATATGTCACTTGTAAATTAAATTTCACATTAATTATAGTTAAAGTAAATTAAAAGAAATTTAATATGAAGTTTTTTTATGTAAATATAGTAAGAAAAAATAAAACTTAAATATTTGTAAGCATCTGTTAAAATATATTTAACCAAAGAGTTTAATTAAGTTAATTTTCCTACATTAATATGGCCTTTTTGCAATCCAAAAACTTTTAAATTTAAGTTGATATCATCTATTACAAAAATAGACTTACATGTGAAAACTGTTAATTAATGTCATAAACTCTCAAAATATGATTAGTTTAGTTATTCAATAGATATACACTAAAAGATTTCAACATGATCGATTCGAGACATAATATCTGGTAAATATACTTTCTGAAATTGTCTAAAACTTAACTAATGTCATAATTAATGCAGGTTCTAAAACGCAGCCATAAAAACCATATAAACGTCGGAAAATTGCTAGAAATTCTGGAGTCAAAACGATTTTAAAATTGAGCAGGTGTTAAAATTGAATCACACTGTTCAATTTTGGCGATCGTGACATTTATGACGCTGTTTTTTTTTTTGGGTGATGCTATTTTGACAAGGCACAACAATGTTTTCATATAATGTGTTTTATTTACCGTCTCTCTCTCTATAACTTGCTTTTTGGGATTGGCTTGGTGATGTTTTGATTGCTTGAATCTGTCTAACCATCTTATTCGGACCATCTCATAGAATTGATAGTTTCTCAAATAGAAAATCTTCTAGAATGTGGTTTAGATCAAAATTGAGATTGATTTTATCATGCTAGAATGTGGTTTAGATCAAAATTTCCGTATATTGGTTGTCAAATGGTAGATGGATATATTCTCCATAGATTATTATTGAGTAAACTAGACGAAAGATTTAGTATCTTTCTATTGCCACGCTTATTCGTCTATATATCGTAGCTTATTCACTAAACTCTACTGAACAGGTACATGTACAATTTGTTTTGAATGTTCTTCAATGGCCTTGGTAACCAAGAGTTGTCTTTATACCAATTTGAAAAGTTATTTTCAAAAGTTTACATATTTGAGTGAGCGCAATAAATTTGCATAGTTTTCACAAAGAAGATCACAATAGAAATCAAAGAACCTCTTTCACGAAAATTAGGAGAGCATCACCGCTATGTGAAACAAAAATATCTAGAGAGCTATTGTTATTTGATCTAGCATTGTTCTTCTCATCCCAAACAAAAATACCAGTTCAATCTCTCTTAGAATATAAAGATTTTAATAGTATTTATTTTATTGTTATTGTTTTATTATATAAAGTTGGATAAGTTAAAATTAGTAATTTATATGATCGCAAACATGAAGAGTTAGATTAAATTTATGTTTCTTACTGAAAACGGGTCCCATGGGTCTCTCTTTATATTTAAAAAAGTTTTTTTTTTTTTTTATATTTTCATGTTTGAACAAGGAAATAAATTATAGTTTGTGTTTTCTTTTTCTGAAAATAAAATTGAGTTTATGTTTTCATTAGTTCCCTTAGGAAAATTCTGATCAAATACAAGTATTCGTATATCTGTTTTACGTATATCCAATCTTTATACCCAAAATAGTTTGGTCGCATATCATTTGAAACAAAGACGTACAACTAACCAGTTTTTATTTGAATAATTATATCGATTGGATGATGGTTTTTGAAAACTATCGGTTGAATAACATTACGTTAGGTACTCCTAGATGTCCTCAGTGGAAAAAATGCATAAAAGTTGCTCTGTTTTTCCTTACCAGTTTTATGTTGCCTTTTTGGCTTGTTTATTTTTCATCTCCTCTTGTAAATAACCATATTTTGTGTTGAGCAGCTAAATTTGAAATACAATAAAATGTGTTGGATGTTCGCTTGATGTTAAAATCTTGCACCTGAAAATATCTAGTTGCTGAGAAAACACATGTCGAAAGAATGCAGCCACCACTTTGTTAAGGTTATCTTGCTTTATCCATCTCGTCTCTCTTTCCATGTTAGCTTCATTCTCATACTCGCAAACATTAGTGTTTCCTCATATTCCTATGAATAGTGTTTACTACTCAAGTTTTTGTCTCAATAGTACTGGAATTCAAGTTTTAATTTTTTCTTAGATTACCGATTGGGCTAACATAATTGATTATTCGTTATATACTTTATAGGCCATTATGAATCCAATTATCATTATTTTTGTTCTTGTCTTTGAATTGAGTACTTCACCTACCACCAGTCTACCATTCTCATGATGCTTGAGAAATAATTTTATTCCCAAAAAGAAGGAAGAAAATTTAATTTAGCAGATGTTAAACTAGAAGTGTTCGCTTGGTGATAATCAGTAGAAGCTTTAGGTACAAAAAAGGAACATGCCCTTATAGAGTTATTGTTAAAATTCACTCAAATATAGAAATAAATATTTTTGTACTATAAAATTTATTCGTATTCGGCCAATTTTATTTTCACACGTGGAAAGAGGTACGTATGTAGATAGTCCTCGGTATTTTGGGATTTGGGACGGGAATTTACGGGTATAAGACGGAAACGACTAATTTGGGAAATGAAAAATAATTTTTTAAAAGGAATCCGATAAGAAACAGGACTGAAAATTTCAGGTAACAGGATGGGCTCAAGAAATTCTCTAACCAAAAATCTCGTCCCAAACTCTTAATAATTTGGGTAAGGGTAAAATTCAGTACATATATTTTGGTTAGTTTTGGAAAAATTTGGATAATTTTGGAAAAATTTGGGTAATTTCAGAAAAATTCGGAAAAAATCAAGAAACTTTGAAAAATTATATATAAATTTTAAATTCTTAAACGAGTAATTTGGATATCATATCTCATATCATTTATCTTTCTGTATCTTTTCCATATCCATTTGAATAAAATAAATAATCTCTCAAACGGATAATTATTTAAACAAAATTGAAAACAAGATGAGAAATTTGGGACTGTTAAAGATAGAAAAAGAAAACCCTTCCCAAAATACCCTGGGCAATATGTAGATAACTCTTTTATGTCTTTTTCTTTTTTGGGATTCAATTCATGTTAATATTATCTTTTATTATTTTCTTTAATAAAAACCTACGTTTTAAAATTTTGCTAAGAAGGGGTCATTTGGTATGACCAATACGCTTATGGTGTTTTATGTAAATACTATTTTGGGGTGGGGGGGGGGGGGGAGGAGTAAAAAAAAGTAAACCGGTATAAAAAATTTCCTAATCCAGCATAAATCGAATCATACCAAATTAAATTAAAAAAATATTAAAATTTTAAAACCAAAAGGCCAAACTAACCAAAATTATCCGAATTGAACCAATTTAATCGATTTTAACTGACTTTGAACAACAACAAAAAAAAAACCCAAAAACTATGGTTATGTCGATAAAAAAAAATTAATACCATATACTTGCACCAAATAAACCATGAATTATTTGATTATTTTTTGTAGAGTTATCTGGAAGAGAAATACTTGACTAATCAAACTAGGCTTGGACATATTTTCCGGATCTGAAGTATTGAACCGAACAAAACCGAATTAGAAAGTACCGAACTGAACTGTAACCGGCATAAATATCTGAATAGATCCTAAACTCCTATATACGAAAAATCGTACCTGAATCCGAATCGAACCGAGAACCGAATGGTTTTTCAAAATACCCGAAATACAATTATATACCCAAAAATAGCAGGTATATTTAAACTTTAAATAACCGAAATATCCAAAATGATAATTATAAATCGAATATATTAGTTATATTTTAGATCGAAATAACCAAAATAACCAAAATATTTTGTAAAAAGCTAGTTATATTTGTTAAAAATAAATATATTTTTTGTAAAATTTAACTAAATAATTAAATATTCGAATTTTTTTCGGGTATAGATACAGAAAACCGACATGAACCCGAGTTAAACCGAAATGAACCCGAACTAAAGAAGAAAAATAGCCGAATGAGTCCTATACTTCTTCTAGTACCGAAATATCCGTAACACGAACCCGTATCCGAATGGTTTATGACAAATCATCCGAACCAAATTAATAGAGTAAACTGAACGGGCCTTAACAATTCTAATTTGTTTATGACAAATCAAGAACGAACTGGGCCTTTTAATCCCCACATTTGGCCCATATATCTGTCGCGAAACACACAACACTAGTACACTTTACCAAATCGCGTAATTATCGGGATCCTCTTTCCAAACCCTAATTTTACGCTTATCCATTCCCGAAAATCCGAAAATGGATGTAGACGTCCTTCCAAACGGAGTGGTTGGATTCGGCCAGATCCTGGAATTACCAGGGGGGGGGATTCGAATTTTCGTCCCCCCTGGTGAAGGATTCACGGTGACGGTGAATCCGGCGGTGGCTGGAGAGAATTTGGGCGGCGATCATGCGGTGGCTGGAGAGAATTTGGGCGGCGATGATGCGGTGGCTGGAGAGAATTTGGGCGGCGATCATGCGGAGATTTTTGAGAATGTTGGCTTGGATGTCGTGTTTGGTGATCTAGAAATGGCTGCGGATGCTGGTGGTGCGGGTGATGCAGCGGCTATTGCAGCTGTGACAGGTTGGTTTAGCATTTGGGAACCAAATTTGGTTGATAATGTGTGTATGCATCGATTGATTAGTTTTTTTTGTTGCTTCAGTTTTCTTTAACTTTTAATGTATTTGACATTTTCTTAAAATGTTGTTTTCCTACTTTCACCTTGTTTCACATTTGTCGGGTTATTTTGGTTTCTTCATGGCGATGGAAAATGAGGTTGTTGATAAAAAAAAAAGGTAGCTTTCAATGTAATCTATGTATTGTCCCTCTACGATTTGTCAACTTAAATAATGAAAATTTAGCTTTCAAAGTAATTTTTTTTTTGTGTTGTTCACAGTATCTCTGTTTCTTGTGCGTACTCATGTAATGTTCATACAGATTTGCATGTGTCTTGATTAGGTGATTTAGATGTGCATTAGTCGTTTGTTGCTTCAATGTTTAACGTGTTACCTTTATCTCCGTTTCTTGTGTGTATGCATCATATATGAGCTAATTCGGATAAATTGCTTGAAGTGAAATTTATGGAACTGTTTAATCTGCAGCTGGAATCGTGCAGCATTCTCAACAGAACAGGCTATCATATAGCCAGGTGCTTCACATGTTGTACGTCGACAATATCACCCAAGTCAACGAGGTTCTCTTGGACAGACGCTTGAATGGGATCTACTTGTACCCTTTTTGAGCGTAGACGCTGCAGGGACAATCATCAGTACCATGAAAGCCACGAATACTTTAGGCCACCTCTTCAGGTATTGTTCTTTGAATTATATCGTTTCTTTTCAAACTTATTAGAATCCAATCCAATAGTATTGTTCTTTGAATTATATCGTTTCTTTTCAAACTTATTAGAATCCAATCCAATAGTATTGTTCTTTGAATTATATTGTTTCTGATTGTAATTAATTGTTCTTCTTCTATCATAGTATGGTGGCCAGGTTTTGGCGTTTGAGTACCGACGAGCACGCGCTACTCATCCCCATGAGGTAGCTGGTCGTGTAGTTGTCTCGAGGCGTTACCTCGTCCAGGGCCACCATAGGTTTCTTCTGCACTATCTCGAGGAAGACGAAATTGCAGCGCAAGCGGCTGAGGCTCCGAGGATTCCGCTGGAACCACAGGTTCCAGTCCTATAGGAGGACTCCATGAATCTTTCCTATTGCTTTTATGATCATTAGTTTAAAGGATTATCTTAGGTTCAAAGTTACATTATGGATAAAGCCTATTTAAACCTATGTCCTAGACCTTCTTTAAATCACTTCGTCTTTCTAGCTAATAATGTGGTCCTTTTTTATTTATTTTAAACTTGAGCCTTCACGAGTTTTCAATACTATGCATCCACGGTTTTATGCATCGTGCATCATAGTATGAAGAGTGTGAAGGCTTGGTCGGTGATGCTCAGCATGGCAGAGCATATCTGATCAGCAAATCCAGGTAACGAATTCTAACTGGAGTTAGAACATGTAGGTTATCGAAGGAATTAATGTTGCTTTAGCTAACCGGGAAAGTCTGTTGAAGAAAATTGAGCTACCAATCTTCAATGGCTATTTACCGTATGGATGGATTTGTAGAGTGGAGAAGTATTTTCAAATTGGTTAATATACGGAAGCACATAAATTGGAATTAGTTTCATTAAGCCTTGAAGGTCGTGTTCTGAATTGGTATCAAGGAGAAGTAGCAGAACCAGTTTTCGCAGATTGGTCAGATTCTAAGGTGGTGTAGTATAGTATCACGCAAACAGATTTTGTTCAAGATTATATAAGTGAACTTGAAGAGCTTACAGCTCAGGTGAAAGGTATGGATGAGCCAAATTTGGTTAATCTGTTTTACAAAGTTTTCAAAAGGGAAATGAAGGAAGTCGTGAAGCTGAAAAAACAAAAGGATTGACTGCTCAGAAGGCTGTTGTGGTGAAAATGGAGAACAGTGTGCTATGCCAAGTAGTGAGTTGAAGTACAGGAAAGATAATCGCAGACAAATTTTCCAGAACCCACGTGTGTCCAGACATGGAAGTGCAGGGGATCATGGAAGTGTGTCTATATCCCATTGAAATAAATTATTTTTAACCCAAAGAATAAATTTTACTACAAAATTCAGGCAGTTTCTATTATTTATGCCTAGAAAATTGTTATCAATCCAATTATACATACATCTAGAGATTACAAACTTCTAACTCTTTTATGCATCAAGGTCCTGTGAAACAAAATAATAACAATTCTTATTTAATTTCAAAGATTCTGGTAACTTTTTCATTAATCAAGTGGAGTCAAAGTCCTCCGATGGGACAATGAAGTTGATCGTAATCGGAATTGGATTATTTATTTTACATTAATTTCGAAACTGATTTGCAGCAAAACAAACAGAAAAATAGTTAATGCTGTTAAGATCAAGCTGAAGAACCTATGAACAGATGTCTATTAGCTCAGAGTTACTGCTGAATGGGATAGTTACTCAAAAGCTGAGTGACTGCGCAATATATAACGTCCCAACCATCCCCTTTATTGCAACAGACCAATAACATTGACAATAGATAAAGCTGATTAGCAGCAATCTAAAGATTTATCTCAAAATTTAGCAATGGAAATAATCAATTAAGACGTGTTGGCATTAACGACATTTTCAGCGATGGAAAGTTAGCGTTGCTAATCATGCTTAGCAGTGAATTACGAATTTATTTAGCCATATAGATTTCAGCCGCTAATGAGAATAACTTCTTGTTACCTGAACCTCTTAACTGTGTAGATACTATATATCCAGCAATTTATTTAATTTATCTTATATCTATATATAAAAGAAATACAATAAGGGATAGAGTTTTAAGTTTGTACTAGAATATAGTCTGCACGTGCGTGCATGTTACATTTTTATTATGAAAATATGTAATTGTATAATTTAGATGTATGAAAATTACAATTTATGTTGTTGTATATTTAAATTATTTAACACTTGGGATTGTTTAGTTTGAATATAATCTATCTTGATTTAAGTAATAATATTGTTTTTTGTAATTTAATATATTTGCACATTTAATAGTTTATATTTGAAATATCATTGCAAATTTAGTAGTGGCCAGTCTCTAGTATTTGTGAAAGTTGACTTTTGACATGCATTGATAATTATATTTTGGTGTAGATGACTAAAATATATAATTTATATATTTACTGAAATTTTGGACAATTTATCTTTTTTTTTTGTTTAACATGATGGATGATAAGATAGATAGTGTGCCATCATATTATCAATACAACCCGGAAAGTCTGTTATATTTGAGTTAGTTAGATTTATGCATAGAGCTATGTATTTTTATTATAAAGTAATTATATTTGATTTGGTTAAGGTTGTGCATATTTCCATCGCATATGTGTTTTTCTTCAAATAATTATTTTTTATGTTCAATAAATCATGTATGAGACTCGATGTACGAATTATCCATTTGAGATTTTAATATTTTAAAATTTATCCAACACTTTTAAAAAAAAAATCTAAAAAATATTAAAATTCTTCAAAATTATCCAAATTACCAAAATATTCGTTCCAAAATCGACTTTCACCCGTTCTGAAGTTTTTCTAAAACATAGCATGAAATTCAAAGAATAATTTCTCTGATATTTTAGGTTTGTTATAAACTTTTACATGATAAAAATTTATTATTTTCAATAAAAAAAAATTAAAAAGTATGCCATAATATTATCAACCCAATCTGAAAAACTTGTTATATATGAGTTAGTTAGGTTTATGCACAATGTAATGTATTTTTTTTTAATAGAAAGCTATTGTATATGATTTGGTTTGAGATGTCCATAGTTGCACCACGGAAAAAGGGTCGATTTCAGCCTCAACTATACCAGTCTTGGCCTTTCATACATATACTATTGAACAATGCGTTTTTCTACCCAAATCTCTATAAAATTCAAATTATCTACCCAAACTATCTATTTGGTGCGGAAATCAGAGTTGACCGTAACGGTGTTAGTCAAACGTTAACTCCGGCTGAGTCATAATAGTTAATTATGAACATGACAAAACTAAAATAAACATAAAAAATAAAAAATTTGTTATTTTACTAATCATAAATTGGAAATTTTAACTCAAATTATAAATCTAAATTTACATATAAAATATTTTAAGCTATCAAATTTGAAATTCAAATATGATCATATAATATTTCTCATATAAGTGCTTTCATATGTTGTAAAAAAAAATACTTTCAATTATTTAAACAGGGACGTGCCTACCTTGGATAAATAGAAACATTGACATACGGCCCCATCTTTTTAAAAATTACTGAAGAGGTTTTTTCTCATATATAAATTTATTTTTAAATCCTTAATATTTAGTAGTTTCTATTACGCATAATTATATACTCTATTAGTGCATAACTAATGTTAATTATACTGCTCCTTTTTAGAACTGATTTCCGGATAGGTTTATATTAGCACCACATTTTGTTGAACTTTTTTCTTAAATCGTACACAAATCATTTTCATATGTAGAATTGCTCCATTCTTTATTCTTCCTCTTTTATTGACTTTTTTATTTATGTAAATTTACAATTTATTATCTAAAAAATTACTACAAATTTTGTAAAAAATAAATATAACTACTTTAACAAATAAATAAAAAAACTCTATTCTCCTCATTAGATAGCCTGGATAGGTAATTTGAATTTTATGCAGATTTGGGGAGAAAAACGCACAATTCAATTGTATATGTACGAAAGAGCACGACTGGTTTAGTTCAGGTTGAAATTGACCCATTTTTCGTCATCTAACTGCGCCGGAGTTAACGTTTGACTAACACTGTTACGGTCAACTCTGATTTCGCACCAAATAGATAGTTTGTGTATATAATTTGATTTTATGGAGGTTTGGGTAGAAAAACGCACTGTTCAATAATATATGTATGAAAGGGCACGACTGGTATAGTTGAGGTTGTAATCGATCCTTTTTTCGTTGCACCACATATGTGTTTTCGTTCAAATAATCGTTCGTGAATGATTAATTTAGACCAACACATAAGAGAACAAATCAAGATGAAACTGGATTTCCGAATTACTACTCATTTTAAAAATTTAAATTTTTTAAAATCATAACATTTTCTAAGTTTTTTTAAAAAACTATTAAAATTCCTGAGAATTATTCAAAATACTATAATATTCATCCCAAAAGCGTCTTAAATGGAAAGATAAAAAAAAATTAGTGAGAGAGAGAAAGTAAAGTTAACTTTCAATCTTCTTCCTCTTCTTGACCAACCGAGAGAGAGAGATTATCATATGAACTTTGAGAAATTTGATAACTGTTAAATGGCATTAGGAGTTATGTTTTGAATTAAGTTTATTTGATCAAGAGTTACATTTGAATTATGAATCAAAAGCATTTTTGTTATTTTCCTGTAGCCGTACAAAGAGAAGATTGGTAATCATATGAACTTTGGGAAATTTATAAAGAGATTGTTTTTTTTTTTTTTTTTGGAACAAAATTAAAAGAGATTGTTTCACATAGAAATGATTTTTTTTTCAAATATACAAAACAATAAAGAAAGTCTAAAACCACAATCTCTTTAATTACATCGTCCTCTGATTGATCAATCTCCTCCCATTACTCCTCCTACGTGATCTCTCCATCTCTCCTAAATGTCCTCCGCCTTAGATCGTAGCAGCCTCAGCGAGGAGATCTTCGATTATACTCTCTGTGATTTTAATGAATCCTGTTAATGTACTTAGAAAGTGAAGGCTGAAACATCTGATATACCGTCACTTTCAACATCCGTTTTCTCCATCAAAAATTTGGTCGGTATGCATTCCTGTTTAGGATTAGAAAATTGTCTACAACTATTATAATAAAAAAAATATTAGTTTTGTTCTAGACGAAAACTCAAACACGCAAAAAAAAAAACTAACATGGACAAATGAATAGAGAACAACGAACCGCCGCAACGCAAAGCGCAACACAGCACTTATAAGAACACACCATCATCTTCTTCCATATTATAGTTTTATTGGCGAAAATCTTTTCTGCAAAATACCAAAAAAAAAAAAATTAGATGAGAGAACATTCAAAACAAAAATCTAAAACTAAACTAAAACCTACATATAATACAAAAACAAAGTGGACGATGCGAGAGAATGGAAAACTTATTGTAAAGTTCCTATTTATAAGATAAACATATCTAGGGCTCTCTTTATTTTTATTGATACTTTTTATCTTTTTTGATTTGGTAAATCGGATATTCTTAGACATACATAAATCCGAATTTAGAAAATATTTCTCTCCGAATATCTTGGAAAATAAATACAAATTTATAAATTACATTTTTTAAAAATTGCAAGCAGTAACTGAAATTGTGAGCAATAATATCTCTCTCAATAAATCCGATTATCTCTCACACAATCTTTTTAAAATAATATCTACCTTAACAGAATATTTAGGGGGTGATTGGCTTTTTGCTGTTAAGACTTTAAAGACTGTAAATAGATTTTACAGTTTTAAAAGTCCAATTACACTTTTTACACTTTAAAAATTTTAAAAATCATCACACTCTCGTTCTTTTTTTCCTTCTTTGTTTTCACCTTTTTTTTAAAGTCACATTTTGAAGATTTTTCATACTTTTAAGTTTTTCTCTCTGCATATAAATTAATTATTTTTTTCCTTTTCTTTCTCATATAGATAAAAATTAATATCTAAAACTATTATTAATTGATTATAAATTTATTTTTTGTTAATTAAAAATTATATTTTTTTCTTATTCTTTTGATATCCATTTTACTATATATTTGATTAAATTTTTGATTTATTTGTTTTACAAGTATGCAAAAAAACTTAATAAAAATATATAATTTATTTACTTTGCATATTTATATTTGTAACCAAAAAATAAATATATATTTTTTATTTTAGACAAAAAATATTTTTGATAAAAAAAATACAATATTTAAAAAATAAAAGTCACAGTTTATATCATTTTTATTACCAATCAGACTTTCAAAATTATATAAAATAACAGTCATAATTTTTACAGCCAAACATTTACAGTCATAGTCTACAATTACAGTCTTTACCAATTGACCCCTTAATATGTTTCCAATAATATCTCTCAAAATCTTTCCAAATTGTTAGTAACATTATCTTAGAATATCTTTTGTAATTAATTACAATTTCGACTTCTTTGTTACCAACTAAGGTAAAGTCAGATAATTAAGCTCCACGATTTTGCATCGTAATAAGATTTCATTTCCCTTTTCAAAAACAGGTAATTAGGTTAAATAAGTAAACCAATGATCCGCATGTTTGTTTAATGGATTTTGGGTCGGGATTTTTCACCAACTGAGTTGACTCAGTTCACTCCTCCAATTTTATTCCTAGTTATATTTGTTGCCAAACATATTTTTCTCATTAACTCAGTGCCATAAATCGTAAATAAAGGTTTTTTTAAGCATCTCTATAAATGTACTTTCAAAATAATATTGTAGAGATTTTGTACTTTTCACTTTATAGTGAAAGTTTTTTTGGAATGTTCCAAAAAAAAAAAGCGAGAGTTTTGGTTAGATGGTTTAAAACTTTAAATTGATAATGAAAAAGTTTTTTTGAAGTATTAAGTATTTATATTTGGAGAATAAAAAATGCAAATTTTTCCTTAAATATGGACTATGTTGTTACCTGTTTTTTTAGATATACCACCTCTGGAATTATATGACCTAATAAATAATAGTTTAGCTTAACAAATAAAAAATGTTTAACCCTAGTCAGATTTGATTTAACCACAGTTAACCTAAACGCCTTAAGATCTCAACACATGTACTTTATCAACGCTCACTGACTTCCTTTTTATCTTCAGCAGTGGGAACTAGATCTTGTCTCTATATAGTACATAGGAATCCCCTATTCGCAGAAAACCCTAAATATCTCTGATCCATCTCAGAAGATGGCCGGTGGATTTACCATAACCATGGCCAATGGGTCTACCATAAACATTCCGGCTGGTGAAGGATTTACAATTACCATGAAACCAGCTGGATCCGGTGCAGGGGCTGGCGTTGGAGGAGTTCACCCTCCTCCTCCTCTCTCCTCCTCGCAGAAACCCATAGAGTCCTCTCCGGAAACGGCTAACCCTAAAGTTTTCTTTGACATGACCGTGGACGGCAAACCGGCTGGACGGATCGTGATGGAGCTCTTCGCCGACACGACACCACGGACGGCAGAGAACTTCCGGGCACTGTGCACCGGCGAGAAAGGCATGGGAACGCTTGGTAAGCCACTCCAATACAAGGGATCAATCATCCACCGTCTGGACCCCGGCTACATGATATGTGGAGGAGATTTCGTTGCCGGCAACGGAACCGGAGGCGAATCGATTTACGGCAGTAAATTTTTCGAGGATGAGAACTTCATCAAGAAGCACACGGGTCCGGGTATCCTCTCCATGGCCAACCGTGGTCCAGACACCAACGGATCTGAGTTCAGGATCTGCATGACAAGGAGCTTCCAGCTCGACGACGAGTGCGTCGCGTTTGGCCAAGTTGTTGAAGGATTGGATGTGATCAGGAGCATTGAGAAGGATGTCCCAACTGTTGGGGTCAGGCCTTCCAAGCCCGTCGTAATCGCCGACTGCGGTCAGATTTCATAGATCTGAGAGTTTTTTTTTATCTTTACAACTTACAATGGTCGTTTTGATGTTTGGTGTGTTCTTGTTCCTCGTTTGGTTTAGATTTGCTACCATTGCTACTGCATAAATAAATCACAAGGTCTGTTTAAACGTTATTTTTTCAAGTGTTTTCTTATTAGAAATTCGGTGTTATTGATTTGATTAGCGGCTCCAGGGGTGTCGTTTGCCTAAATTATAGTATTGGTTATAACCAGAGACGCCTAGAAGCAGGAACACTTGACCCTTTTTGACATTCAACGTCTTTTACTAAACATCATTATTACAAATACAAGAAGTTGATCCTTTATGGGAAAGTTTACAAGCTGTTTGGCAATCAGACTCGAACAAGAAGTAAATACAAATAGAACCAAACATAACGCTAAACTCACCAAGGATTGTAACACAAAATGACAAAACTAAAAACATATCCGTAAACTAAAAGCAAAACACCCTAAAACTTGTGGTTTCGTTGGTGTTAAAAGAGTCATTTGTGGTGTTGCACTTGGGGTTGCAATAGAATAGTGTTGTGATTCCATATAATCATACTAGCTTGAACACGATAAAGCCATGGTCCTCCAAAGAGAAGTTGATGGTCTTCTTCTTCCATGTTGATCACATAGCAAGTAACTTTATCCTTGTAATACTCTCCGATTGAGACAGGAACTCTACACGTCTCCTCTGCGACTTTATCCTCCTCTCTAATTGTCTTAACCTTAACGGATGTATCCTCATGTCAAGGATCTTTCTCCAGCTTTTTCAAGTCAATCTCTCGGCGAAAGGCATATATGATTGCTTTTCAACAACAGTTTCACATCCAATGAAAGCACCAAAAGCCATCGATTCTTCTCGACCTCCCAATCCAGAAGCTTCTCATTCCCCGAAACATCACCGCCTCCGATTCAAAAGCCAAGAGTTTTTGGTCACACCGGTCATGAATCTGGAGGAACATTTATCGTTAGGTGAGTTTCATGTGTCGAATCTGATAAAGAATCATGTTTCTACAGGAACAGGATCATCAAGACAGGCTATGCTTTTGTACCAAGGAATTCGCCGCAAAGGAGTGTTTTTTCCGCGATGGGTTCCTCTGCTTTTGAAGGCCTGTGCTTGCGTTCCATGTGTCGTTCTTGGGAAGTTGCTGCATTCCGAATCGATCAAGTTCGGTATCTGCTCTGATGTTATGGTGAGAAGCTCTCTGATCAACATGTATGGCAAATGGTGGGGATGTATAGCTTCTGCACGTAAAGTGTTTGATGAAATGCCTGTGAGAAACGTGGCTACTTGGAACGCTATGATCGGTGGCTATATGGGTAATGGTGACGCTGTGTCGGCTGCTAGATTGTTCGAACAGATTTCGGGTAGTAGAAACACAGTGACTTGGATCGAGATGATGAAAGGGTACGGGAAGAGAAACGAGACTGAGAAAGCTAGAGAATTGTTTGAGAAAATGCCTCTCGAGCTGAAGAATGTGAAGGCTTGGTCGGTGATGCTTGGAGCGTATGTTAGTAATAGAGAAATGGAGGATGCTAGGAAGTTTTTCGAGGAGATACCGGAGAAGAAGAACTCCTTTGTATGGTCATTGATGATCTCCGGGTATTTTAGGATAGGTGATGTGCATGAGGCTACAGCTATCTTTCACCGTGTAAAGGTTCGTGATTTGGTGATTTGGAACACTTTGATCACTGGTTATGCAAAGAATGGGTACTCTGATGATGCTATTGATGCTTTCCGTAAGATGCAAGGAGAAGGGTTTGCACCGGATGCAGTAACCGTTTCGAGTGTTTTGTCTGCTTGTGCTCAATCGGGTCGTCTCGATGTTGGCAGAGAAGTTCACTCTCTGATTAACCATAAAGGAATCGAGCTTAATCAGTTTGTTTCAAATGCATTGATCGATATGTATGCTAAATGCGGGGATCTAGAGAATGCGACGTCCGTGTTTGAGTCGTTAAGTCTGAGAAGTGTAGCTTGTTACAACTCTATGATCTCGTGTCTTGCCATTCATGGGAAAGGCAGAGAAGCTTTAGAGATGTTCAGGACGATGGAGAGCTTAGATACGAAGCCCGATGAGATCACTTTTCTGGCGGTTCTCACTGCTTGTGTTCATGGAGGTTTTCTAGTGGAAGGTCTAGAGATATTCTTGGAGATGAAGACAAAAGATGTGAAACCGAATGTGAAGCATTTTGGATGTTTGATTCATCTTTTGGGACGCTCAGGGAAACTGAAAGAGGCTTATGGGTTGGTAAGAGAAATGCTTGTGGAACCGAACGATACAGTTTTGGGAGCTTTGCTTGGTGCCTGCAAAGTTCATATGGATAAAGAAATGGCTGAACAAGTGATGAAGATAATCGAGACTGCAGGAAGCATTGGGAACAGTGACTGCGAAAATCATCTCGTGGCGATATCGAACTTGTATGCACACGCAGAGAGTTGGCAAACAGCTGAAACGTTCAGAGTGGAAATGGAGAAAAGGGGTCTTCAGAAATCCCCAGGGTTTAGCTCAGTAGTTTTGACCTGAGTCAACACGACCTAGCTGTTTCATCAAAGAACTGCCTTTGAATACAGTCGTTATACAAGAACATCACCTCGTTGCTGGTAAAGGTTAAAGATGGTTACAATACAAGTAAGAACGAATCATCAAAGCATGCAAAAGCTTTGTTCCTTTCACTTCCATATCAACATGTTAGCAAATTGGAAGTCCAAGAGAGAGGGAAACTGATGAACATGGCAGCAGAAATGGTTTATAGTTCTTCGAAAAGTTGGATTGCATTGCTGGTATGTTTGATATGGATGCTCGGTATCAGAGCACCTGAGTTTTTTGTTTGTAAAAGTGTTAAAATTTTCTGCGCTACATGACATTATTGCTGTTCTTAGGCATGCATTTAGTCTTCCGCAAATCAAGCTGATGAGTTCCACGACGATGCTTTCAGTCAAACCAGTGACAGGTTCAGGGTTGCAGATTTAAACAAAGGAGAGGAGGACTAATTGGATATAGTTTCAAAGTACATTTCTGGCATGATTTTGCCAAGGTCTTAATGAGGAGGGCTTCACATATTTTTGGATTCATGGGAAGTAGATAATGTTAGTGTGTTAGACATTTCACATATTCCCGAGACAAAGAGTACAAGAAAGAGAAGAGATTTGGGTAGTGTACGTATTTTGTTTAGCCAGCATCTTGATGAAGATGTGACCAAGCATCAGAAGAAGGTACAATTTGAGAGTTTCTAACTGTTACTTAATCTTTGAATATGTGACCTTAAACTGATTTGTTTTCAGTATGTATCAGTTTGATTAAATCTGCAACCATGAACATGCTGGAGGCAATCGCTTCAGGAAAGCCAGTGGTCACAACACAATGGCTTGAAAGCATCGACCAAGTAAACATCTACGTTGACGAGGATCTTTACATACCCAGAGACTCAAAGAAGGAGACGGAATTCGGTTTCAACATGGCGGTTTCTTTGGCTCGCGCACGCCAGTATCCGTTACCACAGGTATCAAACTCTGTTACGAGAGCTCTGTTTTTAGATTCAGTTCAATAGATAGATTAGAAGTTGTGTATGTAATATGTTGTCTTTGACTCCAAATTATGTAAATATAATTTGCCTTCTAAAGGCGTTGAGAGTTCTAACATTTTTTTACCATCGTGTATTTCTTTTACTTATTTACACACTTTTTATCAATGTGTTATTTTTTTCTTCTTTAACTTTGACCAAAACCATAGCCTATCTAATTGAGTTACACACATTACAAATTACTAATTACAGAAAGAGGGTCTAATCTTAATAGTTGTTTGTATAAATTTTGATTATTTATAAAATATGATGATACAATAAATAGAAAAAAATAGTATGGAATCATCAATTTAGATAAATTCAAATAATTATTGGAATTGCGAAGTGGAAAAAAATAGTCAATAACTATTATACCAAAACTGAACTGCCACTGCATCAAAGATTCAAAAACTAGGGTATAAGAAATTTAATTCCTAAAGAATTTTAGAGAACAGGTGGTAATGAACCTAAGAGGAAGTAGTAAAGATATAAATAGCAAAAGGCATAGATGTCATGCTTATGCTAATAGCTAGGAGAGAAAGCTATAAATAGCTTATAGACCAAGAATCTTAAGTGTTAAAGCTATTTTCTTATGTACCAGTGTGTCACACATGTAATGTTAAAGAGTCATTGCTAGACATTTGCCTTCACACTTGTCACCAATGCATTCATCTCTACTTTGATGGATGGTTGAAACTGAATCCAAGGTAAACCTTAATGAAGAATGAGGTCCTCTCTCCTTCTATAAATAGTTATTTTTCTCCATCACAAAGATATATTAACAAACACAACACCTAAAATAGAAGTTATAGGAAAAGGGAGAGACGCCTTAAGCTCCTAATTAAAGATCAAGTTTTCATCTTCAATTCAGGGAACCATTCAAGAAAAACTTTACTCCACTACAACGAACGGAGGTACTTGAATTAATCTTCTTGTGATTCTATTATGAGATTAATCTAGTTGTTTAAAGATCTTAGAGTTCATGTAAATTATAGTTACAGGGTATTGAGTCTTTTGGACGTGGAGACATCTCTTGTCGAGAAACATAACAGAACCGATGACGAAAGAAAAGAAAAAGAAAAATGTCAGAGTAAGATCGTACTTAAACACCATCTTTTTGTTATAATTAAGTCCTCTACTTTCAATTGTTTTCTTACAAATACATGATTCTGTTATCAAATTTCTTCAATATGTTGTAGTGTATGGATGTCGAATTCAACATATCGATGCATTGCAACGAATGCGAGAGAAAAATCGCTCGAGTTATTTCCAAATTCAAAGGTAACAAATCTAAAGTAACGTTTCCTTATAATTTTTTTTATAATTTTTGATAGATTTCACGATATTTATATGTTTCCAAGAGTTTCTAGTTTAAATGATCTACGAATAGGTGTTGAAACATTTGTGACGGATATGAATAGTCACAAGGTTGTGGTCACGGGTAAAATTGATCCGAAGAAGTTAATGAAGAAACTAAAGAAGAAGACAGGCAAAAGAGTGAAGATTGTAGTGACGGAAGAAAAAGATGAAGAATCTAGTAAGGAAGAAAATGTTCTCGAGATTGATATGGAACTGATCGGTTTAGGGGATGAGTCGGTTTTTGGGTATAATAATGATAGGGAAATAGAGAAATTTATGTTGTTTAGCGATGAGAATTCAAAAGCTATATGTTCGATCTCTTAGCGTGGTTCAAACTTAGGTACATAATCACAAACAGAAACATTTTTGAATGTGAAAGTTCTTGAACATGTGTAGATGTAACAAACTGGTCTAGTCTAAGATCGGTCTGATTTTTGGCTTCTTCAAGAAGAAACCAGGCTCCGAAATGAATTACTAATACTGTTGTTTAAGAAAAAATCTACTGTGAAATTTTCAAGAACAAGAGGATCTTACTTTATACTTCAAAATTTTTCATCAAATCTCAGTATGCAATAGAGAATGACAATAATTATTGAGAACAAAGGATATACATATCCCTTCAACATTAAAACTCAAAACAAGATAACAATTAGTAAAACATCTACAAAAATTCACAACTACAAAAAGACAAGAAATAAACGTTTCTGGAAGCAACATATAACAGTTCCAAACACAGAGACAATACTCGTCACTGCGTAACAAAACAACAAAGGATAGGAGAGACAAAGAAACTAAGAAGAAGCATCAAAAGTAGAGCAAAGCAGCTTATATAGGTCCCTGGTACAAAGCCATAAAACTTGTATAAAACTACACATTCAGATTCATAAGATGGAGAGAGTTAAGGAGAGCTGCAAACATACCTGGTGAGCAGATTAGGCAGGAACACTTAACTTAAAAGTGTTTTTGAAACTTTTGAAGTTGATATGTGCAAAAGAGTACAGGTTAACCTGTACAAGTCCTTTTCTTTTTTTAGTTTGTTGTGCTTTGTTATGTGTCTTTGTGATATGGGTCAAATTTACCCTAAGCAACTCTCTCAAATTAAGAGATTAGTTGTAGTACTTAGGGATCGAATCTACAGAGAAGGATAATCACACAACGGAATTCTAAGTTCGAATTAGGCTAAGTGAGAATGTAAAACTAAAAGACAGAAAGCAAATAAAAACGGTGTAAACTTCAGGAAACGAAACGCTAGGTTCAGAGAAATTCTCAGGTGATCCAAATTCTAGGTCTAGGCGAATGTTAGGAAATATTAAGATCCGTTCTTGAACTCGAAACACTAATGTAAAATCAATCAACTCTCGCTGCGAAGATTATCTATGCCTAAATTCCAGAAAACCAAATCTCTTTGCGAATTCAAACAATTCAGACAAGCATTAAAGTTCAGGTTCGATTGTTCACAAAATCCTGAACCAAATCTCTTTGCGAATAGGTATTTTGCTCATATAACACTAGTTCAGGCAATCAATAACACTCTCGTGTCTACCAATTAACCTAAGATCAGATTTTAGGTCATGAAGCTAAAATCAGCATTAAACACAAATCCAGATGAAGAACTCTAATGATTTTATCCTAACAATTTAATTCAACCTAACGATTCATAATCACCTTTGAAAAACCCTAAACCTAACAAACAAACTACTCAGACATGGTGAATGAAGAAAACATCATGAATAAAATAGTTTGCATAAAAGAAATCAATAGAAACAAAGGAGTTCCAAATTAGCTCTGAAGGAGACTAATTCTTCTCTCTAAAATCTCTCTAAAATATTGTGTGGTAGCCTAAACAATGGCTGAAAAACTATATTTATAGGCCTAGGTTCGCATCTTCAATTCCTTGGAAGATTAGGAAAAGTCTTGGAGATTTCCTTTTCTTCAAAATATGGAAACTTCTCGTCTTCGGAAAAAGGAAAACCTGGTGTCGATCTACACATATGGTGTCGATCGACACAGATGGTGTCGATCGACACTCATTGTGTTGCAATTCGCGACTTCATTCCATTAAGCTCTAAAATGCATCCAAATCTTCAATTTATCTCCAATTGTACATGAACCTGTAAAGACTCTAATAGGACTCTAAAAACACCAAAAGACTCTATAAAAAGACTTATATCATGGTCTAAAATGGGTAAAAACCATGATATATCACTTTGTAACTTTTCCGTAAGACCCAGTGTATTTGGTATTTCTTATTTCACCAACGACCTTTAGTCGGACTCTTGCACAATACAAAGAATCAGGAAAAATCATACATCTAGTTGTTGATTATAAATCTGATTGTTTGTAGCATCCAATACCTTTACCAAACATAGCCAAAAAATTATCACACAGAAAATCTTGGAAACTAGGATATCTTATTATATAAAGTAGGATGCATCAAAATTACTTTTTAACATGTTCGTGACACGTGTCAAGTTAATCGATTAGATTTTGACACGTGTTAAATAAATTCAACCAATTAGATTTTATGTTATTATATAAAGTAGGATGCATCAAAGTTACTTTTTAACATGATTGTGACACGTGTCAAGTTAATCGATTAGATTTTGACACGTGTTAAATAAATTCAACCAATTAGATTTTAACATAATGTTTACAAAAATCTAAAAATTAATTTTAAAAACAGAAAAGGAAAATAAATTTATTTTATGTTTTCCAAATTTATTTTATGTTTTCCAAATTTATTCTATGTTTTCCAATTAGATTAAGAAAATTGTATAATCGATTACTGATACTAAGAGGAAAAATTAAGAAAATTAAGAAAAAGGAAAATAACATATTTTTGAAAATAAATTTATTTTATGTTTTCCAAATTTATTTTATGTTTCCAATTAGATTAAATAAATTGTATAATCGATTACTAATACTAAGAGAATAAAAATAAGAAAAATAAGAAAATAAGATGTTTTTCATTAGATTAAGGAAATTGTATGATCAATTACTAATAATAAAATGAAAATAAAAAAATCAAAAAAGTAAAAAAGAAAATTAAGAAAAGTAAAAAAAAATATTAAGGAAAATTAAGTAAAAAATTCATGAATTTATACAATTTCTTTAATGTAATTGAAAAACATAAAATAAAAAAATTAGAATTAACAATTGTTTTACACTAAAAGGTCATGCGTCTAATGAAAGCTAAAAGTGAATTTAACTAATATGGTGTTACTTGAGTATAATAATATTTTCATGGTGTTATGATATACTCATATATTTCGCATATTTATCATGCATTTAGAATAAGTTTTCATCCATATTTCATTTATAGATAAGTATAATCATAGTATTTGATCATTTATAGGGTTTAGAACATTTGCATTAGCATTTGCATTTTCTTTTGTATATATGCATCATTTCAGATTATTCTATGGATTTGGCGACAATGTGGAAGCTGGAAACATAAGATTATGAGCTAGGAACCTAATTGATGTCATCTGACTTGCTGTACCAAGATGTTGCAACCGATTCAAGTCCATGCCACCTAAAGCGACTTAAAGATCAGACTCTACAAAGACTTTCCATTCCGATTTAGCCTCCACAATCTTCATAAAACTCATAGAGAATTGAGTTACCTTTCGTACAGAGGTTATTTCAAGTCATTATGGTCAGTCGTACAGAAGATACGGCTATTTAAGTAACAACATGTCCGTCTGGAAGTTTGGCGACCAATTTCGTTAACTGAACAATCAGCTCGGATGAAGGGTTTTGCATTGAGATTTAGCTTCGAAAGTCTTCATAAGAGTCTTATGAAATTGAGTTAGCTTTAATTTGGTGGTGATTTCAAGTCAAACGGTGCAGTAGTGCAAAAGTTATAGATCGATCAATCCATATACCCGAACCAAAAGCTACCACTCGCAAATTGCTCCAAAAAAGGTGTTTATGCTTTAGTAAAAGTGGGATTAGAGAGGTCCCTTTTCCCTTGCCCTTTGTCTCTTGCCCCTTGACTCCTCTTTTAAGGCCAAGAGCCATGTTTAAAACTCTATATAAGGAGTGTGTGTGTGCTTGTAATAATCATTCAGTTTTTCATCAAATAAACATTCAAGTCTTTATATTCTCTCTTACAAAGTCTTCTTAAGTGTTCTTGTAAGCTTNTCAACTTGGCGCCACCATCAAATGTGAAAGGCATAAGGAGTTTCCTTGGGCATGCTGGGTTTTATAGGAGGTTCATAAAGGACTTCTCAAAGATTGCTAGACCTTTGACAAGACTCCTTTGCAAGGAGGTGGATTTTTAGTTTGATGAAGAATGCTTGCAAGCCTTTGAGACAATCAAGAAAGCACTTGTGAGTGCCCCTATCGTGCAAGCACCGGATTGGGGTCTACCATTTGAGATCATGGCTGATGCTAGTGATTATGCTGTGGGAGCTGTGCTTGGGCAAAGGAAGGACAAGAAGCTTCATGTGATCTATTATGCAAGTAGGACACTTGATGAAGCTCAAACCGAGTATGCTACAACTGAAAAGGAACTCTTGGCTGTGGTATTTGCTTTTGAGAAGTTTAGATCTTACTTGGTGGGATCAAAGGTGATAGTGTACACCGATCATGCTGCATTGCGCCACATCTATGCCAAGAAGGAGACCAAGCCGAGGCTCCTTAGATGGATTTTGCTTCTCCAAGAGTCTGACATGGAGATAGTTGACAAGAAAGGTGTGGAAAATGGAGTTGCTGATAATCTGTCAAGGATGAGGATTGAAGATGCTTTGCCAATCAATGATTCCTTACCAGAAGAGCAGATTATGATGATCAAGAGCATTGCTAGTGTGCATGGAATTGGAAGAAAGCTTGAAGAGATTCAAGGTCTAGAGGACAAAGCTTTGCCTTGGTATGCTGATTTTGTTAACTACTTGGTATGCAATGAAGAGCCCACTCATCTCAACACCTATCACAAAAAGAAGTTCATGAGAGATGTGTCACACTTCTATTGGGATGAGCATTATCTCTACAAGAGATGTGCTGATGGGATTTATAGGAGGTGCTTGGCACAAGAAGAGGTTGAGAGTGTGATCTTCCATTGCCATGGGTCTAAGTATGGGGGTCATTTTGCAACATTTAAGACAGCTACAAAGATCCTTCAAAGTGGATTTTGGTGGCCAACATTGTTCAAGGACACTCATGAGTTCATCAAGAGATGTGAGCCTTGCCAAAGGAAGGGGAACATAAGCAAGAGAGATGAAATGCCCCAAAACCCAATCTTAGAAGTTGAGCTGTTTGATGTTTGGGGTATAGACTTCATGGGACTTTTCCCATCTTCTTATGGAAACTAATACATCTTAGTAGCTGTTGACTATGTCTCAAAGTGGGTTGAAGCAATTGCAAGCCCTACAAATGACTCTAAGGTAGTGGTGACGATGTTTAAGAGTATAATCTTCCCAAGGTTTGGTGTGCCAAAGGTAGTGATTAGTGATGGAGGAAGCCACTTCATCAACAAGGTCTTTGAAGGGTTGCTAAGCAAGCATGGAGTCAAGCACAAGGTAGCCACTCCTTATCATCCACAAACTAGTGGTCAAGTGGAAGTTTCAAACAGAGAAATCAAGGCCATTCTAGAGAAGACTGTGGGAATAACTAGGAAGGATTGGTCAATCAAGCTTGATGACGCTTTGTGGGCTTATAGGACAGCTTTCAAAACACCAATTGGGAGATCTCCTTTCAACCTTGTGTATGGAAAATCTTGCCATCTACCAGTAGAGATTGAACACAAGGCTTTGTAGGCTGTGAAACTTCTCAACTACAACATAAAAACAGCCCAAGAGAAGAGGTTGATTCAACTCCAAGAGCTTGAGGAGATTAGGCTTGAGTCTTATGAAAGCTCAAGGATTTACAAGGAGAGGACCAAAGCTTTCCATGACAAGAGGATTGTGAAGAAGGAGCTAAGTGTAGGTGACAAAGTTCTTCTCTACAATTCAAGATTGAAGTTGTTCCCGGGTAAGCTCAAATCAAGGTGGGGAGGCCCTTTTAAGATTCAAGAAGTGCTACCTTATGGAGCCATCACCTTAATTGGTAAGAATGGGGAGAGTTTCACTGTCAATGGTCATAGAGTCAAGCCATACTTAGTGAATGAGTCTAAGGAGGAGGCAAGCTCATGTCTTCTTCAAGATCCGACTTTTGCCTAAAAGGTTTGAAAAGTCGAGCTAATGACGTTAAACAAGCGCACTTGGGAGGCATTCCCATGGTTATCCATGTATATATTCTTGATTTGGTACTTTGATTTTGCTTCTTTGAGTTTTTGAAAGTTTTAGGTTGAGTATGGAGGATTTATGCTTGAGAAAGAGGTGTAGGGGAAAATTTTTAAGGACCGTTCGACGAGTCGGTTCGACGAAGCACGTCGAACCAACTTTCCAGGGTGTTCGATCGACGAGCCAGTTCGGTGAACGCACGTCGAACCATTTTTCCAGAGGTTCGGTTCGACGAGGCTGTTCGACGAAGTTCACCAAACCATTTTTCCAGAGGTTCGGTTCGACGAGGCTGTTCGACGAAGCACGTCGAACCACTTTTCCAGAAGCAGTTCGACGAGTTGGTTCGGTGAACTCGTCGAACCGTTTTCAAAAATCAGGTTTTGTTTGACTTTCTTCCTTCCTTTTCCGGTTTAATGTTGACTTCTCCCACTTATATTGAACCGATTTAGATGATTAAAGGCTTCTTCTTCCCTATATCTATCATTCAATCACGATTTCACCATTGCATAAAGATAAGAACTTGTCTTCCCCTTTTCTCTCTCAATAATTCATCAAATCCTTTCATTCCAAGTGCATTATTTCCGAAATTGTTGGTCAATTTTGATTCCTTAGTGAATTTCGACCCTACCCTAGCGTGGAACCAAGGTTTGTCTTCTTATCCTCCCTCTTAATCTTTGATTTCTCCTTGAGAATGAATTGAAGTTTAGGATTGATAAGAGAAGCTTTAAATGAATTGATTGAGTGGGTTTAGTTGAGTATTGTTATGGGTGATGATTGTTGAAGTTTTTCAAGGAATTACATGGGAAATCTTTGATTTTTGAGCAATTTTTCTTTAGGATTTTAAGGGGTAGTGAAAATTCATATTTTTGCCTAATTGTTGTTCAAATTTTCAAAATTGGTTTCTTTAACCTTGGTTTCCCATGATTGAATGAGTAATTAAGCTAGAATCCTCATGAATTTTTAATTTGAGAACACTTAGAGGATGCTTATTTTGAAAAATTCCCTTGTTAATCTCTTTAATTGATAAATAAGAGGATAACTTGGTTTAATCCTTGCTAGCAATTCATTGTCATGAATTTTTGATTCTTGTAACCCCATGGTGATTTATGGGTACATACTTGCTACTTTCAAGAATTCTAAATACAATGTACTCACTCTTTTCCAAGGTTTTCAATTTTGTAGTCAATATGGGAAGAAAGAGTGAGACTAGCAAGAAACAAGGCAAGAGGCCGGTAGAGGTGGAAGAAGAAGATCCCGAAGAGAGTCCCCCGGTCATAAGGAAGTTGTCTCAAAAGAGTGACATTAGTAGGGCGAAGGCGAGGGAAAGGAGAGCCGAGAGAGCCGCAGCCGCACCTCCAACACCCGCATCAGTTTACAAGTCTCTCATGGAGATGCTTTTCAAGGGAACTAAGTATTCGGACCATGAGCTGCTTGACGAGTTGGGTCTCTTAGAGGATGTTACTGAAATTTTCCAGAATTTGGGGTGTGAGAGGTGGTTCAACCGGTCATACCCGAGCTACCAAGAGGAGACTTGCCAATTCCTCTCCTCTTTGAAGGTCACAACTTCGAGTTCCGGAGGTATTGATAAAGAGAAAGATGGCGTCGGTTTCATCCAATTCCGAGTTCGTAACAAGTCTTACAAGTTGGGCTTCAAGAAGCTTAGTGAGGTGCTTGGTTTTGATGAGGGGACAGGTCCGGGGTCGCGCTTGGATGTTAGGAAGGTTGAGTTGGAAAGACTTTGGGAGTTTCTCGGTAACGGGAGTTACAAGACCGGGAGAGTCAAGAACAAGATGATCCGTCACCCCGCGATCCGTTATGCCCATAAGGTACTGGCTCACACTTTCTTTGGCAAGAAAGAGAGCGTGACTGTAACAACTGAAGAATGGGAGATGTTGGATGTTGGGCTCAAGAGCATCATCAGTTACCTCGGTAACCTCGAAATGCGGGGAGATGCTACGGGAAATGGTATGGTGCAGATATGGGTTGCTCACGCAGCGAGTTACTATGGTAAAGCTACAGCCAAGAAAAAGGATCGCTCCCACCAACTAGCCATAGGCGGCATGATCACCCCCATACTTGAGGAGGTGGGCATCAACTTAGGCGACCCCTCGGCCGATGAGCAGTACATAGACTCCTCTTACCTCCTCAAGGGACACTTTTTGGTTAAAGAAGTGAGTGGCTACAAATACAAATTCAATGTGGAGAGGCTCAAGGAGGCTACAATTCGACTTCCTTGCATTCATCTCACAAGCCTTAGAGAAAAATCAAATGCTGCCTTCACTCCATCCGACGAGGCTCTCGGCGACATCGAGACCTTCCCGATAGCTCCATGGGACGATACTCATGAACCTTATCAAGCCCCTCCCTTTTATGGTAGTGAGAGGTACTTCTTTGAGCCTTATGAAAGCACCAACCAAGGTGAGACCTCGCGAAAAGCCCATGATCACATCAAGCTCCTTCAAAGATGGAACAAATGGCAAGACAAGACCATTAGGAAGCTTGTTAAAACGGTCAAGGGGATGGCAAGGCAGATTAAGGATCTCACATCCAAGGTTGAAAGAGGTTCATCTCCAAGGCATCAAGAGGGTCAAGAGGGAGACAGTCATATGGAAGAGAGGCGCCATTCATTCCAAGGAGTCCCTAGCGCTACAAGCCATGATGAGGAGCCACGCCCCTCCTCCTATGAGACAAGGAGGTGTGAGAAGAGAGTTATGCGATCCCCCACTCCTCAATCAAGCAACCCATCATACTCCATGGATTCTTACTCCTCCTCCTCCATGCATTTTTGATAAAGGTACCACTTCAAACCATTGTAAATACCATCTAATTTTTATTTTCTTTTGCATTGTTGAAATCTTCTCCAAGCTTGGATTACACAAGGGACTGTGTAATTTAAGTTTGGGGGAGTATGGTATTTGACTTTGTGTTTTGTGATCTTATTTTTCTAGCATGCATATTTGAGTCTCATCTAAGGCATAGAAAAACCAAAAAAATTGAAAAATTTCGAAAATTTAAAAAAAAATAGCATGTAGTTGCATTTGCTTTTGTGATAAGTAGGATTGAGTCTAGATTTCATATAGGATTGCATTCTTGCATAGGGGACAATGATGATTTTTCCTTGTAAGGTGTTAAGCTCATGAATTAGTTCAAGGCCCTAGTTAGTAGCTCTTTGATGCTTTGTGTGCAAAATTTTGAAAGTTAAAGTTGAACCCTACTTGGACCTTACCATTTGAAATTCAAGTTTTAATTGAAGCAAGCTTTGAATAGAAACCAACTCTCTTGAACTCGAACCTAATTTGAACAAGTAATTATCATGGTTATGCATTGCTAGAGAACTTATGGATACCATATACATATTTGGGTTATCTTCTTTCCTTTTACCACTCTTGTTAACCTAAATATCCTACTCTCATCTTTAGAGCGGTTAAAATCTAACTCCCTAACTAAGCTTCCTTTGAAACCTCTTCCTTATTGAGTGCATTAGGCCTTTTTCTTCTTGTGAACTTAGCAAAAAGTGTTGAGTTTAGAGCGACAAGGATAGGCTTCCATGTAGCTAGCTCGAAAACAATGAGCTAGGTGATAGGATAGGATTCTTGAGTGGGGATTTTGGCTTGATATTTGATATGGAACAAGTAAAATGGGTGAAGATGAGTTGATGAAAGGGGAAAAACGAAAATATTTGTAACAAGTGTTGGCTTTGTATATTGCTCTAAGTGTTAAGAAAAGAAAAAATCCTCTAGAAATGAAAAGTAAAAGAGCCAAGAAAAAGAAAAAAAATATGGCTAAGATGTTATAAGAAAGAGGATAGCAATTTGTGAATGAAAAGAGAAAGAGCTTGAAGTAAAAGTGTGCCAACATTTGTGGTTGTAGAAGAAGTTTTCCCCAAGTATTTAAAAGAGAAAAGGAGAAGGTGGTTTGAGCTTATGGGTTTGGCGAATTGCCTTGTAATGGGTAGCTTAGGTTGGACTTGGTGAGTGAGCTTAAAAGAAAAATGAGAGTGAAGACAATTGTGTTACAAAGGGTAGATGGAAGTTTGTCCTTGTATGCATAGGTTGCTTTTTACTCTTAGCATTTTGCCAAAGTTCACTTGTTCATTGAGAGATCCCTTGCATTGGAACCCCATGAAGTTGAGATCATTTTTATCTCAAAACCTTACCCAAAAACCAAATAAGTTTTCTAGCATTGTATGATTCATGATCCATGGTTACTACTTAATGAATGTTAAAGAGTTGGTGAAAATGAATGCTTGTGTAGGTTAAGGCTTGGGTTCACTTGAATAAGTATGGGTATGGCTAGACCTTTTGGAGTAGAAATTTGCATAAAGAGCATCCTAGAACTACTAACTAGGACCATTGAATTGATTCATTTGCTTAACACCTTTGGATTTGAGTCCCCACTTTCAAACCTCTCTCCTTAGCTTGTGTTTCATTTGCTTGGGGACAAGCAAAAGGCAAGTTTGGGGGAGTTGATATGTCTATATTTTGCATCATTTTAGCATCCATAAGTGTAAGTTCCTTATCATTTAGAAGCCTAATTAAGTGTCATTGTGTTGCATTTGATCATTTAGAGTCCTAGGGTGTAATTTGCATAGTCTTTGCATATTTTGTTGCATTTGGAACCTTGATCAGGTAAAAAGGACACTAAGGAGGCATGGGTGGAGCTGGAGAAAGATTGCAGAACACTTGGAGTTGAAAAGAGAACCAAGAAGAAGGAGTAGAAGACTTCTGGCGCTGGTTCGACGAGGCAGTTCGATGAAGCACGTCGAACCAGAATTCCAGGAGCTCGGTTCGACGACATGGATCGATGAAGGTCGTCGAACCAAAATTCCAGGAGCTCGGTTCGACGACATGGTTCGGTGAACTCGTCGAACCAAACCTAAAACTTCAAGAAAAGAGCCGAAGAACAGGAGCTCGGTTCGATGACACGGTTCGATGAATGTCGTCGAACCATTTTTCCAGAGGTTCGGTTCGACGACATGGTTCGACGTGTTCGTCGAACCGAACCCAGACGACGTCTTTTTGGGTTCCTCATGGGTCCCTCCTATAAATACTCATAAGACCTAATTTTTATGTTAAGTTTTATTCCCTATTGTCTTGTCAATAACTTTTTAGCCTCTTTGAGAAATGTCTTGTATTTGCTTTGAATCTTTTAAGTTTAATCCAATATCTCTTTTGAGTTTATCATTTTCTCTTCTCTAATCATGTTTAGCTTATCATTCACCTTTGATTTGATGTGCTTAAGGATGATTAGTGAGTAGATCCTTTATGGACTTAGGGATGGGTTAGATTTAGGGATTTATAATGATCAAATCTTGCAATCTAGGTTAGATTCTTCCATCTCTCTCTCTCTATTAAGTAGTTCTTAATGCCAAATAGCTAATTTTTGCTATTTGGATCATAAGCATATCATGCACCCACCAAGTGTTTGATGAAATGCTTGAACCAACTTAATAGGGGATTTACATTCCTAGCCTAACACATCATTAGTTGTCTAGGGTGTTTATCATGCTAATAGACTTGTAATCAATGCTTGCTCATCATTTTAATGCTAAAACATCATTAGTTCATTAGGGTGATTAGTGAAGGGATTAGTACCAAACATCATGGATTAGTCTATAATTAGTGTTCTAGGCATAGAGATAGCTTGATTAGTTGCTTAAATGATTGCAAGATTGCCCATTTAGACTCCCAAATCAATGAACCCATCCCTAGGTTTCGTTTTTAGCAATTTGAATTCTTGATTAGTAGTTAATTTCATGATTAGGACTTGATTAGTAGTGATTAAGGCTTGGTTTCATATTATTACACCTGTAGTGTGTCTCTTAGGTTGTTCTTCCTATTTTAATCATTGCTTGTCACCTTAAACCCCATTCAATCTAGCTTAGCTTAAGCAAAACTTTGCATTCTTATTGAATCATCTCCCAAGATGGATTGATACCTCAAGTATTGCAATGATATGAGCAATTGAGGAATTGCTCCAAGACTAAAAAGTCTTGTTTCACATGTGTTCAGGGAGTCCAATCGTCTAGATGGCGGATTGGCGAACTACGCCTTTACTTTACCATTAGGTTTTCTTTCTTTTGTTGTTGTTCCGGATCATCTTAGATCAATTATGCTAGATGATGCCACTGGGGTTTCATGGCCGCACGATGTCCGTGTTTAAACTTTTTGTTTTTCGGTTTGAATAAAATATGAGAGACATTGTCTCTCAGTCTCGTACCAAAAAAAAAAAAGGAAATTATATACATTTAAATAAAAGGAGCAAAATAAGATAAATCAAATAAAAGTTTTCTTGCCACCAATTTTGCCTTGGACTTGAATGAGAATCCTTTAATTTTGGGAGGTTATGATGCTGAGATTCTAATAATAAATCCACATATTAAAGACCTTTGATTCAATATTTTGATATTGTATCATTCTCTCCTTTTTCCAATAGTTTTGTCCTCAAAACTTATGTACTTTGAAAAAGGTTTGTTTTTTATACAGAGAAAATGTCTAAAACAATTTTTTTTCTTTGGTTTTATATTTTAACATAAGGAAAAATCAAAAACAAATGGAAACATTTTTTTAATGGAAGAAACAAACTAAAATTTAAAGGGAAAAAACTAAGAAAAATATTTTTTATGGTTTTATTTTCCTTTAAATTTAAGATCAAAACGGAAAACTATTTTTTTGTTGTTTTCAAAAAATTATGGAAATAAATTTCGAAAATATTAAAGAAAAGAGACAAAGCTTTTTTTTGTTTTTTTTTGTTTTTTTTTGTTAATAAATGAAATGAAAATAAAAAACAAGGAGGGATGGAGCTTTTAGCTCTGATAACAAAATGATATAAGACTCAGAGTCACACCGAACTTATAAACACCAAGGTTGTCAAAGGCAACAAGCTATGCGGAAGTGGATGCGATGGTGAGATGGAAGATAATGGGTTTTTTTTATTGACTATCTCAATCTGTGGTGATTGACTCTCTCAATCTATGAACGAATAAGTTTGTTTGAATCTCAAAAATAAAACTAATCCGCAGATTCTAGTGAATAATGTGAATCTCACACAATACTCAAAAGAACACAATAAGTCAATAACTTTTGCAATGACAATACTTTGAAAGAAAACAAGAAACTTCTATAAATGCAAAGTATACAATCCTAGCTTGGAAAGCTTAGAGCATCCTCATTGGTGAAGATCTCAAAAAGAGGTTCTCAACAATAAATGGTATTATTTTAATATGATTTAAAATATATAATTAAATTTTAATATTTAAAAGAAATTAAACCAATTAAAAAAAGACAAATGTCATAATAGTATCTTAACTTGTGAAGACCGATCCTCAAATGAGATACTCTCTTCACTCTCTCTCTTATTTTTTTAATTTGTTTCTTTTTTTATTGGTGAGATACTTTGTTGAGAACCCCCAATGGGGATGCTCTTAGTCTGAAACACAAAAAATAAGTTCCACATCCTCTAAATAAACTAAAAGTTAATTAAATTAAATAAATTTAATTTTGAAATGATTTGTATATTGTATAATTTCTATGTAAAACCGAAATATACTATATGAATATGTACATTGGTATAGATTTGAAATCTGAAAGTAACTTTATAACCAAATGCATAACTTTATACATACAAATAGCTCAAACTCACTAAAAACAGTTGCATGAAACAACACTTTGAAAAAGTTGAATAAAGTAGTTAATACATAGAATTCAACATTCTATAGAAAAAGAAATATATATAATGAAATGATTGTATATTATATAATTCATGTGTAAACCCGAACTATATTAAATAAACATGTACAATAGTATAGATTTGCGAGCCGAAAATTTTTTTAGTTATATTATACAGTATTCCAAATAGAAAGTCACTCTCTTGGGACAGGTTTTACCGTGGTCAATTCCAGTGCACCATGTCGATAAGAAGGCCCGCCAAACAATGTGCCTATTTGCACTCTCCGTTGGTATCACGACTGATAAGACTGGAGTCGAAGGTAAAGGAAGGACCTGGCGGTCGAGACCCTTATATGTTCCAGAGGAGATGTGATCGGATGGCAGGAAGACGCAGAGAGGAGATCGCCCCGGAAGAGGAATAGAGAGGCTCCCGGAGATACCATAAACACCAGTATTAGCCGGAAGAATAAGGCCGTAAGAGCCTCGTAAGGGTCTGTCCTCTCTGACCATGCCCTGCAAGGTCCCGAGAGGTTAGTAATTCCATCATTACTTAACTGTTGTGACAGCTCTTCCTTCCCCCTTTACGCTGGATATAGGCATATGCGTCCCATCGCTAAATAGATAGACGAGCATCACAATCTCCAAACGTGATGCTTCAAGTCGAACCGCACAAACTTCCCCTCTCGAGTACTTGTTCCTAGTTGTGGATGCCTTATTTGGGCGTCAGAGAACTTTCGGGAGGGAAACCCTTTCTCGTTCCTCATGAGGGCTATCTAACCCGTCTGCTAGTGATTTCGGAGCCCGAAGACCCGGTTCAACGCCAGCTTGAATATTACTCATCCCTCCAGAGAACGAACTACACCCTCCATTTACATCTTGCAAAATGCTCCCAACACATTCTGTCACAAAATGCATGACCTTATGCAAATAGTTCAAATTCATTTATAACCTAGTTAAATAAAGTATTATTTTCATAAATAGAATAAACTGATTAATACATAGAATTTAACAATCTATATAGAAAGACCTAAATAGAATAAATTGATAATGTGTTTAATATAGAACAATATGTTTATACTTAAAAGCTTATTTATTTTTTGAGAAATTTGTTTCTGTTTTTAAAAATCTAAATCATGATATGTACAGAAAAAAAATCAATGTTTTTTAAAATCAGATATCAAGTTTGAATCAATATTACTAAAGAGATTTAAACGAAATAAAATAAGGAAATTTGAGCTCTGTAACCATAAAAAGATGGTAAATAAAGACTATGACCATAACAAAACGTAGCTATGATATTCTCTGCATAAATTATAATAATGAAGGTTTGACAAAAAAAAAAGTTATAATAATGAAGAAAATATCCTTACTGGTAAAAAATGAAACCAAGTGTAGTTCCTAGAAACATTAACTATCTTAAAACAAAACACTTGAAATATCTTTCTTATCTTCGTGTCTCTTCTTCTTCTTCTTTTTCTATGTCACGAACGAGTCTGTCTGCGAGCGACTTCAACACACATCAATGGCAAGACAGTTGCAATCATGCTATGCGTCATATATCAAGAACATAGGAAGAGGAGGAGAAGAAATCTCTAATTAATTTTTAGATCTGGATTACTTGACAATCTATTGGACGACAGAGGCATCAGTGAAGAGCTCTGGCAACAATGGCGGCGTTCTTGTGGAGGAGGAGAAAAATCTCTAATTTGTTTTCTCCAATTTTTGGGTTTCAAACAAAGTGAAAAATCAATTGATGTCGAATAGATCGGATTTGGATTCCACTTTTGCCTTTTCAATGTTAAACCCCTCATTCCAATTGGTGAATGACACTGATTTTTAGAAATCATAGAGTTTGTCAACGAAATTGGTAAATTTGTTAGCATGGAATTAATGGAGTTCGTCAATCATGGAGCTAAAGCAATATAGTGCTATAATTTTGCATGTTTCACTACTATACTATGCAATATATGTGATTAATAGAATGGAGGAGATTGCCTCGCCAAATGGATGATTCATGCGAATTTGTTGATTGGATTATTTTAGCATTTGATCGTTGGCTCGCAAAATGTTTATAGTCGACTCAAATCCTATTTATCATTTAGTAGTCCACTTAAAATCTACTTTCTATTGTATAAAAAAGAATGAATGTATTAATTCATAATAATTGAATGGCACAAACAATAGTTTTATATTTCCAAACCGAGATAGTTTTATTACTATTTTTTATTATAATATAGTATGTTAATCTATTATACATCTAGTTATATAGAATGATGTATTTTTTATTAGTGATATTATTTACTTGTTTAATAAATATGTATTTGTTTTACCAAATTCAAATAACGGTATATGTATAAAAAAATTTGTATTATTTTGTACTAATGCAATAATTAATCAAAATTAGTATAAAATTAAATAATAAATAACTTAAATTTAGATTATTAATAATATATAGAACATGATAATATAGTATAGCACAACTCTTCTCTTTCTTCTTTTGGTCATAAAATACAATTTTGTTTTTTTCATATAAAAGTTGGTTAGCCAATTAATTTATAAAACTTTATGGCTATATTTTTTTATTTTAATGTCTAATATGGATTTTCACCTAAAAACCCCATAAAATAAGTTGGGATATGAATAAGAAAAATAATAAGAAAACAAAAAAAGAATGAGAATAAGTCTAAGCCTAATGTGAATAAATGTAGAAACTGTATATATTCTATATTGGTTATATAGTTAATTATATTTTTTATATGGTTTTTTTTTTGCAAATTTTCTCTATGCAAAAGCTTTAACCTCAAGGAAAAATTGAATGGAAGAGAATTGGAGTGGGCAGAGATTGGGAATGGGTGGACGAAAAGTTTGTTTAACCCTTTTCTACACAGACTACAAAGATATAAACAATAGATATAATATTAAAATTGTTTTGGTTCACATAGAACTTATCTCATAAATGTAGGTTCCTTTCTTGTTCATCATTATTTGACAACGGAACCATCATCACCCTCCGAATATTGCAACTTTTATTTCTGAAAATTAAAGATCCATTACTTTGGAAATTATTAATTTCATGTTTTTGTTAGTGTGGTTTGGTCGGTGGGACCCTGGAAAAAGATTTCCCATCAACCTAGTAATATGTATCAAAGAATTAATATTCACTATTGATCATTATTCTTGCTTTAATGCTATAAACAAATGAGTAATCTCAGAACAGCAATTATTGTTTTGAGGCTACAATTGATAAAGTGTTAAACCACCTTTCTAATTGCATGAGAAAATCGAACCCAAAATACCAAAATGAACCAGTTTAACCTGCTTTTCTCACTTGTTCTGATTCCTCCTACCAATACCAGAGAATAACTTGGTCTTTTTTTTTGGAGTTCTGATGAGTACATCGATACAAGTTTTAACCGAAGCCGAGTAAAAGATCACCATACTGACTATGAGACAAGCTCCAAGGACAAAGTCAGGCACAAGAAGATTAAGGGAAGAGTTTTAACCGAAGCGGAGTAAAAGATCATCACGATACTGACTATGAGGCAAGCTCCAAGGACAAAATCAGGCACGGAAAGATTAAGGGAAGAGTTCAACAAATCAGTAAAGAGTCTAATCACAATCGTATAGAATGAAGAACTCAAGCAGAAACTGGTTAACAGAAAGATCACCGAGAGACACCAATCAGGCCACAAGACGAGTTAACCATTTTAAAGACTCAAGACATAGAGCTTACTCAAGACTCCGACTCTACTGAAATAAGAAGTCATCAAGAAGCTGAGATCACCGAGGAAACACAAAGAAACATGTACTTGCAATTCAAGACTCAAGCTACTTCATTCTTGCCGGTTTTACAAGAAAACAAGGACGCAGCCTTGTTTATCATCTCCAAGCATGTTTGAACCTCAACTCTAAGCTAAGGTATGTGTTTACATTATGATTATTATTGACGAGTTCTTTTCTTTGTTTTGCAGGATTTTCTCTTTTGTTTTAAGATAGTTTTTTCTATAATAAGCGAGTTTATTTACTTTCTTTTTATGTATCATTTTCAGCCAAGAAGCCACCCAGCTGTCGAACCCCTTATAAAGTTCATTCTCAGCATTGTAGTCTTTACTTTTTGATAAAAAAAAATACATAGGGGGTGTATTGGATTAGGAATTTTAGAAGATTTGGTGGTTTTTTTAAAATCCCCTGTTATTGAACTAATGATTTCTAAATGTCTTACCAAATCCTATGTTATTCAATCAAAAATTTATAAAAAGTAAATCAAATCTCCTGTTATTGGAAATATTTTAAGTAGTGGATTTTAGAGGATTCTAAGTGATTTTAAGTGGTTTTGGTGGGATTTGTTATTTAAAAATATAAAAAACCAAATCACATAGTTTTAGGTGGGATTTCATAGACTTTAATAACAAATCATAAAAAATTTCTAATTCACCCAAAATCATCTAAAATTTCATTAAAACTCAAATCATTCCAAATTTCAGTTTCAATACACCCCCTAGTTTTCTTCTTGTGTGCTATTCCTTGAAGCCTGAAGCATAGACTTATCACAGATCATTCCACGGACTGTGTGGCGTCTCTCGTTTCCCAAGCAACCTGTCAATCCATCATTCATCCACTAGAATCCTCAAAGATTGTCGCACGGCCAGTTGTAGATTCACCATCACACGCCCTTGTAAGAACAGTCACCATTGTTCCTACATCATCTATCCCTTTTTAGGTTTTGTTGTTTTCGTTTTGTGATCTTCATAAACCCATAAAATAAAATAAAAATAAAAAATGTCATTCTGTTTCTAGTCATTGTTTCATTGCATCTAAAAGAAAAACTCTTAAAAAGATCATCTAGTTGTGCTGAAACGTTTTGTTGCGTTCATTCATAAGAAAAACCCAAACAAAAATCTTTAATCTGTTGCAGTTGCTTATTTTGTTGCATTCGTTTCACTTTGTTGCATCCATTAATCTGTTAGTAGTTTGTTATGTTGCTGCCTTGTTCATTCATCATCACAGAAAACACAAAAAGAATCATTAATTAACTGTCTTAGTATTCATCTGCATTCATTTAAAACGAAAAAGCCAAAACAAATCATTATGTTTTCATATAATCATTTTGTTAGTTTCAAATCATACAATATCATTATGTGCATTCAGATTGAATTGTTTCAGCCTTGTTATTAAACTTTATTATCACAACTTCATACCACACCTATTGCACTTGATCTGCTTGTTGAATTGTCTAACACATGAACGCAATGGGAGAAGCTCCTGATCAATTTAACATGGCAAACTAAGAGATGATATATATCTTCAACACTTGTATTCTATGCAATTTAAGTTTTAAGAGATATTATTTATCTCGTAGTGCTGGATTTTATTCTGAAACTGATAAATTTATAATGCATTAGACATCAAAAGTATGGAGATATGAAAATATTATAGTTTTATCCCCGGAAAATACATGCCATTATCTAATACTAGAAATTGACTTGTGCGTTGCACGGTTTAATGTTATATTTGTTCTAATTTTTATTCATTTTGAACGCTTATTTTGTGTCAGTTTTTCTCTAGTTTAATTTGAAAAAAAAAAAATATGTAGTTATTTTATTTTTGTATACATTATATTATTTTTATTTACAACAATAAAATCAGAAAATATATGGATTTAACCGGTGAGCTCGTAAAGAGCTTATAGCGATTAAAAATGGTGTTAAATGATAGCAATACAGTAAATTGATTATACTTGAACAATCAAATGCAATGGATGTCATTGTAGTGGGTTGAATAGTAAATTTTTGTTAGAACTTAAATGTTGATAATGTGGCTCAAGCTAACATTCCGATAACTTTTCCAGTGATGTTCATCACCAGAATGATCGGATTCTAAAATATTTGGATTCTTTGTAATGAGCATTATGAGATAGTGTATTTACTTGTCAAAACCGAAGTTAAATTGGATAAGAAATGAATGGTTAAAGTGAGTAGCTTGGGAAATTTAATTTTCACTAAAATTCAAAATAGCATTTGTCACACATTGAAAATGAAAATTTTATTCCATTAGTATATATAGTGATAAACCCACAACAATGCTCAATAGCTATGAGGGACACTATGAAGAAGTGAAAGTGCCATTATGCAAAACCTGTTGGCGACTTAATTTTTGACAATGTGGCTCGTGCCAACATTTCGGTGACTTTTCCCGTGAACTCTGTCAGCGGAATGATCGGATATATAGTGATATAGTGATAAAAGCAGAAACTTTTCCACTAGTGTATATAGTGATAAATCCACAAAAAACCTCAATAGCTTTGGGGGACATTAAGACCATTTCCATCCATTTGGAACTTCATTTGAAGTTTTTAACAAAATAATAATAGTATTTTAATATGATTTAATTATGTAGTTAAATTTTAATTGAAAATAAAGAATAGAACCAATGAAAATAAAACATGTGTTAAAGGAGGTTCTTAAAAGTTTAAGAACCGTTTCTTAGAGTATTTCCATTGGTGTATCTTAAGAGCAACCCTAATGGTAACACCCATAGGGGGTGTCTTAATAATAAAATAATAATATTTTTGTGCTTTTTGTTTAAGACACTCAAAATAAATGTCTAATATTAGACACTTGTCTTATGTTTAAGACACTCAAATTAATTTTTTATTCACTTATATTCATAAGACATTTTGGTTTAGATCCCATAAGTTTGCATTGGGGTTGATCTAAGAAAGTATCTAAAGAATAAAACAATGAAAAAAGAGAAAAGAGAGATAGAAACTAGATACGTTTTTTTTTTTTGTCAAAACATTTCATTCATTAACTTAAATTTTCGACATACAATAAAAAGAAGGAATTAAGCATCTTCTTTGATTAATACAATAAAGCTGGAAAACAAAGAAAAGTAATGCATATAGATCTTCCAAGAAGATTGACAGCGAATTTGAGAGACTCAAATGCGTCGATAAGGTTTTCACGGCCAAGCCGGAAAGAAGAACCCTAGTCACAGATCTCATGGTACTATGTGACTTTGAAAGCCAATCTTCACCTACGATGTTCGTCAAGACGAAATCGGTTGCACTTTTAGGCCCCGTACAGACCGCTACACAAAGTAGCAAACCGGTGAAGAAATTGACAACACACTTCGGCTTCAATCCGAAGAATAAAACTCTTTCAAAAAAAGAGAGTAAAATGTCACTCCATAAACAGAGGAAAATGGTAAAGATCTCTTCCCGAAAGGGAAGGAAAGTGAAGCACATCTCTCCTTTGCAAAGGAGGAAAGTTGCAGGGTTTTTTTCAATCCTTGAGGCATAGAAACGCTTTCAGATATGGAACCACAGAAAACCAAAGTAGCAAATGGGCCCGGCCCGACATGAGAACACCATCGGCCCAAGCAATCCAAACCAACAACTTTGCCAGAGATGGAGGGAGGAAAATCGCCGATCGGATGTGAAACATAATCGCCGGCAAAACCGAATACAGCTGATACAGAGATGAAGGCCACGAAACAGAGAGCTTCCGGCGATGATGAAGAACTCTCGGCCGGCGGAGCCGAATACAAAACCGGCGGCTGAGGGAAAGATAGATCCGGTGGAAGCGCAGATCTCCGATTATCAGGTGGGTCAGGAGGCTCCGGAGGATTCGGAGGGTTCGAGATTGTCACCGGCGGAACCGGAGAGGGAAGAATAAGGGCTGCCGTCGCCGGATCTGGAGCAGACGAAAGCATAAAGAGGGAGTCATGGCGGTTAAAGCGCAGCAGCGAAACCATGGGAGGCAAGATGGTCACCATCGGAATCTGAGAAGAGGCGGATCTCCGACCTAAAGAACGCAGCGTACCGGCCGGATGATCGGAGAGCTCACCGTTGCTCAAAAGCATGGTGGAGGGGGAAGGGAGGAAACGGAAAAGTCGACTTTGCTTCAATCTTCACGGGTGAGGAGAGGAGCTTCGGCTTCAGGCTTCCTGGATGAGACGTCGTTGGTCAGGAGGAGGCGGAGGAAAGGCGAGATCTGAGGTCCATCTGAAAAGTCTTGTGCGGCCACCTTGGGAAGAGGGGCCTGAGAGAAAACCTTTGTTTATTACTTTAATGATTTTTAGATACGTTTCTTAAATCTCTTATGGTTTCTTACACTTGTCCATTTTTTATTAGCTCTTTCTTTTTATATTTTAAATATTAATTAGATAAATAATTTATATTAATAATATAATGGTAAGAGACGATCAAATATGCTTTTGTCGATAGAGATGGTCTAAAAGTTCTTATTTAAAAATCGTTTCTTACCTTCTTTCATATTTTTTGGTTATTTTTCTTTTTTATATGTTAAGATACCCTTTTAAGAACCCCTTAAGAAACATTGATGGAGATGCTCTAAGCAGAATGAGTGAGAAGGCCATTAAGGTTTAGGTTGCATGGAAACTCTGTCTCAGCTACGTTTCGAAAATGGAAACTCAATGGAAACTTACTTCTTCTTTTTTGGTAATAAGTAAACAATTACAAAAATAAGATTTAGCGATCAATTTGATTATTTATATTATGTTAATAATTAATTTGATTTATTAGAATAAGTTTATATTTAATTTGATTTATTATATGAGATTAATTTTGATATTATGGAGTTTGAGGATATCTTTTTAGATGAACCAGAATTCAAATTAATTTTAGATGATAGAGCTAACGAAAATGATGATAAAAATCTTTTAAATTTTTAAGTTTAAACGTTACGATTTTATTTTTAGTTAAAATATTTAATAATTATGTACTAGGTTTTTAATATAATTTAGATGTTTAATATTTTTATAATATATATATATATATATATATATATACACGTTTTCAAAGTGTTTTCATTCCTATATTTTGTAAAAAGGTGTTTCTACATTTCAAAACATTTCGGTTCAGAGTATCTATTTCTGTTTCCGTTTCAATGCAATATACGCAAAACCACACACGCGCGAGGGCACGGACGCCAATATTTTCTTTTCTTGGGCCAAATTTTTATTGATATTTTTCAACATTATTTGTTTTACTTGTGTCAATATTTTTCTTAGTACATGATATCTTGGATATATCTTTCAAGATTGCTCCAAATATTTTACGGATTATTTTTGTTTTCTTCTCCTTATCGAACATGGAATTCATGGAATATTCTTATTCTTGCGCAATAAGCTTATATTTGTGGATCAAGCAACTCTTACGCTTTCTTTTATCGTAAGTCTCAAGAGTACATCGTACGTCTCAAGAGTATAGCGTAACATTCGTGGATTTTATAATTGAGTATTGCGATGATAATTAGTTTCAACGCGATTGTATCATGGGATTCATAATCTCTAAATACCATCACACTACAAGAGATTTATTGAATTAAGAAAAGAGATCAAATCTCGCATTTGGTACTCGTCTTTTTTTTTAAAAAAGGTTTTCAATCGTTTTGTTTACTACATCGTTTTGAATTATGATTTTTAATACGGATTTTCACAGTCCTACAAATTTGTCTTTAGAAAAATAATATATTAGTTTTCCAAAAAGTAATTTAAAATCTCTCAAGGGAAGTTTCGACAGAAAAAACAGAGTAGACTAATACTGTCATGGATTCACGGACAGCAAACATGGATCAATTGCTTAATGCGAGTGTGTCGTTTGGTCAGGAAGAATATTAAAATGGTCAGTAGATGAAGAACAGAGTTTAGGAGAAGCAAAAGAGAATGGTGAAAATGAACGTATCACTGTCTTATCGATATGGAAGCATTCATATTGGGAGATCGAGAAGATCGATCGTATCAAGATTATGAAAATTATGAAGATCTAGAAGATTATGGATATTTACCAATATTTAGAATAGGAAATTTACCTTTATCTTATATTATTTACATATTAGTTTAATTAGATTGGTTTTATCTCTATATAAACCTATGCATCTTGTAACATTATTCTGATGAGAGTCTAATAATAATTCTTCCTAAACACCTTTGTGTTCTAACTCTCATCAATTTATCATGGTATCAGAGCAAACGATTCTTAGGGATCAAAGTTAAAATTTCTGCATCTATCTCTTATATTTTCCGCAGCTTTCAAAAAAAAAAAAAAAAGAAAGAAAAGAAGAAAAGAAGAAGAAGACGGTGACCAGACGTGATCCACTTTGTGGATTGTTTTGATGATTCAGCCGATGATTGGCCAAAATCGATTTTTATTGGCTAGCATAATTGCTAGTTTTGTGGATCACAATATTTTTAATGAAGATTGTGATGGTTTATGAACATGAATCTATAATGGGTTCGTTCAATTGGTTTGATGTTCTTCTCACCCTCGTGAGTAACATCTTTTTGATCTGACTTCTCGCCATCGTGAATTGTTATCTACTTCGCAATCGCGAATTATTTCTGGACATCGCAATCGCGAGTTTTTGTCCCTTACTACTTGATGAATCCTACGACCGGGTATAAACGTCGTTGATGGCTCAACGGTTGGGTGTTTTTAGCCGATTTGAAGAACCCTATGATCGGGTATAAACGTCGATTACTCGACGGCCGAGTATAAAGCCGATATTCTGAAGACTTGTCCAATCTCATCCGTGTTACCACGTATGAGCTTGCGGGAGGGTATTGGGAGATCGAGAAGATCGACCGTATCAAGATTATGGAAATTATGAAGATCTAGAAGATTATGAATATTTACCAATATTTAGAATATGAAATTTACTTTTATCTTAAAAGTATTATTTACATATTAGTTTAGAAAATTAGATTGGTTTTATCTCTATATAAACCTATGCATCTTGTAACATTATTCTGATGAGAGTCTAATAATAATTTTTCCTAAACACCTTTGTGTTCTAACTCTCATCAATTTATTAATTCACCTTGTCAAAAATTAGAATTAAAAAAAAAATGGATGTAGGATCTAAGAATATAGAACGGATGATTGTGAGGAAGGAGAGATCGATGACAATGATAATGATGAGCAGCACGTGATTGAAAACGATAAGTGTGGAAATTAAGGAAACCGTGTGGGTGATTGTTCAAAAACTTCAAGAAATAGGAATCGTTCAAATATCCCAAAGTAGTTGATAACGAACAAAAAGATCAAATACGTAATACCCGTATCCAAATAAAAGGGTGGGCCTTTCTTTTTTAAAAAATCAATTTTTCTTTGGCCCAAGTTGGCCAATTTTCTTTTTATTCATAAAAACGCAGCGCTTAAGCGCATGCACAATGTAAATCTCATATAAGATTCTTAGCAATTTTTTATTGTGAATTTAATCTAAGAATTTCTAATTTATTTTTCCACCTCCAATGGTAAAACTTTTGATAAGGTTTTTAACAAAAAAAAAATTTGACTTTTTTTTTTATTTTATGAAAAATTTACTTCATTTATTAAAACATAAATTTTTTTTTTCTATAAAAGAAATACCGATCCACTCTCCTTCTGACACGTGTCACTAAAATACATATCTTAAACATGATTTAAAGTTCTTATTTAAGATACAATTTCTGATTAAAGCTCAATTTTTATTTATTTTTAAATTTTAATTACTTAAAAATCTATGCTAAGATACACCATTGTTCATGGTCTAAGGATGTAAGCATCTCCATCTACCTCTTTTTCCAAACCTAGCCGCTCGCAGAAACCAGAGAAAAGAGAGAGAGAGAGAAGCGATAGGAAGAGAAGTGAGAAGAAGAAAGCGAGAGAAAGAGAGTCCGTGAGAGGAGGAAGAAGGAGAAGAGAGGAACGAACCGGAGGAGTGAGAGAGCCCCACCGTGGTCGAGCCACCACCGGTCACCACTCAGAACCACCGCGAGCCGCACATCACCGGAGGAGTAGCCACTGCCGTCGGAGCCGAGATCCACCACCGTCGAACTAAGCCGCGAGAGTTTTAGTCCACTTCCAAGTCGTGCCTTATACAGCAAGCAACCGAGATCCACGTTATCCACGGTCGCCTTCCGTCCGTTTGTACTATCTAAAGCTAACGTGAAGATGGATCTTTAACTGCCCTTATGCGTTTTCCCATGGTTCGTGACGTTGAAACTTTGGCTTGATCTCATCATGTGGTGTGTGTAGTCTTCAGTGTATGTCTCTTAAACGGTTAGCGATATGTGTTTGATTAGTGTTGAAACTTCATTATGATTTAGGTTGCTCGTATTAAACGCGTAGATGATCACGTGACAATTACAAGAGTTTGAGAATGATTTGACTTTTATTATTATTTGGTGTGTGTTAACGTAGCAAACATAGAAGATAAATAATATAATACGTTATTACTATATTAAGTAAATATTCCTGTGTGATGAGTGTATTTGTATATATATGGTATATAACTGTTTATTACTACTAAATATGATAGCTATGTTGTTTTAATTAATAAAACTAATTTAATAAGATGGATTAAAATAATTGAAGTTGAATTTAGCAAATTATATATGTATTGGTCAAACGCTAATCAGTACGATTACGTTGTTATGTGTTAGGTTATGGTAATAAGATGGATTAAAATAAGTGAAGCTGAATTTAGCGAATTATATCTGTATTGGTCAAACGCTAATTAGTCCGACTAGTTGTTATGTGTTAGGTTATGGTAATAAGTGATGATTGCGTTATAGCTCATTAATGCCTAACTAATAAGCCGAAAATAACCGCGGACGCTATGTGTGATGGAATGGATCAGGTGAATTCGAGTCTTTCAGGACAGGAGAGAATAGTCTTTTAAGGGCATTGTGTTGTATGTGTTGCTTGTTGGACTATGACAACAAATGATGTTGAGTCATAGTTCATTAACAGCTGGTTAGCAAGCCGAAAACAACGCGAGCGCTGTGTGTGGCGGGATGAATCAGGCAAATTCGATTGTCCTTCGGGGCGGGGGAGATTTATCTTTCAAAATGCGGTATTATCGTCTGGTTCCAGCGGTAGCGTGAATGGATGGTTGCTTGTTCTGACGGTGGCGTGAACTGACAGGTGTCGGTGTTGTGCAGTGCTCATGTTATGTGGAGTTTGTCTTTCTTGTGTAAGGTGTTGTTGATCTCGTGGTGTTGTTTTAGTTTTGGTCTAGGTGTGCAAGGTATAATATCTCGTCTTTTAGATCCCAATTTGGGTTGGTTTTCCTCGGTAACTCAAATTACTCATCCTTCTCTCTTCGTTTTTCCTTTTTTCCTTCTTTTACAGGTTAGTAGGTCAGAAATGACGGTTCAAGGTTAAGGTTGGTGGAACCAAGAAAGGTTTTGGGATTTGAGCCAATAGTTCAAAACGCCACCTTTCTTAAACTAAAATCCACCAACTTTAACTTTGAACTGTTACTTTTGACCTACTAACCTACGAAAGAGTGAAAAATGGGAAAATGAGGGGGGATAGAGGTATGAGTAATTTGAATTATCTAGGAGAACAAATCCAAACCAGGATCCCGAATACGAGATATTATACCACGCTCACGTAGACCAAGATTAAACCAACATCACGAGATTGACAACACCGTACACTAGAAAGACATACTTCACATAACACGAGCACTACACAAGACCAACACCTACCAGTTCCTGCCACCGCTAGAACAAGTAATTGTCTGTTCCCGCCACAGCTGGAACGAGACAATAATACTACATTCCAAATGACAAATCTTCCCGTCCCGAAAGACTATCGAGTCCGCCTGACTTATCCCGCCACGCAGAGCTCCCGCGGTTATTTCCGGCTTGCTAACGAGTCGTTAATAAACTATGACTCAACATCACCTGTTGCATAGCCCAACACGCAACACACAACACAACGCCCAAAGGACTATTCTCCCCTGTCTCGAAGGACTCGAGTCCACATGACCCATCCTGTTACGCAGAGCGCCCACGGTTGTTTCTGCCTTCTTAACTAGTCGTTAATGAGCTACGATGCAATCATCATTTATTACCATAGCCCAACGTATAACAACATAGTCGGACTAACTAACGTTGGATCAATACAATATATAATTCCAATATTCGGTAAATTAATCTTCACTACAAAAAAACATGTAAAAAAACCAACGGCCAAAACCGTTGGAAATCCGTCGGAAACCGCACTTTCCGACGATTTTCCGACGGAAAAAGGTTGTCGATTATAGGTGGTCGGAAAACAGAATCCGTCGGAAGTTTCCAACGGATTTCCGATGGATTGTTTTCCGAAGGAATTTCCAACGGATTTTTCGAAGGAAATATTAGCCGCACATTTGTCAGAAAAGAGTCCGTCGGAAATCCGTCGGAAATTTTAAAAAACCATTAAACAAAAAATTAGGAAAAACATTTTTAAAAATTCGTTTTTCTTATTTTAAAAATAGAGAATTTGTTTAGAAAATAAAAATATAATCAACTTAAATAATGTTTAGAAAAATTGTTTGTATAATTTTAAATTAAATTCCAAAAAAATTTAAACGATTATAAACACATAACCAATAGTTTGACATTTTAAAGAGAAAGAGAATTTTGTGAAATGGAAGAAAAGAAACTCTCGTTCTGATTTTATTTCACAATCCTCCAACGTAATAAACCGTCGAAAATCCGTCGGTTTTTCAAAAAATTAGAAAAAACCGAGATATTTTACATTCAATATTTTAGGGTATTAAAAATTCAATATTTTACATTATGCACCTTAATAATTATATTGTATACCTATATAACACTCTCAAATTGCAAAAAAAAATACTGTTTTCTTCCATTTTCAAAAAAAAATTATACTTCAACAAATCAAACTCAACCAAAACATTTAAACAGATGGTCCGGGCCGTTTGAGATAAAGGAGGTACTACCATATGGCGCTGTAACTTTGGTTGGGAAGAGTGGAGAAAATTTCACAGTGAATGAGCACAGAGTCAAGCCATACATGGCGAGTGACTACAGCAAGGAGAGCACCACGTTGCCTTTCCAAGACCCCCCACTAGCCTAACCAGGTAAAGTTAAGCTTAGAGAATTAAAACAAGCGCGCTTGGGAGGCAATCCCATGACTATCATTGTATAAATTTTTGTTTCAAATTAATGCTTTCTATTTTGAGTGTGTGTGAGCAGGAACAAGAGAAATGGAGAACCAAAAATCGACCCTACAAGGCCTAAGCACAACAAACTCCAAGGTACCAAAAACTACAACCTTGTAAATATCATGCATTTTTGGATTTTGATTTTGATTTTTGATTGATGGTCTCCCTTGAATTTTTATTACACAAGAGACTGTGTAATTTAAGTTTGGGGGAGAGGTTGAGAGATTTAATTTTGTGTTTTGTGCTCTTATTTTTCCCTTTTTCATATTTGAGTCTTCATGCACATAAAAAAACTTTTTGCATAGAAAAATAAAAAACAAATCAGAAAAACTCTTAAAAATTTCAAAAAAAAAAAAAAAATTCATATAGCTTGCATATGCATTGTCAAATATTGTAGGATTGAGTCTAGATTTTTTTATCATATAGGTTGCATTATTCATATGCATAGGGGGCAATGATGAAAATTTTCCTTAAAAAGTGTTTTAAGCTCATGTATTGGTTCAAGGCCCTAGTTAATAATTCTTTGATGCTTTGCACATATTTGAAATTAAGTTCTAACCATACTTGGATCATTTGACTTGATTTTCAGTGCTTAAAGTTGAAACAAGCATGAATTGAATCTTTCCTAAAAATCGAAACCCTAACATGAATATCTAATTATCATACTTGTGCATTTGGAAAAGAATACATGGATTACAAAAAAATATTTAGGCTTTCTTATTCAATTCACCACTCTCTTGTAAGCCTAAATACAATACCACACCTTGACCCTTGCCTTATTTCAAGCCAAAATTCTTATGTGTTTACAAATTGTGAGGCCTTATTTTCTGTTTGAACTTGGCATAAAGTGTTAGGTTTAGGGCGACATGTTTAGGCTCTCATGATGATGCTGGCTTTGCATATTAAAGCTAGTTTTATGCTTGATTTGGGATTGTGAATTCACGGTTTTGAAAGAAAAGGTGTTGAGGAAATGAAAAACCAATGTCGCCTTTTTCAACTGACTAAAACTAGGACTTAGTAAAACCAAAACAAAATAAAAAGAAAAACGTACCTAATAGTGGGTTGCCTCCCACTCAGCGCTCGTTTTCAGTCATTAGCTTGACTGTGTCGGGGTTTAGACGTCTGGTGGATCAGAGGGTGGCATCGAATGCTTCCCAGATGAATGTCTTCTCATCCATGGTGGAGTATAGGCAGTAGGTGCATGAAAGCGACCAAGGAAATGAGGAACAGCAGCAGGGCGGGACTTGACTTCGGGTGGGACACTTCGTTTTCCTGCAGAATCATCAAAAGAGACACCAAGCCTTCTACGAGAATCTCGTGGCTTGCATAAGTGTGCAGCAGCATCTTTGGAACCTTTGGTATTCTTATTGAGGAGATCAGGGGGTTTGGAATTGATTTTAGGGAATGCGTACCTTTGCTTTCTTCGAGGTTTATGGCATGTAGGATGTGGAAGGATCTGTTGGTCCACTGGTGATGGATTTGAAACATTGGAAGCAGCTTCTGGAGTGATCCGCGGAGGGTGTCGATCGACACTAGTGGTGTCGATCGACACCAAACCAGTAGCTCGAATCTCTGCACTTTTTCTGTAATTCAGCTCTGCAATCCTTGTCTCCATGATGAAAACGTCTTCTTCCATCAACTTGGCAGTGATTAAGCCTTCATTTTCGCCTATAGTCCTGAAGATATGATTGTTTCCACTCCAATCTTCAAGCTCTACATCTTCCTCATAATTCTCAGCCACCTTGTTCACTTGCTCTTTAGAAACCAGCTCCTTGACATTCCTAACAGCAATATCGTCTAAATGCTCCCTGATTGGATCGTGATCCAAGGAAATCTCTACTGAATAAGCTTGGCCATTGATGGTGGATGGTCCCCTTAACTTGTCCATGTCAAAATTCATGACAACATCACCCAAATCAATCTCCATTTTCCCTTTCCTCACATCAATTATGGCACCAGCTGAGGCCAAGAATGATCTTCCCAGAATAAGAGGATCTGCAGGTTCTTCATCATATTTCAAAACCACAAAGTCTGTGGGAATTATGCAGCCTTCAATCTTCAGGGGAACATCTTCTAAGACACCTTCTGGGATTCTCTTTGATCGATCAGCTAGGACAAGAGAGATTCTGGTTGGCTTGAAATCAATCATTCCAAGTCTAACAGCAACATATTATGGTATCAAGTTGATACTTGAACCTAGATCGCAGAGAGAACGAAGAAACCTTCCTGTTGAGATTGAGAAATCTAGCACAAAGTTCCCTGGATCGGGTAACTTCTCTGGAATCCTTCTCTGAATCACAGCACTGAGCTTTTCAGAAACTCTCATCTTCTTCTTCTTCCTTGGAACTATGTTCAAGAGAATTGCATTCATGTCTCCGGTAAGTAATGCTCCTTCCTCAAGACTCACACCATTGACAAACCATTCTCTTGACATATCTTCTTAATGCAGGTGAAAGTCTTACTGCATCAACTAGGGTGATAACTGTTTATTTTGTGTTAAACAAAACATTAGCATGCTCATGTCATTGCAATACTTAAGGGTCAATCCAACTTGGGGTTTTTTGAAGAGTACTAAGAATGCAAAAGCTATATGCAAAGCTAAGTGAAATCCGGAATAATTTGGTGAACAAATGAAAATAAATTACTTGCAATGATTAAAATGACTGGAAAACAATTTTAAAATCCTGACCAAGGGATTAAGCTACTATAAAGCTAATTCTAAGGATTTAAAAGACGCGACTACTAATTTTAAGAAATAGAAATCTAAAACCGGACAAAACAGAAAATTTGCTAGAAACTTAAAACTAATTTTAAAAACTAGAAATAAAATTCTACTGACTCTTATATTCTACCAGGGTGCGAAACATGATAATATGGAATTTATAAAATACTAGCAAGACCAAGAAAACAATTCTATGAATTTATGAAACTCTAAAGCAAGAAATAAGCAACTAGATGATTTTTAAGCTAAAAGATTGAAACTTTAAACTAAAGGAAGATGCTTTTTATGTTTTCAGATGTTAAAGATGGATTCACGGTTTGGGGATCATGTTTAAGAGGTTCAAGATTTAAACTTTGGTTCTTAAAAACATAGATCTACACATTATGTGCTTTCTCTAAGCCTTAGGAAGCTTGAGCTAGCTTTACCCATGGTTTGTGGTGTAAAGCCTTTCTTCAATCCATCCTCCTAACCCATGGATCGTGGTGGAAAAACAGAGAGAAAAACAGGAAGCATAGATCCTAAAAAGTGGCCTTACTAATCCCCCTCACATCCATGGCGTGTGGGAAGGGAAAGATTAGTATCTTGGATTTGGTTTTAAGGAATCTCTTAAATCTTTCTAGGACAAAGAGATTCCTGAAAACAGAGAGGTCTTTCTCAAGATCCTCTAGGCATTAAAAACTCAAATCCAAGAAAAGAATGGATTAAGAGCAAGAAAGACCAAAGCTTTAAACCCTTAAACCCTCTTAATCACCCCAAACCGCAAAACCTTGGAGGATTACTCTCTCCTCATGTTCGAATCACTCATAAACACAGGTTTTGAGAGATTCAACATGCTCGGTTGGGGTTTAAACAGAAATGAAACTAATGATAAGCAAAATTAAGAGAAGTACTTAGATTAAAAGCTAAAGATTAAGGTTTTACAAAAATGAAAAGCTTCAAAACATAAAAATGGCGTTCTTGCCTTAAAGGAACAGAGGCAAAACGAAAACTAAGGATAAAGAGGTGATAGATGGCCAAAAATAGGTTTAAGGCCTTTTATACAAAAAGGGTCATGGTCCCCTTACTAAAATCCAAATTCTTGCAAGCTGTCGGATAAGGCTCGAGATCGACCAGGTTCGTTGATCTCTCTCTCGATCTTGCGCACGAAAAGTCTTCCTTAGCTCGATCCCCGGCTCGATCTAGTTGGGTAGATCGAGTGCTTCCATCGATCGTTGACGCAGAGGTTTTTTTTGGCCTTCTGGTCAATCCTCAAACACACATGTCATTGTAGTATTTGAGGTGTCAATCCACTTGAGATATATAGAACTATGCTAAGCTAAGCTAATAGAGAAGGTTTTAAATCTAACAACCTAAATGATTACCAAAAGAAAAAAGAGAACAGAAAACAGAAGCTAACAACCTAGTGACAAACAAGAAATAAGAGAAAGCAAATAAAGAGCAAAATCTAACAACCTAAACAAAGTCTACGAAAATAAAAGTCAAAAGTGGTTTCTATGATGAGATATTTGATATGTTTGATGCACATGGGCGATCAATGATGGCTTAAGACAAGATCTAGACCTTGGGTCTTAGATGCTAAGCATGATTAGAGAGAAGATCTATGACAAGAAATAAATAAAGGCAAAGGCTTTACCATGAAATGCTAGATAGTCTTGGTTAAGTTTAAACCAAAAAGAAAAGTTCTTGAACTCAAGAACAAAATAAAAGCTTTAATTTAAATCTTAATAATGTCTAACCACGAAATCCTATAAAGAATATGTGGCTAAAAAATATTAGAAGGCAAGAACAAGAAGAAATAAATTAAGAGAAGTGCAAAATTTAAATTAAAATAAAAAGTATTTACATGGTTCTTGAAAATAAAAAGAGAACTAAGCAAAAAATAAAAATGTCTAAAAGGAAAAGAGGGAAGAGAGGGATTTCGTTTTGGGGTTGCTAGGGTATTTATAGGTGAGGCACAAAAACCCTAGTGACCCTTATCCACAAAAATGGGATCCAATGCTAAAAGCAAACTTCTTTGGACTCTTGTGCTCTTT
>JAHZTW010000001.1:207206002-207229583 GCA_020283515.1 Alliaria petiolata
TTTTTGGCCTTCTGGTCAATCCTCAAACACACATGTCATTGTAGTATTTGAGGTGTCAATCCACTTGGGAAGCTAATGACACTTGAGATATAGAGAACTATGCGAAGCTAAGCTAATAGAGAAGGTTTTAAATCTAACAACCTAAATGATTACCAAAAGCAAAAGAGAACAGAAAACAGAAGCTAACAACCTAGTGACAAACAAGAAATAAGAGAAAGCAAATAAAGAGCAAAATCTAACAACCTAAACAAAGACTACGAAAATAAAAGTCAAAAGTGGTTTCTAGGATGAGATATTTGATATGTTTGATGCACATGGGCGATCAATGATGGCTTAAGACAACATCTAGACCTTGGGTCTTAGATGGTAATCCTTAGGCATAGGGTTTCTAATAAAGACTAATCCATTGTCGTGATATAAGTCACTTTTCTATCTCACAACCTAACCTCTCTCCCTCGTAGTGATCCATGAGAATAGCAAGCATAGATCCCCAACCCTATAAAGCCGAAATCCCCCTAGACAGATGGCGTTTCGTAATCTAGGATAGGTAAATCTCTTGTTTATGGGTTTGGCTAAGCAAGCATGTGGTGTTCATGTCAAGCCGCCTATAGTCTTTAGACTAGTTGATCAAGCTAGACTAAGCATAGAGATCAATAAACAAGAAAGGATTAAGATCATTAAATGCATAAGCATCAAGATCTATCACCATGAATGTTTCACACCTAATAACCACGAAATCTACTCCCTTTTGATGTGTTTAACCTCTAGATCCATGGGGAAATAAAAGCTAAGCATGATTAGAGAGAAGATCTATGACAAGAAATAAATAAAGGCAAAGACTTTACTAAGAAATGCTAGATAGTCTTGGTTAAGCTTAAACCAAAAAGAAAAGTTCTTGAACTCAAGAACAAGATAAAAGCTTTAATTTAAATCTTAATAATGTCTAACCACGAAATCCTATGAAGAATATGTGGCTAAACAATATTAGAAGGAAAGAACAAGAAGAAATAAATTAAGAGAAGTGCAAAATTTAAATTAAAATAAAAAGTATTTACATGGTTCTTGAAAATAAAAAGAGAACTAAGCAAAAATTAAAAATTTCTAAAAGGAAAAGAGGGAAGAGAGGGATTTTGTTTTGGGGTTGCTAGGGTATTTATAGGTGAGTCACAAAAACCCTAGTGACCCTTATCCACAAAAATGGGATCCAATGCTAAAAGCAAACTTCTTTGGACTCTTGTGCTCTTTGGACTTATGCTGCAACGGCTTCATACAGATATGGCACCCCGATATTGGCTCCAAGCTCTTATCTTCCCAGCAGAAGCTTCATCGGGCACAAGTCGTTATGCTTGCCCGTTATAGGCTAGCTTGCCGAGCTGGACAGACCGATGTTCACTTTTTCCATAGTAACTTCTGAACCGCCGATTGTAATGACTTCATACTTCCACCAGACGAAAGCTAGCTCGATCCTCTACAAATCATATGAAGACATAAGAAGCTGAATCGGGCCAGAGACCCTTCGTCCGAGCTGATCTTTCCACAACGGCTTGCCATTTCGGTTTAATTGATTGATCTTGAAGCAACGCCTTGCTTCATATCAGGATGAGGTCGTTGTGGCTGACCGTGGGGGCTGTAGAAGTCTTCTCTTTTGCTCCTTCTTGACTTGGCTGCTCATTAGTTCTTCTCCCAAACTCCATAGAACCTCCACAGGCTCCAAAAGTACCTCCGAGTACTCCAAACATGCAAAATATGCAATGCCTATCCTAAAACTAATATGAGTGGAAATGGGACAAAAACTAATGAATAAATGCATAAAAGAGAACAAAACCTATACTAAATGTATGCTAAAAAGGTGTAAATTATGGAGTTATCAATCGTCTTGTCGATCCTTTAGCGATCGAGTCGTGCCCTCGATCTTTTCGCTCGTTCTTCTATTGCGTCTGTGCTTGCGCTCGATCAACACGGTCGATCTCTGGACTCGATCTATTTCCTTGGAACGACTTCGTGACTCGATCTTGTGGTCGATCCCGTCTAGATCGACCTGCCTAGCTCGATCCTCGCGTACTTTGCTACATGCTCGAACTCTCCTAAGCGTTCATATACTCTCTTTTGCTCCTTAGCAGATCCACGCAACCTCCATAGCTCCAGTGTATCCAAAACAACCTGAATATGATGCAAGTATGCACGAAACATGCAAATGCTAATGCAAAGTGCATAAGGACCTAAAACGAGACAATTGGTGCAAACTAGTCTATTATGAGTGTTATAAATATGAAAATGTATTCTAAATGCAAGCAAAATATGTGAAATATATGAGTATATCAACTCCGCCAAACTTGCTTTTTGCTTGCCCTCAAGCAAACTAAATTCAAGCAAGGGAGAGAGGTTTGAAAGTGGGAGCTCAATATCCACGGTTGCCAACAATAATGATCAACTCAACATCCTAGTTCTTAGTTCTAAAATGCAGGTGAACCTATTCTACTCCAAAAGAGTTAGCCATGCCCATCTCAACATTCAAATGTACCTAGAGTTCAATCAAAACAAGCCTCCCTATCAAACCAACTCTTTAACATTCATTAAGTGTAAAACCGTGAATCATGACATTGCAAGGAAAGTAAATTCATTTGGCTTAAGGGACTAGGCTTTTGAGATAAAAATGATCTCAATTCATCCGGTTTTGCATTTAAGTAGGGGTAGCACTCAAGAAAGATTGAACCATATGCATAATGCTAAAGGTAAGAAACAAGTGATGCATACAAGCAAAGATTTTCATCTACCCGAAATGCTATCAATGTTCTTATACCCCTCTCATTCATTTTTTTTTAGCTCACTCAACCCTCTAAAATCTACCCTTTTCCTCAAGGCTTTTTGTGCCTTGCTAAACCTTTTAGATTTCAACCTCATTTCTTCTTTTTAAACCTCTAAGGGGGAACTTCTTCAACCTTATTAATTTCGGTGAATGGAGTAGTCTATTCTATTAACTTAGCTCTTCTTTGATCACTAGGCAGCCTTATATATATATTTTTCTTTCTTTGCCCTCTTTTCGGCTCTTTTGCTTTCTTAAGACCACCTAGCATATTTTCTTTATTTACTTAGAGCTATTACTTTTAAAACCCAAGACTCTCCATTTCAAACCATTCTTCCCCTTATTTCTCCTCCAAGACCCTTCTTTCATTACTTCTTTCTTTTCACACTTTTCCACAAAACATCATATAATACCACGGTCAAACCACCAAATCCTAACCCTAAAGCTAGCCCCAAATGCAAGGCTAGAATCTACATTAAAACCTATACTTGTCGTCCCAAACCTAACACTTTATGCTAGGTTCAATCGAAATAAGGCCTCACAATCGCACACAAACAGTTGGCTTCAAAGGAGATTGGTTATGGTAGGTATGCTACTTGAGCTAGCAAAAGGGTGGTAAAGTTGATAAGAAAGCTCAAGTATTTTGATCCATGAAATTACTTTCAATGCAAGCATGATAATTAAATATCCAAATTCGGTTTAAGTGAGTAGAGTTGGTTATCAATTTCAAGACCCATTTCAACCAAAAACTATGGACAAATGAGCTGGTCCAAGCATGGTTCTTCCTTACTTTTAAATTGATTCACAAGCATTAGAGAACTACTAACTAGGGTGTTGAATTGATCACAAAAATTAACAACCTACTTGGATTAGCTCATCATTGCTCCCAATGCATATGAATGCAATTCTAAATGATTAAAAATTCTAGACTCAATCCTAAAATGTTTTAAAATGCAAATGCAAGCTATATGAATTTTTTTTTGTTTGAAATTTTTGAAAATTTTTCTGATTTTTTTGTATTTTTCTATGCACTTAGATGAGACTCAAGGATGTAAAAACAAAATAAGATTCAAATAAAACATGTCAAAGCATGCTCTCCCCCAAACTTGAATGACAACGTCTCGGTGTCACACAAGTCCAAGAGAGGGCTAAAAACACAAAGCAAAAGCTGACAATAAAAACAAATGCGTGGTATGTACAATGGTTTGTTGTTTTGGTACCTCGGAGCTAGGCATGACCGGAGCTTGAGGTTGCTCCGATCCTCCTGCTCTTTCTTGGGGTGTCTTGAAGCACTCCTTTGTCCTTGCTTCTTGTTTGATGTTCTTGGAGTGAGAGACGTCCACCTCGATCACTCCCTTGAGGCTCTCGGATGGATATGCCACCGGTGGAGTGTCTTGCCAATGTTTCGCCCACGGCTTCAGCTTCATCACTCAATTCCATCTCAGATGAGCTTTCTTTTTGGAGTATCTTGATCTTCTTCACCAGCTTCTTGATCATCTTGCCCTGCCACTTATTTACCTTGCGTTGCACTTCAACAACCGAGGCAAGGAACTTTTCAACCTTTGTCCGTGGCTCGTAGTCTAGCTTTGGAAAATCAAAGCTCGACGGCATCTCGGCATCTGTTGGAGGAGACTCTGAGGGTGAGCGTGCGAGCTGAGGAGGTGCTGCTATGTTTCCAAGAGGAGCAACACATTCTTCTTCGTTTGGCAAAAACTCTGTGGTGCCGATGCTTTGTAGATGGCTCTCGTCCGGGTTGGGTAGAATGCAGACCTTTTCTCGTTGTGTGTTGTAGAAGAGGTAAGCATAAAATCCTAGAGCTGGGACGGTCCCAAGGAATCCGCGTTCCGCATGTAGATCTCATCCATGAAGGCGCGGTCCACGCAAGGCTCAAAATCAGATAATGGGACTCCCGCTTGCGCGAACAATGGTGTGAGGAACCCTCCAATGAGCGCGGTTCTAGCCTTGTATCTCATTGCCCAAGCCTTATATTTGACTAAGGACGAAGCTAAGATGCAGCCGTAGTTGACGTCTTCCCCAAGCTCATCCTCTAGAGGATTCTCATTCTCTTCCTTATTGCACACGACTTTCTTAATCCCTTGGAAGATGAAGCACATCTCGTTTTTTGTCACCGTTGGGGTTGTGGACCTTCCACTGAACGTGTTGGCCAGCAGCTTGAGTGTGTACCTCAGCACAGGATTTCACACTTTCTTAATCTTGGCGGTGTTGTGCTTGTAGTCCCCATCACTAATCACATCCCAAAGCGCGTTTGCCGATTTGAGCTGAGGGTATTCTACAAGCGTGGCGGCAGCATTGAGACCATAGGCTTGGTAAAGTTCGGAGATGGAGAGGTGGTAAGCTTGTCTCCTTATCTTGAACGTGAGATGCCCCTCGGATGGAGTCTTGATACTCGGATCCTCATATGTGAAATCTAACGTGGCAAGGAAGTGGAGCGTGGCCTCGGGGTAGGTTGGGCAGTCCATCCTTGATAAACAAGCGAGACCCATGTTCATAAGGAGCTGATCAAATTCGTCCAACAGACCCATCTTTTGAAGGAGATCCCTACTTGCAAACTTCGTAGGCTCAAACCGCAACCTCTCTAACCGTGTCCTTGCGTTCTTCTCATCCTTACTCCACTTAACCCTTTCTTCCACCACTTGCTGCGTTCCCTCTTGAGTTGCCACAGCTCTTTCTCTCTTCCTTGGTGCCATAGTGCTTGAAATTCAGTTTCTCAAAGAGAGAATGAGTATGAGCGGCGAATAAAAGAGAGAAATAGGGCAAGAGAGAATATCAAATGCATAAAAGTCCTAGATTTTTAGCGATTATTTAAAGTTTATATATAAATAAAAGAGGAAATACTCTTGAGATAAAACCAAATCAAATATATTTCCCTAATATTTAGATACTTCTAAAAAAATCATTCCTAATCCCTTAACAAATAGTATGTAATCCATTCAATCAAAAGAAAATCTTGTAGATACGAATATGTAATTCGAAATACCTTTGAAATAAAATGGAAAATAGATGCCTTCCTTCCTTGCAAAACCGAATTCACACTCTATTTTTTTGGAAATCAAGTTTGTATGCAATTGCAAAGAGAGTGTGAAGCAAGGGTTTATAAAGAAAAAATATTTTCTTGGACTTATGCAAGCAAGTGGATTTCGAGAATTGTGGTCAAGGCACGCTTTTCAGGTCAAAGATGCCTCCCTTGACCACAATTCAAATTCAAAAAGAGTGGGAAAGAGAAAGAAGGGGGAAAATTTAAACGAACCTTGGCATGAGATCGAGTCAATTAGGTCGATTTTGACCTCGATCTCATGCCTATTTTTGCCCGAAATCGCGTGGCTTAGTCGATCATTAGCTCGATCTGGAATAGATCGAGCTTCAGATCGAGTATGCCCCTCGTTTTGGATCTCATGTTGTCGAGATCGTGATTCTTAGATCGAGCTCTTTTATCGATCGCCAGGTCATTTTGGCGAAGATCGAGTGACATGATCGATCTGCATATCGATCGTTTTATGCAGATCGAGTGAACCTAGTCGATCCACACCCCGTTTGTAATGCAATTTACACGCATGGGTGGGTCATCCTCTCGCAATCGACTGATTCACTCGATCGTCATACTCGATGGATCGAGTGACTTGATCCGATTCGCTTGGTCGATCTTGTAAAGATCGATTCAGCAGTGGTCGATCGTGCACTCGATCTTCTGCCTAGCTTCTCTTTTATTGATTACAAGAACTTAATCCTTGGTTCCATCCTTCCTGTACCTACACACTTAAACTTGTAAAGCATAAAATTGAAACATAATTAAACCAAAATTATGTACAATGATAAACATGGGAATGCCTCCCAAGTGCGCTTTTGTTTAACGTCGTTTACCTCGACTTTTCTTACTCCCTTTAGCGTGGAGCGCGGTCGGTTGGATTGGGAAGAGACTCGGTGGAGTTTGTCCCTGGCTGCAACTTCACGGCATATGTAGTGTTCATCATTTCTATTATTGTACCCTTGTCCTTTCCGATCAAATCATGTGGGAGTAGAAACCTTGCTTTTGCAAACGGTTTTGCACCCCTTTTTGTTCTGACCTTGCAGAGTATGGAGTCGTCTTTAAGCTCAAATGGATCCAAACTCAAAACATCAGGTTTATCCCCAGTGGATGTCTTCCTATTAGTCTTGAAAAGAAGCTTGAGAATGCTCTTTTTCCTATTTACTTCTTTTGGCGCTAACTCCGGGTGTCTCTCTTCTTCCTTGCCACTGAACAAGGCCAGCAACCCTTCTTCATATGGTTCCTTTCCTGTCTGAACCACATCCTCCAAGCGAGTTGTCTCCCTTGTCGAAATCGAGAAGCAAGAAGTCATCTTTTCCTTAAACTTGCCGACCACGGTAACGGTTTGTTCTTCCCTTTTTACCGAACTAGCTTCGGCGTGATCTTCCCTTTCACCCCGACTCCTTTCGTCTACGAGGGCATTCTCCTCCTCTTCTGGTTGCAGCTGCCCTATGGTGCTTACATGGAAAACCTGACCGTTGATTGTTAGCTTCCTCACGCTATCTTTGGTAGTGAACTTGAATTTCGCGCCCTTGCCCAAGTTTAAGGAGATTTTTCCTTGCTTTACGTCGATCACTGCCCCTGCCGTAGCCAAGAATGGCCTTCGCAAAACAAGGGGATCTTCTCCCTCCTCATCCATTTCTAGGACAACAAAATCGGTTGGCACGGTGACATTGTCTATCTTCTAGGGGAGATCTTCAAGCACTCCTTTTGGTAACCGTATGCTCTTATCAGCAAGGACTAGGGATATGTGGCTATCCTTGAAGTCCGTGAGACCCAGCTTCTTTGCAGTGGAGTATGGCATGAGGTTAATGCTTGCTCCCAAATCACAAAGGCTGTTCTCAAACTTCAAATGCCCTATAGCACAAGGGAGTGTAAAAGATCCGGGATCACCGAGCTTCCTTGGTGCTTTCTCCTTGTGTGTGATTGCACTGCACTCGAAGCTTAACACTGAGGTCTCTCCGTTACCCTCCTTAACTTTCTTGGCAAGTGTATCCTTCAAAATTTTTGCATATTTAGGCATCATTGCTAAACAATCAACCAATGGCAACTTCAGCTCAATATTCCTCAAGTGTTTCTCAAACAAGGCTTTCTGCTTCTCAATCAATTGTTTCTTGAAACGTCCTGGGAAAGGAAGTTTGGGTTTGTATGGTGGAGGAATGAAAGCTTCTTTCTCCTTGCTAGCTTCTTCCACTTTACTCTCTAAAACCGCTTCACCCCCTTTCTTTGGTCTTGCAATGTAGACATTGTCAAAGGTGATCTCTTGATCATTCTCCCCCTCTTGAACTACAATGTCCTCATTGTTTTCAAGTGTAGACCTTGGTGGTAGCTGTTTCCCACTCCTCAAAGCTATTGCATTAGCATATTCCTTCGGGTTTTGCTCACACTTGCCGGGTAAGCTACCTTGGTTACTTGAACTTGCTTTTCCCTTTTCGAACTGACGCATCTTGTTGTTCAAGTTGGATATTTGAGTAGAGACCTCAGTGAGAGAAGAATCAAGCCTGTTGATGATGTCCACAAACTTCTGATTGTTGCTTGCTTGCATAGAGGCTTGTCCTTGTAGAAGTTGTTGAAACATAGCTAAAATCGGATCCTGAAGTGGTGCTTGAACTTGCTGTTGCTGAGGCATAAAACCAGGTGGATATCCCTTGTTTCCTTGTTCTTGTTGGCCTTGGAAGTTTCCTTGATGTTGCCCTTGGAAACCACTGTTTTGGGTAAACCCACCCTTGCTGAAAGGAACAAAGGGTTTTGCTTGTTGTGGTGGGTAGACTTGATCCTTTGGGTTCTCGACATTGGTGTTGCGGTATGACAGATTATTGTTGCCTTGAAACCTCTGGTTATACCCCTGTGGTTTGTTGTAGTCTACCCAATTCGTTTCCTCAAAGTCAGCTTGACAGCCTTCGCCAAATGCTTCCGCGGCTTCTTCTACAAAATGGACTTGCTTTTGAGTTGCAAGCATCATTTTTTCAATCTTGTCATGAAGTGATTTCAGCTCTTTCTTGTGCGACTCCAACTCATTACCCCTTGATGTTCGGTCAAAATCCTCAGAGTAGTTGCCATCACTCAACGCTAAGTTCTCTATTAGCTCCATTCCCGCGGTTACTTCTTGTCCAAGGAAGTTTCCTTTGCTAGCGGTATCAAGTAGTAGACGGATCTTGGGCAAAGCTCCTCTGTAGATAATGCTAAGAACTGTCTCCTCTGTGAAACCATGATGAGGACAAGCAATGGTGTAGTCCTTGAACCTCTGCATAGCTTCACTAAATAACTCATTCTGCCGTTGAGCAAAACCACTGATTTCACTTCTTTGGCGTGCTGTCCTTGTGCTTGAGAAAAACTTGGACAGAAATGCCTTCTTGCAATCAGCCCATGAGGTTATAGTCCCTTGAGGCAGAGTCTTTTCCCAATGCCTTGCTTTGTCCCCAAGTGAGAAAGGGAACAATCGAAGCTTGAAGCTGTCTTCGGAGATGCCATTGATTTTTATCATCCCACACACTTGTTCGAAGTTATCCAAATGCTCTAGGGGATCTTCCAATGCAAGACCGTGGAACTTGCTGTTCTGAACCATGGAGATAAAGCCCGGCTTTATCTCGAAGTTGTTGTTTTGCACCGGAGGAGGGGTGATGCCAAAACGATTATGGTGAGTGTTTGGTGCATCACCCGCACCTATGATCCTTGGCAACCTTGGAGGATGGTTGGGATTTCCATTACCCCCACCAGCTGGTCCATGTTGAGGCTGAACATTATCTTGATCAGCCATATCTGCTCGATCCACTTCCTCAAACTCTGTTGCTTGATTTCTTTCCCTTCTTAGTCTTGCACTTCCAAGTTGATGAATATAATCTAGAGGCTGTAAAAGGTTGTTGTCACCTCTAGATCTCAGATTCATGTACCTGAAAACACAAACAAGAAGGTAGATAAATTAGTATTCAAAAGATAAAGTAAAGACTTAGGCTCTACTAAGCTCCAAATCTTAATAGCGTCAAACTTAATCCCAAGATGGCAACGGCGCCATTTGATAACTGTTTGTTTTGTGTTAAACAAAATCTTAGCATGCTCATGTCATTGCAATACTTAAGGGTCAATCCAACTTGGGGTTGTTTGAAGAGTACTAAGAATGCAAAAGCTATATGCAAAGCTAAGTGAAATCCGGAATAATTTGGTGAACAAATGAAAATAAAATACTTGCAATGATTAAAATGACTGGAAAACAATTTTAAAATCCCAACCAAGGGATTAAGCTACTGGAAAGCTACTTCTAAGGATTTAAAAGACGCGACTACTAATTTTAGGAAATAGAAATCTAAAACCGGACAAAACAGAAAATTTGCTAGAAACTTAAAACTAATTTTAAAAACAAGAAATAAAATTCTACTTACTCTTATATTCTACCAGGGTGCGAAACATGATAATATAGAATTTATAAAATACTAGCAAGACCAAGAAAACAGTTCTATGAGTTTATGAAACTCTAAAGCAAGAAATAAGCAACTAGATGATTTTTAAGCTAAAAGATTGAAACTTTAAACTAAAGGAAGATCCTTTATATGTTTTCAGATGTTAAAGATGGATTTACGGTTTGGGGATCATACTTAAGAGGTTCAAGATTTAAACTTTGGTTCTTAAAAACATAGATCTACACATTATGTGCTTTCTCTAAGCCTTAGGAAGCTTGAGCTAGTTTTACCCATGGTTTGTGGTGTAAAGCCTTTTCTCAATCCATCCTCCTAACCCATGGATCGTGGTGGAAAAACAGAGAGAAGAACAGGAAGCATATATCCTAAAAAGTGGCCTTACTAATCCCACTCACATCCATGGCGTGTGGGAAGGGAAAGATTAGTATCTTGGATTTGGTTTTAAGGAATCTCTTAAATCTTTCTAGGACAAAGAGATTCCTGAAAACAGAGAGGTCTTTCTCAAGATCCTCTAGGCATTAAAAACTCAAATCCAAGAATAGAATGGATTAAGAGCAAGAAAGACCAAAGCTTTAAACCCTTAAACCCTCTTAATCACCCCAAACCGCAAAACCTTGGAGGATTACTCTCTCCTCATGTTCGAATCACTCATAAACACAGGTTTTGAGAGATTCAACATGCTTGGTTTGGGTTTAAACAGAAATGAAACTAATGATAAGCAAGATTAAGAGAAGTACTTAGATTAAAAGCTAAAGATTAAGGTTTTACAAAAATGAAAAGCTTCAAAACATAAAATGGCGTTCTTGCCTTAAAGGAACAGAGGCAAAACAAAAACTAAGGATAAAGAAGTGATTAATGGCCAAAAATAGGTTTAAGGCCTTTTATACAAAAAGGGTAATGGTCCCCTCACTAAAATCCAAATTCTTGCAAGCTGTCGGATAAGGCTCGAGATCGACCAGTTCGTCGATCTCTCTCTCGATCTTGCGCACGGAAAGCCTTCCTTAGCTCGATCTCCGGCTCGATCTAGTTGGGTAGATCGAGTGCTTCCATCGATCGTCTTGTCGATCCTTTAGCGATCGAGTCGTGCCCTCGATCTTTTCGCTCGTTCTTCCATTGCGTCTGTGCTTGTGCTCGATCAACACGGTCGATCTCTGGACTCGATCTATATCCTTGGAACGACTTCGTGACTCGATCTTGTGGTCGATCCCGTCTAGATCGACTTGCCTAGCTCGATCCTCAGCTCGATCCTCGCGTACTTTGCTACATGCTCGAACTCTCCTAAGCGTCCATAGACTCCCCTTTGCTCCTTAGCAGATCCACGCAACCTCCATAACTCCAGTGTGTCCAAAACAACCTGAATATGATGCAATATGCACGAAACATGCAAATGCTAATGCAAAGTGCCTAAGGACCTAAAATGAGACAATTGGTGCAAACTAGTCTATTATGAGTGTTATAAATATGAAAATGTATTCTAAATGCAAGCAAAATATGCGAAATATATGAGTATATCACAGGGGTAGCTCAACCAGCAGCTTACTCATCATCTCTTTGCATCTGGCTTCCTCTTTCTCCTGCTTAGACTTTCTAGGAGGCCTGGGATAAGGTATTTGGGGCCTGTACACTCTTTCCTCTGCATTTGTTGAAGTTTCAGCACGATCCAGCGAGGTATGGGCATGGTGTCGATCGATACCCTCCTGGTGTCGATTGACACTGATATCTGATGTCGATGCTTTGGTCGAATCCGGTCCGCCAGAACTCGAATCGTCGGACTTTTCTAGTGGTGTCGATCGACACTCAGTAGTAGTGTCGATCAACACTACCTTTGCACCACAGTCTCGTCTTCCTCAACTTCCTGAGGTGCCACGATTTCTTCAACACTCTTCACCATGATGGCATTGACATGATGTCTGGGATTTGTATCAGTCTTTCCTGGAAGGAATCCTTCTTGTCTTTTCAAAGCTCCTGCAGTTTGAGCTACTTGGACATCTAATTGCTTCATATGAGTACCTAGAGACTCAATTTTCCCATTCAGATCAGTGTACAATGCATCGATCTTCCCATTGAAGGCCACAGTCATCTTCTGTTGTCCCTCTAAGATTTGTTGAATCATGGACTCCATCTTATTGTCTTGAGCAGGAGGATTCTGGTAAGAAGAAAAACCATAAGTTCTATTGAAGCTGTTGCTCTGAAAAGGCTTCTGGTAAGAAGAACCATAACCTTGCTGATTGTTGAATCTCTGTCCTTGAAATCCAGCTCCATTGATGTAGTTGACTTCTTGTTCTTCTGGCTCAAAGGTCTCCACTTCAGCTGCATATTGGACTTGCTTCTTTCCCACTAGAAGGCTATGCATTGAGTCTAGCTTAGCATTCACCTCAACAATCTGACGTCCATCCATTTTTACAGCCTTCATCTTCCTATCCAAATCTGCATTCTTGGTACTATTGCTAGAAACCAAGTTCTCAATCAGCACATATGCATCTTCTGGATATCTAGTGTTGAAGTTTCCATTGCTGGCAGCGTCTAGAGCCATCTGGTACCTCCAATCAATCCCTCTGTAGAAAATTCCCAGTAGCTGTGGCTCGCTGAAACCGTGGTGTGGACAGTCTCTCTGGTAAGCCTTGAATCTCACCCAAGCAGCCTTGAATGCTTCAATTGGTCCTTGAGAGAATGTAGTGATCTTCATCCTCAGCTCCTCAGATCTTGCATCATCAAAGAAATTGCATAATAATGCATTCTTTGTTTCTTCCCAAGTGGTCAAAGATTCTGGATCCAACTGCTTCAGCCAGTATGATACATCTCCAGCAAGCGAGAAAGGGAAAAGCTTGCAGAAGAGATAATCATATGTAACTCCATTGACCTTGATGCTTGATGCCAAGTCTTCAAACCTCTCAATGTGGTCCATTGGATGCTCATTAGGAAGACCATGGAAGGGATGCTGAGCCACAAGTGTGTAGTAAGCAGGCTTCAGCTCGAAGTCATTCCTCAGGAATGCAGGAGGACGAATCGCAGCTCTATTAGCATAGAACTGTTCAGGTCTGTTGTATTCGCCAAGCGTTCTTCCGCGTCCAGCTTCTGCATGACCAGCTTGTACTGGTGCCTCAATGATGACAGCGCCAGCTTCATCAAGTCTCTGTCCTTGGGCGTTCCTTCTGCGTTCTTCTGCATCAACCAAGTTGCCTTCAGCGTCTCGGATTAGAACCATAAGATCAGCCATCTCTGTCTGCGGAGGGTGTCGATCGATGCTATTGGTGTCGATCGACACTCTTGTGGTCTTGCGGTTCCTACGTTCGAGACGACCGAGCTCCTGGTTGAATGCGATTAGTTCCTTGTCCTTGTTGCTTCTGGTAATGCGATTAAGCATGCACCGGAAAACAAGAATAAGAAACTAAAATTAGTAACAAAAATAAAAATAAAACCTAGACAAAATTCTAATATTAGAACTTTGTAGGCAACTAATCTCCTTCCCTGGCAACGGCACCAAAATTTGGTATGCTCTCAAATTTACCCTAGTCTCTCAAATTAAGAGATCAGTTGTAGTACTTAGGGATCGAATCCACAGGGAAGGGATAATCACACAACAAATTTCTAATTTCTAATTAAGCTAAGAAGAAATAATTAAAGTAAAAGACAGCAGGTGATTAAAAACGGTGTAAGTTCAGGAGACGAAACGTTAGGTTCAGAGAAATTCTCAGGTGATCTAAATTGCAGGTCTAGACAGAATGTTAGGAATTATTAAGCATTGTTCTTGAACTCAAAACACTATTATAAAATCAACCAACTCTCGTTGCGAAGATTATCTATGTCTAAACCCTAGAATTCCAAATCTCTTTGCAAATTCAAACAATTCAGACAAGCATTAATATCAGGTTCGATTGTTCACAAAATCCTAAACCAAATCTCTTTGCAAATAGATATTTTGCTCATCTAACATTAGTTCAGGCAATCAATAACACTCTCGCATCTATTAATCAACCTAAGATCAGATTCTAGGTCATGAAGCTAAAATCAGCATTAAACACAAATCCAGATGAAGAACTCTAATGATTTTATCCTAACAATTTAATTTGACCTAACAATTCATTAATCACCTTTGAAAAACCCTAAATCTAACTAGCAAACTACTCAGACATGATTAATGAAACACAAATCATAATTTGAATAAAAAGCATAAAAGAAATTAATAGAATCAAAGGAGTTCCAAATTTGCTCTGAAGGAGACAAATTCTTCTCTCCAAAATCTCTCTAAAAATCTCTCTCTAAATAATGTGTGTGTTCTTCATAAACAATGGCTGAAAAACTCTATTTATAGGCCTAGGTTCGCATCTTCAATTCCTTGGAAGATTAGGAAAAGTCTTGGAGATTTCCTTTTCTTCAAACTTCTGGAAACTTCACGATTCTGGAAATTAGAAAACCTTGTGTCGATCGATACTAGGTGGTGTCGATCGACACCTTGCGTGTAAATCCGCTCCTGACTTCATCACTTCGTGACTTCATTCCTTTAAGCTCCTAAATGTATCCAAATCTCCAATTTAGCTCCAATTGTACCTGAACCTGCATAGACTCTATATAAACTCGAAAATAGCCAAAAGACTCTATAAAAACACTTATATCATGCTCTAAAAATGGGTAAAAACCATGACATATCATATACCTGCGAAATAGATGTTCACAGATCGATCTTTCTTTGTCAGAGTTAGGTCGTTAAAACCAGTGAATCAATTTAAGAAAAATCGCCTAGTCTCGTTTGCTTAACTTTTGTGTGTTTGATTTCTAGTTAGAACCCCATAGATTTTCCGAGAAGATCCCCAACGTGTTTCACCCATCGAGATTTACGCACTTCAATATTTACTTTTCGTGCACTGCTTTTCAGTCGAGATTTACGCACTTCAATATTTACTTTTCTGCACCACGCACCTGATTTCCTTTTTACAAGTTCTTAAACTGATTTTCCTTTTTCCGTTGGTTATAGAAGGGATTGACAACCTCTTCTATATAAGGCGTGATACTGCTTTCATTATTTCCTGCAAAAACCGTGACACTTACCCCAAAACCCCAGTTCCCTGCGTCTTTGGTTGTCCTGATTTCCTGTTTTGCAGTTGACCTCCTTCCCTGTGGTTCGATACCCTAAGTACTACAACGCACGCTGTGCACTTGCAGCTTAGGGTACTACAAATTCAAAGCTCGACGAGTCCCTCAAGAAATCCTCCATTCTCGGACGACTATTTAGACCCCATCAAGCTTTTGGCGCAGTTGTTGGGAAGGTTGCGTTTTGCTGTCCAAAACAAAGGCCAGGATCACAACGCAAAGACATTCGTTTCTCTAACTTCTAGATTTCTTTCTATGAGTTACATGAACCACTACACCATGGAGAGTGCAAGGATAGATCCTTACATTCCTCCTAACGCGCGCCCACCTGCAGAACTTCTGCACCATTCTCGGAGGCCACCTCCGATGTCGCTGCCACACGAGCGTTTCATGCCTCGCCCTCAAGGAGTACTCCCGCCTCCTATTACCCATGAGAGCGAAAGTCTTCACCTGCCTCCTGCCCAGAACGATCATAGAATCGCACATGCTCCCTTATATTAGCAAGTGGAGAACCTGATTGAGGCGATAACAGTGATGACTGATTATCAAGCTAAGTCTGAGAGATCCTTACACGCTCGGATGGACTCTATCCACGGTGAAGTCTTCCACATGCTCCAAGAAGTCGCCAACAACATGAAGGTATTGGAGAGCCGCACTTTTGGCAACATCAACAAACTATTCAGGACTTCCGAGGACTTGGCGGATCACAAGGGTACTCTAAACCGCGGATTAGGCGATGTCCGCGCCCTGAAATACGAGTTCGAGGAAACTCGTGGGACCACTTACAACATCGTGGGCCGAATGGAGATAAACATTCAGGAGATGGAAGACGCCCAACGAAAGGCTGAATCGCAAGTTGAGGACTTGAGAGACGAGATTCAGAGCATGGCAAAGGTCCAAAGGAAGAACGAAAGCACCTTGGCTAGGCTATCCAAGGAGCAGAAGCGGCTCGACGGGCTAATCAACAAACTTATAGGAGATAAGGGAGAACATGAAGCCATGTCCATAGGAGTCGAGAAGGGACCTTGTTTTTTCATCCAGCCTCACCTAACGTGTGAACCTGCCTCTCGGGAAAGATCACCCGAACCCGCTGAAGACGGACCTACCACAAGCATCATCACAAACGTGGAGAGACCTCTTACGCTGAATATCAAGAGGGAAAGGTTAGTAAAATTCCACAAAAAGGTGGAAAGAATCCCAATAAGCATAGGATTCGATGAAGCATGGGAGGGTCATGGCTTAAAGGAATACTTTGAAGACACCTTGGGGAGTAGGAACGAGATTAAAATTCACTTTGGTCAAGCCAGACGTTCGATTACTTCAGCCAGGACTACCGTGCCGAGAAATATGAGAGCTACACCAACATGATCACTCGAGAGAACCTCGACGAATTCAACAAGGTAGTTCGAGGCCTTCCATCAGGTATCACGTTCATTGAAGCATGGACGGAACATCTTATCGGCCACTATTTCTGTGAAAGCAACGAAACCATGCTGGAGATACAAGATCTTTTCACACGAGTAAGGTCAGGAAGGCTGCTTCGCAGCATGCACCAGGCACGAAACCTTGGTCGATTTCTCATCTCATGTGAAAACAAGGGGATCAAGGTTGAGAACGCGTTATGTGATCCCGACTCGACCATCAGCGTGCTACCAAGTTATGCAGCGCGAGAACTCGGATCAGGCATTCCCACATGACGGAAGTGGTGATCAGATTGGCGGACCAATCTTTCACGACCCCGAAAAGAGTCATCTACGATCTCCCGGTCATCATTGGCGATTGTAGAATCCCGGTAGACTTCTACATAGTCCAGACCCGCCAGGAAGAAGCTGCACCTCTCATCTTGGGATGGCCATTCCTAGCCACTGCAGGAGCCATCATGGATTGGCCAAACAGGCGAGTCTCATTCGCCAATATCGATGGGAAGAAGTTCTACCCCGCGATACCTTACACTATGGAGAAACATCTTCTCGAGAAGGATGAAGATGCTATCATGGAAAGACTCGAGGAGCCCTTAACAGAAGAGGCCATGCAGAAGGCAAAAAGGCCTTCCCTAAGGTCGAACTCCACCTCCAACTAAGCTCCCAAACTACCAAAGTCTAGCTAAAAAACTTTAAACAAGAGCGGCTCAATGGGAGACAACCCATTTTAGGTATTCTCTTTCTCATCTCTTTAACCATACTAATTTTTAGTTTTGGTTTCTTCTTAGTTTACAACATTTTCATAAACCTCAAAAGCAAAAAAAAATCAGAAAACAAGAAAAGCACAATAAAAATCAGAAAAACTCGAAAAGACCAAAAAAAAATGAAGAAGGAGTTTCGAAGAATACTCACCGCGCGACGAGCTGCCCGTGGGCCGGCAAGAAGGAGCCTGGCCGTGCCACGAGCCACGATGGCGCGGAGAGTACGTGCCCGGGATCCCGAACAGATCACTGGATAGGCCAGCATAGACCTAAACTTCAGGTTTCTTAAGTGACGCAATCTTCATGACGCAAGGACGGAAGATTTTCCATCTCTCATTCACGGTGTTTTACAAAGGTCGAGGAACCAAGACGAGTACTCAACAAACGGAGTACCTGTTCTTCTCAACAAAGGCGAGCCAATCACCACCACCAAACGCTATCACCACCCTCATCCATCACCACCACACGCCCACCACCACCAAACGTAGCAAGGAAGCTCAATCGCGCAACACATTTCCTTTCGAGCTAAGTTTTCGATTTCGTTTGTTCAATTAAATCGATTCTAAGTAGGGACATAAGGAGAATGATCAAGTCCTTAGCTCACTCATACCACACGTCCATCCACCCAAACCAAACCCAATGCCACTTTCAAGTAAGTCTTCACAAGCTTGTACTTGAATTTACCTATCTTTTTCACCTCAACTCAATTTAAACAAACTGGGGACAGTTTGATTTAAGTCTGGGGGGTTTCTTATATTACTAATTATGCTTTTATTTGATGAGTCTTATGCATACTTACATCATTTATCGAGTCGTTTTATAGAGTCAAAAATTTTTTTTCTTTTAGTCGGAAACTATGAACTTTGCTAGGTACAAGTCACTTTGAACAAGGAACCTTAATGACCATTCTCACGGATTTAGAAGCAAGGTTTACTAAGTTGAACACGGCGAGTGGATCATTCCAGCGGAGAAAGTTCTAATCTCTAGAGTACTCGAAGGATCTTGCGTTGACTCCGCACCTAATGAATCAAATCTTCTCGTCAAGGGGCTTGAGGTACTTCGAACTTTGCTCCTCTTTTAGACTCTAGCATGACTAAGTAGATGCAATGCAACCTCTCCTTGATCTTCCCTTGTTAAAAAAAAAAAAAAAATATAGAAAGAAAGGTTTTAGTTTGGGAATGGCAACCAGAGTTCCTTAAAGGACAATGACGGTTCGCAGCAATCATGTAAACTTCAAAGAAGTGATCATTCTCAAGCTAAGAAAAAAGAAAAAAAAATGGAATAAGAAAGTCGATAGAAAAAATAAAATGATACCCTAGAAAAGTAGGGAGAAATCGACTAAGGGAAGAGAAAATAGGAGAGTTGTGTCTGAAATGTCTTTGTCTAGATGTTTGGAAGAGAAGAGTATAATGTCTCGTCGACCAATACTCCCTCGATAGAGACCGCACGCCTAAATGAATAAAGGGGTCAACAAGAGAGAGCTCGAAATACTCAAAGGGACCATGAAGCGTATCCGGGAAGGTGAAAAGCTCAAGGTAACTAGACCCAAAGGCCTTGAAGCTAGATTCCGAGTTATGTGGCTCAAACAGGTCGATTGTTAGACTTGATGAGTTCCCAAGTATTGGTGAGTTTCCACGTTTTCAAAACTTCTTTTCCTTACTTAGATTTCTGTTTTGTTTGAGGACAAACAAAGATTTAAGTCTGGTGGGGGGGGGGGGTTGATAACATGTATATTTTACCCATTTTTGCTATCATAAGTGAGTGCTTTAATGAGCATTTCAATAAGGTTTTAATGCATAAACACTAGATTTCGAGTATTTGGTTGTTCAAGACTCTTCTCAGGTAAATGATATGTTTATATTTTACATCATTTTAGCATCCATATATTGTAAGTTTATCATCATTTTAGGGTCTAATATAGCATCATAGTGTTGCATTTTGTCATTTAGAGTCCTAGAGTGTTCTTGCATGGTTCTTTGCATATTTTGTTGCATTTGGAACCTTAATCAGGTGAAAAGGACGCTATGGAGATGAGGATGGAGCGGGAGAATGATGCATACTACTTGGAGGGGCAAGAAGAAGCAAAGAAGATGAAGGAGAAGACTTTTCGTGCTGGATCGACGAAGCAGATCGACGTGACACGCCGAACCAAATTCCCAGGACGTCGGATCGACGAGTCAGATCGACGAGACACGCCGAACCAGATTTCCAGGACGTCGGATCGACGAGCTGGATCGACGTGGGTTCGTCGAACCAAATTTCCAGGGTGTCGGATCGACGACCGACCCCAGACGATTTCTTTTTCTTCATTCTCATGGGTCCCCCTATAAATACTCTTTAGACCTAATTTTTATTCTAAGTCTTTTTATGTTTAGTCTTGTCAAGAACTTTTAGCCTCTTTGGGCAAATACTTTGTTTAAGCTTGAATCATTTGAGTTAATGCAATATCCCTTTTAGATTTCTTGTTTAATCTTTCTCTAATCATGTTTTGCTTGTCTTCTCTCTTTGATTTGATGGGCTTAATGATGGTTAGTGAGTAGTTTCTTAGGGACTTGGGGATGGGTTAGATTTAGGGAGATTCAATGGTTCAATCTTGCAATCTAGGTTAGATTCTTTCATATCTCTTCTTATAAAGTAGTTCCTAATGCCAAATAACTAATCTTTTGCTATTTGGATCATAGGCATTTCATACACCCACCAAGTGTTTGATGAAATGCTTGAACCAACTTTATGAGAGATTTACATTCCTAACCTAAAACATCATTAGTTGTTTAGGGTGTTTATCATGCTATTTAGACTTGTGATTAATGCTTGCTAATTATTTTAATGCTAAAACATCATTAGTTCATTAGGGTGATTAGTGAAGGGATTATTGCCACACATCATGGATTAGTCTTTAATTAGAGTTCTAGGCATAGAAATGGCTTGTTTAGTTGCTTAAATGATTGCAAGGTTATCCATTTAGTCTCCCAAATCAATGATTCCATCCCTAGGTTTCGTTTTTAGTTAATTTGGTAATCTCAATTAGTAGTAATTGCTTGTTTAGTGCTTGATTAGTAGTAATTAAGGCTTAGTTTCATATTATAGAACTTGTAGTGTCTCTCTTAGCTTATAGTTTGCTTTCAATTATTGCTTGGGACTTGCATTTACTATTTTTAGCTTAGCTTAAACATAACTTTGTATTCTTATTGCATCATTTCCCAAGATGGATTGATACCTCAATATATTGCAATGATATGAACAATTGAGGAATTGCTTGCAAGACATAAAAAGTCTTGTTTCAGTAAACTTAGCAAAAGACGCTTATTTTGGAGCAAAATAGACAATTCTGGAAACAGTGCTCAGGGACAGAAGTTCAACACCAAACGAAGGTCTTTCTACCACAAGATCAAGCTCATAATTGGAGACAAGATAGCCTTATCAGCCATCTTTCACCTCGAAGTGGTTTGAGAACAATCCCACGGTTGGATCTCAAGTTATGGAAGAAGCAAGAAGGTCCGTCAAGCACCCGGAAGACCGAGATGGCTGCGCCACGGCCGATCCAGACAACCAGTGGCCGCGCCACGACCGGTCGCTCGAGCGGCCAGGCCACTCGCGGTTCCGGAGCTCATTTGAAGCCAAACTTAAACCCGCAGCTGTCTTATGCAAGCCAAGACCTAATCCACGACCTAGGGCACTTGAAGACCTATATATACTCGTTGTTTAGGGTTTTTCTAAAGAGGGAGAAGAAAAGAAGAGAGAAGACAGGAAGAGGTTTCTATTGGTGGCCGCGGATCCTGTATTCGCGGTTTTCACTTTGTTCTTTGTGGGAGATTGATTTGTTCTTTAACCCTCTTTGTTCTTTTATCAACTTAATAAAGTTATGCATTCATCAATCATGTTTTCTACTTCTACTTTCATGTCTGAGTAGTTTACTTTCGTTGGGTATTCTTTAAAGGGATTTACGGGGAATTTCATTAACTGTTTTTAAACCGATTGTTTAGGCCGAAGATTAGGGTTTTCTGTCTCACCATTTTCGTTCTTATTGCATGAGTCTAGCGTCATGAACTAGTATTCTGATCGCAGGGTCTTGAGAGCGACGAATGTCCTGAATCTCAGATCTAGACCATAATAGGGTAGAGAGCATCCTTTAAAAGATGTCTAAGTGTTTATTGTCCCGATCTTATTGCGTGTTCGTCTAGGACGCAGGATACGATAGTATACCTGAGAAATAGATGTTCACAGATCGATCTTGCTTTGTCAGAGTTAAGTCGTTAAAACCAGTGAATCAGTTTAGGGGAAATCGCCTAGTCTTGTTTGCTTAACTTTTGTGTGTTTGATTTCTAGTTAGAACCCCAAAGATTTCCCGAGAAGATCCTCAACGTGTTTCACCCATCTGCTATTCAATCGAGATTTACGCACTTTAATATTTACTTTTCCTGCACTGCTTTTCAATCGAGATTTACGCACTTCAATATTTACTTTTCTGCACCACGCACCTAATTTCCTTTTTACAAGTTCTTAAACTGATTTTCCTTTTTCTGTTGGTTATAGAAGGGATTGACAACCTCTTCTATATAAGGCGTTATACTGGTTTCATTATTTCCTGCAAAAACCGTGACACTTACCCCAAAATCCCAGTTCACTGCGTCTTTGGTTGTCTTGATTTCCTGTTTTGCAGTTGACCTCCTCCCTCTGGTTCGATACCCTAAGTACTACAACGCACGCTGTGCACTTGCAGCTTAGGTTCCTACAAATTCAAAGCTCGACGAGTCCCCTAAGAAATCCTCCAATCTCGGACGACTATTTAGACCCCATCATTCCCCACGCCTATCTCTCGCTCTATCGTTCCACAATTTAATTTTCTGTCTTTCTTGTAACCAAAAACCTTTAGTCTTTTTCTCCATTGAAGCTTATTTCAAAAGCTTGAACCTTTTTATGGTATTTTGAAGTATTCGATTCTTGTTTCATGGCATCTCTTGTAAAAGCTTCACTGTTTTTCTTGTTTTTGACTATCTTGCAAACCATGGGTTGCCTTCTTATCCTTATGGATCTCGAGGTTTCTCTAATGGCGCGTGAGTAGTCCTTTTTAGGATTTTGATGGGTTAAAAGAACTAAGAGATTCTCGGATGTAGATTTCTTGCGTAGCTAGAACATAAAGTTAGATTCTTTCTTGTTTATCATTCTCAAAGCTTAGTCTAGCTTGATAATCTAGTCTAAAGACTATAGGCGGCTATACATGAAAACCACATGCATGCTTAGCCGGAACCATAAACAAGAGTTCGATTCCTTAGGCTCAGATAAATCATCTATCTAAGAGTCTTACGGTTCAATAGGGACGTTTCAGCATGCTTGTTTCTTCTATTGTATCGCTAAGCGAGGGCTAGTCTATGGTGATAGAGATTCAAAGAGTTTAGACCCAAAACCAATGGGCTAAACGATTTGAGGATCCCTTTACCTAAGAATCACCATCTAAGACCAAGTCTTGATGTGATCTAAAAGCGTTAGCTTGATAAACTGTCCGAGAGTTACCTAGTTCGAGAAAACCCATCTTAATCCTTCTTTTATTTAGAAAAGCTTATCTTCTTATCGTTCATATCTTTACTTCTTGCTAAGTGATAAGTGTATATTTTGCATCATTTTAGCATCCATATAGTGTAGACTTATCATCATTTTAGAGTCTAATATAGCATTATAGTGTTGCATTTGATCATTTAGAGTCCTAGAGTGTTCTTGCATGGTTTTTGCATGTTTTGCATGTTCTTTGCATGTTTTGCATGTTCTTTGCATGTTTTGGGACCTTATTAGGTGAAAAGGACGCTTGGGAGTTGAGGATGCACTTGGAGAATGATGCATGTCACTTGGAGGGACAAGAAGCATCAAAGAAGATGAAGAAGAGGATTTCTGGCAGCAGATCGACGTACCAGATCGACGAAGCTCACCGATCCAGAAGGCCAGGAGCGCAGATCGACCAGATGGATCGACGTAACCTCGTCGATCCAGATTTCCAGGAGCACGGATCGACGAGACGGATCGACGTAGGCTCGTCGATCCAAATTTCCAGGACGCCAGAT
>JAHZTW010000001.1:207253870-207270725 GCA_020283515.1 Alliaria petiolata
TTTTCTTTTGTTGATTATCATGTTTAACTTTCTTGATTCCGATCGTTGATTTGTGTTTTTGTTTTTGTCTCTAGAGATTAGCGATGGAAGAAGAAGGTTCCCTGTTTCCTGGGCGAAAAATCATCGGGAACAGCGACGATCCGGTGATGGACGATCTGGTACTACAACCTCCGTACCTCGCCATTTTTTTTGTTATCACTCTGCCATAGCGAGCTTGCTTCGAGAGAGCGATTCCCCTTCTGGTTTTTTTAGTATTCTTTTGTTGATTATCATGTTTAACTTTCTTGATTCCGATCGTTGATTTGTGTTTTTGTTTTTGTCTCTAGAGATTAGCGATGGAAGAAGAAGGTTCCCTGTTTCCTGGGCGAAAAATCATCGGGAACAGCGACGATCCGGTGATGGACGATCTGGTACTACAACCTCAGTACCTCGCCATTTTTTTTTGTTATCACTCTTCCATAGCGAGCTTGCTTCGAGAGAGCGATTTTCCTTCTGGTTTTTTTATTTTTCTTTTGTTGATTGTCATGTTTAACTTTCTTGGTTCCGATCGGTTATTTGTGTTTTTGTTTTTGTCTCTAGAGATTAGCGATGGCAGAAGAATTTTTCCTGGGCTGAAAATCATCGGGAACAGCGACGATCCGGTGATGGAAGGGCAACCGTCACCATGGTCTGGATCTGGAGTTGTCGCAGATCCATTGAACATACTCGAAACTCCCCGTGAGTCACTCCTTCTGGTTAAAAAGTGTGATTAATATAAATTGACTGATTTACACATTTTGATTGTGAAATAGTTTGTAATTGGTTGCCTTTATTCATTCACATACGTAAGTATATATATACACACACATTGGTATTTCCTATTCCGATAGAACTAAATCTAGATATCGAATATTGACATTTATATCATATTCTTATAGATTGTAATTGCTTCTTTTTTTCCTTTTACAAGGAGATTGGTGACCAGATTTCCTTTGAGGTATCCATTGCGTCTTAGATGTTCCATGTTCGGATGTTTTCTAACAGTGCAAACATCCACTCCAAGGTACTGCTGTGAGAGCCACCAAGATATGGCTGCCGAGATGGATGTTTCAAACAGTGGACCTTGTATGATTTTTGACGGGCTCAAGGACGTCGTCTATAAACTGTGCAGTGCGGTGCTCAACCGGAGCATAGAGGGTTTAGCCGTTGGGATACCAACGGTTACCCCAAGTTCTTTCTCAATTCCACCATGGAGGTTGAATCTGAATCCTCTAATTGGTGAGAGCACCCGATCCTTTGTATTTTTTTGTGGAAGATCCTATTCAGTTGCCAAAATTTTACCCTCTCATGGGAGACACCACATGCTCATGGAAATGCAAATGTTATGATGAGGTTGATGTTGATGATAAGACTGTTGAAATCCTTAAGCACAGTCTCGGAGGGACTTACAAAGCAAAGGCTGAAGACAAGGATGCATGCAAATGATGGGGGCTCACTCGATACGGACATGAGAAGACACTTTTTTTTTTTTTTTTTTTTTTTTTTTTTTTTTTTTTTTATAACCCAGGTGTCCGGACTCCACTGACCCCACCATCGGTGGAATCCGACTAGCGCGGTAAAGCGTTGTTCGAAGCCTGCAGCCGCTATGTTAAATCTGCAGTGGCCGGGTTTCGAACCAAGGTGGCGGTACCCCCAACAGAATCAACCATCACGAGGAGGAAACCTAAGAAGCAGCCACCAGCTCCAGCCCCACCACCACCATCCCCATCCCCACCACCAGCTTCAACGCCACCGCCACCTCCGCAGCAAAAACTTCTTCCTCAGAAAAAAGAGATAGTTATATCTCTAATAGAATGGTTTTAATATCGTTCAACAAACCTTTTTTAGTTGTCTGCTCTGTCTGAGACTTACACCGACATTCTCTTTTGAAACCTTTGATGTGTTTGTTGGATAGACCGTGCACCTGGCGTGATAGACTTTTGTGTTCTCAATATCTTTTGTGTGTTTTTTTTCCCTTTTTCTAATTTTTAAATCCGAAGAAAACAAATACATTTTCGCTGAATATGTCAGACTTTAATCTCAAATATCCCTCCGTACAAGGGAGAAAATCCAACTGCCTCTCTCTAATCTAACTGCCCCTCCCATTAATGAATTGACTGTTTACTTCTTCATTTAAAAAATAAAAAACAAATCAAAAAAGAAAAAGAAATTGGATGGTTTGGTAGGAAATTTAATTCAAACCAACCCTAAAATTAATTCTCTAAACCAACCAAACCAACCAACAAAATTTAATTGCACCTCTCGTCGTCTTCTTCCTCTCACGTTTCCACCATTGACGAATCGGAGGCGTGAAATTGAAGGTTAATTCTTGCTGTTTTTTATGCTATTTTCGATTTCATGATTGAATTATCAAGTTTATGTCATAGGCAAAGCAATTCCAAAGCAATTAATACATAATTTCTTCTCAATTAGGGAATTTCATAGTAAAAAAAATTTTGAATTTTTTTTTTGCTCATTGGAGTCACTGAGCTAGCTGGGTAAGGCTATTAGAAACTGATATTGTTAATTAAATGGGATATCTTGGTTAACTGAGTAATGCATCGTAATAAATCGTGATGATTCGTATGATGAACAAAATTTTCTGGGTACTACTGGGTACAACTAGTATAACTGGACATATTAAGTGAATTTAGTACGACTAGGATGAACCAAACATTATGGGTACTACTGGGTACAACTAGCATAACTGGACATATTAAGTGAATTTAGTACGACTAGGATTAACCAAACTTTCTAGGTACTACTGGGTACAACTAGCATAACTGGACATATTAAGTGAATTTAGTAAGACTAGGATTAACCAAACTTTCTAGGTACTACTGGGTAAAACTTGTTCTTACAAATATTTTGATATAAACATATACCCATGTGTGCATGCAATTGGTGCTGCCATCCATATGAGCAGAGATAAGGAACTTCATCTACAAGAGTTTTGCTCCAAATATTATTTGGTACAGCTATGGGCATTGGCATACTCCAGGACAATCTATCAAGTTCTTCATATGCCTGAATGGGTTGTACCTGAAGAGATACAAGCACAAGAAGTCTTACCTCCGGAATATGAAGTAAAGAAAGGAAAACCTCAACAGAAAAGATTCCCATCAGTTGGAGAACATCGTGGAAGAGGAAGAGGAAGAAGAGGAAGAGGTGGACGATGGGCTCAATGGTTTGGGATTGATGGTAGTGAAGAGTAATTTATGTCTTTGTTTTAAATATGTTGGGTACGACTGGTGCGACTAGTACCACTCGTTTTAAGTACAACTAGTGCAACTACATTTTAGTTGTACTCAAGTCCAACTGGGAAAACCAGTACGACTATGCTTTCTACAAAATTGTCAATATCACAGTTTCTAAATGTATTTGTAAACATGTTTCCACATAAAATAGGCCATAGAACATGTGCAAGCCTATTTGAACATTTCATAGTTATATTAATTTGATCCATGTAAATGTTTGATCCATGAAAATGTGATGTCTACACAATCTACCTTATACTTTTAAGGTTACTTTGGAAATCTTAACCACACAAACATGAAAACCATGAAAGTTTGTATTTTTTACAAGTTATAGCATTAGAAATATGTTAAATGTAGTTTGTTTACTAAATTTCACAAGTACAACTAAAAATGTTTAATTTAGAGTATGGTACTACTGATTACAAAATTTTATATGGATTCAATTTTTGTTTTGAAATTGGGTACAACTAAAAACTGGGTACAACTATGTTATAAAAAACTGGATTCAATTTTTGTTTTGACGGCGCAAGTTTGCAAATATATTCATTTCCTCTTTTGACGGCGCACGTGACTTCATATTTTATCCATTTTTAACTTCATTTTAAACTTCCTGCCACACGTTTTTTTGCTGCCACACGTTTCTTTGCTGCCACACGTTTTATAAATTCAGTTCTAGTTGGTCTAGTTCTGCTAGTTGTACCGTTTAATTTAACACATAAAAAAAGACATGCATAAAATATATATGTGCAAATCCTGAAAAACACAAAGACAAATTCTAACATAATTTCAATCTCTGGTCCGCTTTAATCTCAAAACGAAATTTAAAACTACATACTAGCAAAGGATTCATTTTCATAGCTCAAACATTCCCACTCGGAACTACTGTGAAATTCTAAAACTACATTATTTAAGAACCAACAATAACTGTGAGATGATTTCACAAAGACAATATTCCAAGATTGAGCACATAAGCTCAATGAACATAATCTTAAGCGAAAGTAGAGAGACAGAGAGTGCTGATTCTTCCATGAACAAGGAGAATTTTGCAGAGTGAGACGATAGACCGACGACGACAAAACAAAACAGACTGTTGAAGAGAATTCTCCAACAGGCTTTAGAGGAAGAAAGGCAACGATTAGGATGACAGAGAGATCCACAAGCTTACTTGAACCAACGCATCTACGCTTCCTCACCTGCAAAAGACAAGACCAAACTTTCACCCACATTAATAACAAAGCCATTGGGTCTAAAATATGCAGACAAAACACACGCAAAGCACATAACCTGCCTCGTTGCAGTGCCTCTTCCACAAACTACTTGTGAGCCTAAAGACACCCGAAGAAGATCACAATACTGAAATGCTTGGGAGCTGAACCAATCCAAATTTTTTGACGGTCCATCTTTACCTGTAAGCGTGAGAGTGATACACCTGCCACTGTGGTATCGAAGATTTCCCCTTTGCAAAGATAGAGAAAGAACACACCAAAGTATGGCTGCTAGTATAGGCAAATCAGAACATAACATCACAATGGTATCTTTGACTCGAGCTATATTATCATAGACACTATGAAGTGAAAAGCTTTGCTCTTGGGTTCCGGAAATACTCGAGAGCAGAAAGAGTGCACATAGATGCAATGAAATCAGAGAAAATTCATATCAAATTAAGCTCCAGCAAAATCGCAAACCAGATCAAATTTGCAGTATAAAACAAAACGCAAGGAGGAGCAAGTTAACTCATGATGTCCTTGTTTGCTGGTCCTTGTTTGCTTGAACAGCTTCATTCCGCGATTTCTCAGCCGCTAATTCAGCCAACCGAGTTTTCTCCTGCTTTCGCATTAGATCAAACACCTGGTGGACACAAGACGTGTAAACAAACGTCCCAACACAGCAAAAGAAACGACTCATGTCGAGCAAAGAATATCCTCCATTTCGAGCTCCATGGGGAGATTCATCACCTGTTTGGAATGAGGAGAATTGTTGATTTCTCGAAGAGCTTTAACGCCTCTTTCCAAGGACTCGGGATCGAAACCAGATCCTTTCGGCTCATCGGACTCCGATTTGGGTTTGGTCTCCGATTTAGGATCCGACGAAGATGATCGGTTGGAGATTCAGCCGGCGGGAAAGAAGAGTAGAAAGGATCGCAGCCGCGGAACATAATCGAGAAGCAGCCATTGATTCCGACTAAAAAAAAACAACCTCCCCCAATCCAATCGAGAAATGGAAACCCTTAGAATTCAAACATTTCGGATCGAGAAAATGGTTGTTCTTGACAAATGGGGGACGCACGTCGGAGATGTTAAGGGTACCGACTTTGATTCTGGTTTGAATCAATGGCTCGGTTGCCCTTTGACTTAAAAACAAGATCTCAAATAACCCCTTTCTATTTTGCAATTTTTTTTTGTATTTATTTTAAATCAAAAAATAGGTTGTTTACCTAAATATCCCTCAAAACTTAATGAATTTACAAACCCAACCAGCAACCCAATCAAGTATATCCAACTCAAATGGATAAATCTGACCCGCTAATGAATTGGATACTTATAACATACCCCGAATACAAAATATATGTACCCAAAGATCAAACACCCATTATTTCATGAAGTTTGAAAATGGATTCTCCTTCTCTTTTCTTCTTCCTCGCGATCCAACTTCTACATATTAGAAAAGATAAATCGGATTTATATTTTCGTTCTATTTTCGGTTTCGTTATCAAAACATAAACCCAAAAAGATCAGAGAATTCCAAATTTCGCTAATTTTCAAAAAATATGAAACGAAAAAGTAACACTTGGTAATACTTGGTGCAACTAAATTTGGATTGTAAGATTTCGAGAAGAAACCCCAAAAATGCAACCTTTAGAATATTTAGGTACTATTATGAACTTGACTTTGTTTCTGGAACTTATATTTGATTAAAACATGTTTAAATTTCACTCATTACATAAAAATCGGTTATTTTCACACATTATTTAGTCAGAATCATATATTGTCTTTGCTTTAGTTGTATCAAGTGTTACCCAGTATTACAAAAGTGCAAGAACCCAGAAAATCAGAAATTCAAATACCCAGAAATTCAAAATCAGAAGCGAACAACAAACCTAAAATCCATAGACAAACCCGAAATCAAGTATTAAATCTGAAATAAAAATAAAATTCGAGTTACATTAGAGTTTGAATAATCTCTAGAAATTGTTACAATGGAGGTGTAAGTGGAGAGGAGAAAAAATGAAGAACCCTAAAATGAAAATTGGGGGAAAAAAGAAAAAACTAAATAAATTAAAAATAGGTATAAATATAATATTATAACTAAAAATAACATTAAAATACATGTGCGCCGTCATTTTTCACATGTGCGCCGTTTTTTCCACACATGTCGTTGTCTGAACTGACACGTGACAATAAAAAACGGTTATTTTTCACATAGTTATACCCCTTGTTCGGAATCGCGCTAGAAGTTAGTCGGGCGTTCTGTCCGGGCCTAGCGATTTTTTCAAAAATCGGAAATAAATCGGCGCGTAATCGGGGATTTTTTTTTGTATTTTTTATTATATCTATATATATATTGAAATTAGCGTACAAAACCAAATAATATAGGGTTGTAAAGTGGTTGGACGTTGTGTCCCGTAACTCAGAGATCACGGGTTCGACTCAATCATAGTGCGTTTTTGCTGTTTTTCTCATTTTGACGTTAATGAACGTTAAATGACTGAATTACCCTTGTCTTCTTCCTTTTTCATTCGACCTCTGTAACCCTAAATCCGCCGCCAGCCCATTGTTTTGCATTTTTTCATCTTTGTTTTTTGTTTTATCAATTGTTTATGGCAAAATATGGTAGATCTAGCATGTATCTATTGATATCTAACATAAAATGTAAAAAAAAAGTTTTTTTTGGGAAATCCAATTTATTGACCGATTATACCATATTCGCGGCGGCTTCCCCCCGCCGAGCGCCTCGCCGCCGAGAAGTCGGCCGCCGTGACCGAGTTTTTGAACAGGGGTTATACCTAGTAATCCAGTATTACTTGCTTCCAAACAGTGTTACTTTTGGTGTTTTTTTACTTTTAATTAGTATTACCCTGACATAAAATATATATTTTTAGTTGTACCGATGATTTTAGTCAATTAAAGTACATTTCAAAGTATTTATGCATTGAAATATCTTAAATCTTATTTTTTGTTTTTTTTCCATCCTAATGTGGTTAATATTAACATAGTGATCATAAAAGTATAAGGTGTTTGTTGTGTACATATTCTAATAACAACCATAATGCTATAATTTTTTTTTATCTAATTAGTATATGTTTCTTATATTTAATAGTTACTTATATAATGTATAATTCTTTGTTTCGTATAATTTATTTGTTTATCCCCTCTTTTGAAATGGAATTGAACTTAATTGTACCATTACGAAAATAAGTTTAAGAAATTGTACAAAATAGAGAGTGTCAAAGAAATACAAATTCAAACACAAACTAAGGTTCACTACTAGTATTGATCTCAACCAGCTCAAACCATCTACGCAAGTTTCGTCTTGGCACCCTTTTAGTACTCATTCTTCGATGTCGTTCTCAAGCCAATTGAAACCTTCTTTCTTGATTTTTTCCCTTTTTTGGTGTAATCTGGAGGTAAGACCTGCAATTCTTATATTTCATCCGGAATAATCAATTAGTAACCCAATATTTTATCCGGAACAATCAATTAGTAATATCAGGTCTATCCAATTATAATTCGTACTTAGTAATACCAGTTTTACCTAGTTGTTCTATCGCTGCAACTCAAATCGGATGATCTGGGTTTCTAATATACTTATGATTTGTTACGATTCAACAACTAAACTACATTCGTTACTAATGTGTGATCCTAATCGACGCATACATCATTGTTACAAACCCTAATGTGAATTCCAAATTGATAATTTTTCAAATCGAATTGAATTTTTCAAATAAAAAAAAAATTGATTTCAACAGATGAAATCGACCTTGGAGATGATGGGATACGACGGAAACATACATATATTCACTAAAATTTGAAGATGATGTAGCGAGGAGAGCTCGAGCTCGAGCTTTAATGGCGGATCGCGATTTCTCGTGGGGGAGATGAAGAAGACGAAGAAAAGAGAAGCTCGTGAGTTTTGATTGGTCTAAATTAATTGATTTGTGATTGGTCAATTTTTATTTTGGTTTATTTATTTAATTTAGATGGATATAAAGGAAGATGGGTTAAAAGGTGGGTTTGATAGTAGGGATATAATAGGGTTTTTATGTTTCATTAAAAGAGGGAAGGGTATCAAGATTAGAAAGAAGGTAGATAGATTTTTTTTTTGTTTTTAAGGGTATTGGAGCCCTTCATCCTTCTGGTTTAGCTACGGTGGCTGGTTTGTAATTTAGAGGATTTCTCATACCCTTTGTCGTATTTTCACGCGTTTTTGTTTAAAATATAAATAAATAAAAAAAGAAATGTTATAAGAGGGGCTTTTCAGATTTTCATGGTGTACGAGGTGCATTTGAGATTAGAGTCCGAATATGTCGTCGTCACTCGAACCCATTTGGATGAAGGGCTCCAATATCCTTCAAAAAAAAAAAAATATATCTACCCTTCTCTTAATCTTCATACCCTTCTTATCTTTAATCAAATATGAAAACCCTATTCAATCCTTACTATCCAACCCACCCATTTAAATAATTAAATCATAAAAGAAAATAATAATCAACCAATGAAAATGCAGGAATCTAGACCAATGAAATCGCTTCTCTCTCCTCTTCTTCTCCTCCCCGACGCGATACGGCAAGACGCCATTGAAGACATCTAGAGCTCTCATCCGCGGACTCCGCCTCCATTGAAGCTTGCTGGGTATTGCATTGAGCATTTTCGGTGAATAGAGGTGCGTTGCTGGTATCGAAATGGTGTTTAGATTCAAATCCATCTAATATCAATTTGTTTTTTAGTTTGCAAATTGAATTGGATTTGAAAATCAATCCATTTGGTATCCACATTTTGATTTCTAATCTAACCCATGATGTATGCGTCGAATAGCAAAAGAATGGATTATAGCTGTTGAATCGTAGCAATTGGTAAGTAGATTAAAATCCCAGATCGGGCAGAAACAATCCGAATGGAATTGTGGCGATAGAACAAATGGTAATACTGAGTAGGAACGTATAACTGGTGGAACTGGTAATACTAAGTGCGAAAGTATAACTGGGTGGAATAAGTAATACTGACTGAAATTGGAAATCGAAGATTTGAAATTGTTTAGAACAATTAATCATTTGGCATGCACATTGGATGACAAAACATGTTTTATGTTGTAGTTAGTGAATCAAAGGAGCGGTTCATGGTCCGATTTGATTTTAGAAAAAGCATAACTTGGTAGCATTTGGTATTACTGATTGATGATGATTTTAATTTTTTTTCAGGCGACAATGAGCAAGACCGTAAACTTATACTTTGATTACGGAGGAAGTTATTCAAAGACTGGAGTAGATGAAATATGGAATTCTGTAGGTCACATCTACGGATTACCATTTAAGACATGCATTGAGGAGATAAGTTACTCGGCTTTAAAGAGTAGGATATGCAGGAAGATTGGGTTAGACGAAGGTACGGTGAAACTGCAATTGAGCTTCATTCCATTGGTATGCAAACCACAAAGATCATCATTGATTTTCGATGATGATGATGTGTATAATTATCTTACGTCCATGGATGAGGAGCATTGTAGAAGTGTTTTAGATGTAGAGGTCATCGAAGATATGGTAATAGATAAAGGGGGCGAGCAACTTTCTAGAGTGGGTCGAGGAAGCTCTTTTGGTGTCAATTATGAAGAGGAGTTGCATTCAACTGATGATGTAGTTAATACTGGTGCCATAACTATTTATGTAGGCAATGGAGAACCAGTAGAACAGAAAGATCCGTTGGAGCAAGATCTGTTGGAGCAAGATCTGTTGGAGCAAGATCCGATGGAGGAAGATCCGATGGAGGAAGATCCGTTGGAGCAAGATTCGTTGGACGTTGAGGATAACTCTGTTGAAAACGATTTCGGGAATGATGAATATTTTGAGCCTACAGGTGTTACACAGGATAGTCAGTTTATAGAGGCTTGGGAAGACGGTTTGGATATAGAAGTAGGTCAAGAATTTGGAAGTAAGCAAGCAGTGCAGGAGTTGGTTGATAAAGCTGCATTTCAGAATTGTTTTGTGTTTGGTGTAGCCAAGTCTGATACGAAGTTATTAGTGCTAAAATGTCGCCAAGAAGGTTGTAAATGGCATTTACGAGTTGCAAAGGTAAACAATTCAGATTGTTTCTCCGTTAGACTATACAGAAAATGCATACATGCTCCAGAGCTACTGCGGGTACAAGCATCACTAAAAGGAAAGGCACACGAGGACTGGTTGCTTCTGTGTTACATGATGATTATCCAGGACAATTAGCCACCCCAACTCCTAAAAGTCTCATCACTCTGGTTCAGGGAAGACTTGGTGTAACTGTGTCGTACTCAACCGCACTGAGAGGAAAAAAACAAGCTATTGGAGATGTGCGTGGTAATCTCGAAGAAAGTTATGAGCAGCTGTACAGTTATGTGTACATGTTGGAGAAGGTGAATCCTGGTACAAAAACAAGTGTGGTGGTGGATGAAGCAAAAAAATTCAAGTACCTATTTGTCGCTTTAGGAGCTAGCATCGAAGGCTTTCAAGCCATGAGGAAAGTGATAGTTGTGGATGCAACTTTCCTGAAGTCCGTATATAAGGGTGTCCTAATTTTTGCCACAGCTCAAGATCCTAATCACCACCATTATCCTATTGCGTTTGGCGTACTAGATGGTGAGAAAGATGCAAGTTGGAATTGGTTTTTCAGTATGATGAAAATGGTCATACCGGACTCTCCTGAATTGGTATTTGTTAGTGATAGAAATGCAAGCCTCATCAAGGCAATATGTGAGGTGTACCCGATCGCTCAGCATGGGTATTGTCTAATGCATTTGTCCCAAAACGTGAGAACTAAAGTCTCCAACGTTAACAAAGACGTAGTTTCAGCTAGATTCAAAGCTTGCGGTCAGATTTACACAGTGGCTGAGTTACAGCTGGTTTATGCTGATTACTGTAGGAGATATCCTTATGTGGCTCAGTATCTGTACGAAAGTTGTGAGGTGGAGAAATGGGGGAGGTGTTATTTTCCATGAGAAATGTACAATATAGACACTAGCAATATAGGGGAATCCATGAACAACGTTTTTAGGACAGCAAGAAAGTACCCGTTATTACCCTTGATAGATACGATAATTGAAAAAATTGGTGAATGGCTTAACAAACATAGGATTGAGTCTCTTACTGGATCGAGCTCACACAAACTAGTGCCTATTATGGATAACTTAATACACAGTAGATGCGTGACCGCAGCAACGTTAACTGTGATTGAGCTAAACACATTTGAGCTTGAATATCGTGTTAATGGAGCTGATGGGAAGTCCTATGTGGTGAACTTGTTATGGAAAAGTTGCACTTGCAGGTGTTTCGATATTAATAAGTATCCTTGTGAGCATGCAATAGCTGCTGTTACGAAGTTCATGAAGCGTAAAGATAGAGATCGGGATATACAATTTCATGATTTTTGCTCGCCTTATTATTTGATGGAGCAGTGGGCATTCGCATATCGCAAGACCATTTATCCAGTGCCGGCTAAGTCTGATTGGACTATTCCGGATGAAATTAAAAGTTTGCAGATCTCTCCGGCCTACACCAAAAAGAAGGGAAGAAATAAGGAAAAGAGGTATCCTTCGGTTGGAGAACGGCGTCTAAAACCAAGCAATAAAAGAAAACCAGGAGTGAACATGGCTAGCTGGTTCGAACCGGTTCAAAGTACTGAGCCATGAATGTTTAAGTAGATTTGTGTTCTTCTTTCGCATGATTTGTCTTTGAATTTGTATTTCTTGGATACTATTTTTTGTAATACTCGGTACAACTAAGCCCGTGAATGTTTATGTTCATTTCATATTACATATTTTTGTATTTTAAGAAAAATATATTTTGCAAATATAGTACCAAATTATTAAAATCATCCCTAAAAAAATAATATATGTGTTCAAAACAAAACAATGAACGCCTAAGTTAAAGTCCGTTTGAAAATAATTTGAAAATTACAAATGGTTACTTTGTTAATATATACCACATTAAACGTAAAGTAAGTAGCTATTAAATATAAGAAACATGTCTTAGTTACAAACAAATAGAAAATTACAATTCTTGTGTTATTAAAAAATGTAATCAACAAACACTTTACACTTTTATGGTTACTTTGTTAATATATGCCACATAAAGATGCAAAACATTGGTAAAAACAAATATAACACTTTGTAAAACATAAAAACCTTGGAATGTACTTAAGTTTACTAAAATGATTAGTACAACTACAAAATGTAAGTTTTTTGCAAGGTAATACTAAATAAAAGTTAAAAAAACACCAAAAGTAACACTATTTGGATGCAAGTAATACTGGAAAACTAGGTACAACTATGTGAGTCTATTTGGCGGCGCCTATGTCGATTTGGCGGCGCACGTGTCGATTTGGCGGCGCACGTTTATTATGTGTTGGCACTCCTGATTTTTATTATTTTCTACCTTTTTCCCGAACTTCAGCCCGAAAAACATAACATCTTAGGGAGATAGAATAATCTTTCCTTCAGTTTTCCCCTCCAGTCCGAAATTTCGGGCGAATCCCGTTTTCATTTTCACACTCATCTTCTCGAGGTCTCCCTTCGAATCTCATTGCAGCGATTTCTGGGTCTGAAGCTCCAAGGTACCTCGATTTTAATTGCAGACATTTGTCATTTGTCTATAGGGTTCGGGTTCTTTTAGGGTTCGCCCAGGAATTTGGGATTCGGGTTCTTCTAGGGTTCGCCCAGCCAGATATTTGGGATTCGAGTTCTTCTAGGGTTCGCCCAGCCAGATATTTGGGATTCGAGTTCTTCTAGGGTTCGATCCGTTTCTCTATGTTTGTCTACGTTTGTGTAGGGAGTGGATAGTATTTTACACATAGTAATACTGAATGCAAGTAATACTTGGTTTTACTTAGTCTTCGCTGGTCTCTTTTGACAGTGACTATGGACCCCATGGAACCAAACTACGGTGACGAGAAGAGGTTTAAGAAGTTAATCGACAGACTTTATCACATAGCTGATGGGGACTACGGCATTCCTAAAATTTGTCCTTGTGGTGGACAAATCATCGAGCAGACCATCGAGCAGACAAATCATCGAGCAGACCATGCGGTGGACAAATACTTTATGTGCAATGCCTATAAGGTGAGATGAATGTTTTAGTGTTTTCCTATTAAATGCCATTAATGAACATCCGATTTTCGTCTTTATGTGCAGGATGATGGTTATCACATTCGCAAACGCTGGGATCATGCTGTTGAGGAAGAAGTTTTAAGATTAAAGAACGAACTTGATGAACAGTCCAAGATAATTGGAAGCTTGAGATACATTCCTTTTCAAATGGAGCGAATGCGTTTGGAGCTGGACAACAACAGTGAAGAGATTGCAAAGCTGAAAGAGTTAGTTGCGGATCTTGTGGGTCGTAATGTTTAGACGTACGAGTAGTTTGTTTCTTGTAATAGACATATGAGTGTGTAATATAGACATATTAATGTTTTTATCTGAATTTTATGTTAAACTTTTAAACATCATCAAAACCAAACAACCAAAATAACACAGTTTCACTTAACATAAAAGATAACCTCCCAGTTTCACTTAACAATACCAAAATAACAGAGTTTCACTTAACAATACCAGTATTACATATCGAATTGTTTTTTACTCTGCCTCGTCACTCTCTTTCCCTTCTCTTTTTCCTCGGTGAAAGGAGGCAAAATTAGTTGGGATTTCTTCTTCTTATGCTGTTTTCTTCCTTCACCTCCCATAACTTCCTTCTCAACACGGGTTTTTCTCCTCTTGTATGTCTTCTTCTGCTCTGGTTCCTTCTCAGCGGAAGCCTGCAATCACATTCATAATTTAATTGTTTATAGTATTTCCAAGTGTTTCATTTTTGTTTTTAAATTTACAAAAATGTTACCTTCTCCTCAGAAATATTTGCGAAATCGGATGATGATCTTTTCCTCTTAATCACCTTCCCTCCTCCTTTCTCTTCTTCTTCCTTCTCTTGTTCGTCCTTCTCTTGTTCATCCTTCTCTTGTTCGTCCTTCTCTTGTTCATCCTTCTCTTGTTCTTCCTTCTCCTTTTCTGCCTTCTCTTCTTCTTCCTTCTCCTTTTCTGCCTTCTCTTCTTCTTTGTTTTGTTCTTCGTCCTTCTCTTCTTGTTCCTCTTCTTCCTTATGTTCGTCGTCCTTCTCTTCATCTTCTTTCTCTTCTTTGCCCTTTCCATCTTCATCCTTCTCTTCATCTTCTTTCTCTTCTTCGTCCTTTCCATCTTCGTCCTTCTCTTCATCTTCTTTCTCTTCTTCGTCCTTCTCTTCTTCTTCTACTCCTTCCTTCTCTTGATGTTTCTCAACCACCATGTCTACGGAAGTAGATAGCACTGCTGCTACTTCAGGAGCCACAACTCCTTGGTTCTCCATATCAGCTACAACTCCTTGATCCTTCGGATCCTGAAAAAAACACAGTTTTTCCTTAGTGTTTCCTAGTCTGACTTTTTTTTTTCAATTTATCATACAACAAAACAAACTAATACCTCAGGTGTTGGCTCCTCTCCCCCTTCTTTCTCTAATTCCGTAGACATCTCCGGTGTTGGCACCTTCTCTCCTTCCGTAGACACCTCCGGTGTTGGATCCTGCAAAACAAACACAATTTTACGTAGTGTTTCCTAGTAACACTTTTTCATTTTACCATACAACAAAACAAACTAATACCTCAGGTGTTGGCTCCTCTCCCCCTTCTTTCTCTACTTCCGTAGACATCTCCGGTGTTGGCACCTTCTCTCCTTCCGTAGATACCTCCGGTGTTGGATCCTGCAAAACAACAAAGTTTTACTTAGTGTTTCCTAGTAACACTTTTTCATTTTACCTTACAAAAACAAAACTAATACCTTCTCTGTTACACCTCCGGCATCTTGATTATCATTAAAATGATAATCCATCCCGTCTTCAAATGCCATCCTAGCATCTAATTGTTCTTTCACATACCCTTCCACTACTACAACTCTCTTGTCCAATCCATCAATCTTCTCATTGATTTGCTTGAACCATTTGTCCATGCTTAGCTCCAGCCTTACTATCATACTAATCGTAGCCACATTCTCCCCACGGATGGCCGCATTCTCCACAGGGGTGGCCGCAATATCTTCCTCCTCATCCTCCTGATCCTCCTCCTCATTCTCCTCTTCTTCTTTTCGGGAAGTCACGTCTTCCTGGTACATCTCCTCAAAACATATCGTTTTTCCTTTCTCAATATGTTTCATCCACCCGTCAACAACAACATCATCAACATCATCTTCATCTCCTACTTCCATAATTCGATCTAAAAGATCTTCTTCATCATTGGTTGTGACCAACAAACTTTGAATTTCCTGTCAATATAAATAAAGAAAACACATTCAAAAGAATTCAAGCTTAAATAATGAAAATGCAAAGGATAACTAGTTTAGATTTCTAACCTTAGTATTAACGAGTTCTTCATAAATATCTGAAAGAGTAAATCCTTTCATCGCCGATGGCTTGAACTTACTTTTACACATACGAGGACAGCTGCTCATGGCGCCTCTGTGGTCCTCTCGGAATTTCTTATTTAACTTTGGAATTGCTTCAAACGCTAGCATCAGCACAAGACACATTTAGTTAGAGAGTTAGAGAAAACATCAAAAAAATTACTAAGAATACGCAAATAATCATGTTTACCTCCAAAGAAGTACAAAAACTTGGAAACTTGCATGTTCTATCGACCACACCTTTATAATCATTCATTTCTTTCTGGATATATCTCAAATTCTGATCAAATGCGTATTTTCCCCAAGGAAATGTCTCACAGAGTTGAAGATCATCCACAGCTCTTATAAAGAACTTCTCAACAGATGGTGCTCCTGCTCCTGTCTTCTCCTTCCCTACAATGATGCTAGATAGGAAGTACAAGACACACATCTTCAGCCTATCTGCAGAATATTTCTTCATTTTCAGAAGCTTTTCCTCGACTTTTGCATACGTAATCGTTACTCCTTAGCCAAATTGCCTTTGCGCAAATTGCATACCCCCCATTTGCGTGAAGTTTTCTAGATAGCTATGACAATCTAGTCCATAAATCAGAGCATGTTCTCTGAGAGAGTACCTAATGGGGACTCCGTAGACCACGAACCAAGCTTCCCTTTTCTTCTCTATTTCAGCTGTTCTAAGCAGGAGCATCCACATGCCCATAACCTTGTGGTTTTTGTCAGAATGCATATGGAAGAAGTGCTTGAACTGTGGGTGATTGTAAAACCAATTCTTCTCTGACACTTGGAGGTTCAGAGAATTTATAATTTCAACCGCCTTGTGGATGTAACATCTGGTTGATATCTTCACCTGTTTGTTGTACTCACTCGGTGTAAAGTACATCCGCATAGGTTGCATCAACTCTGTATCATCATCAGAATCCTGCATC
>JAHZTW010000001.1:207273178-207337193 GCA_020283515.1 Alliaria petiolata
TTCTTTTTAAATTAATTTTTTCGGTAACTTTTTAATTCATTTTAAAACTCAGTTGTACCAAATAATTCTATTAATACTGAAATTGTTTCAGTTGTTCGTAATACATCCAGTTATACCTAATAAACAAATAGTAATACCTAGTAAATCTAATAATACATAAATACCAAAAGAATATGTGAAAGTTTCAATAGAACACGTTTCAAACCCAAAAAAAACCAATATACTTTGGAATGTAGCAGTTTATTAGCTTTTCAAGAAGCATGCAATTGGTAATTCACTAGTGTTGATTGCCATTCGTAGATATCTGCAGTTGCACACACGATTTCCACTTCACTTCTCACCAACAAGATTAAGTTAGGGTCTCCTCTCCATTCCTCAAACACAACCAATAGATTATCACTTAGTTTCAGCCACGACCTTGGGACATGCTTGTCGGGTCCATCATTTGCTTCCACAAATTTTGTGCCTTTTGTAACAGATAGGAATCATCAGGCATAAGCATAGTGAAGATCATCAAAATTTGCAAACAATTGAACATAACAAAGGGATGAAAAGTCTCACTCTAACTAAGTCTAATAAGTAGTATGATGAATTTAATGTCTAAGCACATCATAGTGTCTTGAATCTCCACAGTTAAAGGCTTAAGACGGAGTTTTTCTATTGCTTGAAGGAACAAAAAGTATTATCTCTTTTAGATTCAAAGAAATGGCAGCAAAAACCGGAAAAAAGAAAAAAAAATGCATCATTGATCCTTAGGGCTAAAGACTAACACAAGAATCAAATCAATTCCTCGGTAAGAACAAAAGAAACCAAAAATATGCGATTTTCCATTGTGAACTCAAAAAGTAGAAATTCCAATTTTTGTTGAGGTTGTATTGAATCAATGCGATTTAAATTAAGAGTTTATACCTTTGGAAGATGCAAAAGACGATAGAGAGGGCTCTAATTAAACGCAATTTAAGAAGGTCAGAATCTGAATCACGCTGCTCAACACTCAACATCACATTCGATTTATATCTCCTCTTTCAAATCCGAGTTTCGTCTTAATTTATGTGCGTGATTATTGTAAATTAGGATGCTCAATCCGACCAAAAATAGAGAGAATGAGAGTAGAGAGATTGTGTGAAAATTGTAAATTCGTCGAGGAAGAGATGAGTAGAAGAGAAACGCGACGGGAAAAAGGAAAAGTGAAAAAAGAAGAAAAATTAGGTTTAATGAATGGATGGGTCGGGTCGGGTGTGGGTGGATAATAATTGGTTGGGTCTGTAATTTTTAAAATCTATCAAGGGGTTAAAAGACTTTACGTATATTTTTTATTTAAAAAACAAATCAAAAAAAATTCTCAAACATAACGGGGGCTTTTTTAGATTTATGTTCAACAGTTAAGGGCAAGCCAGCCATTGATTCGAAGACTACTCTGACCGAGCTTGTTCTGTTTCTACACGGGTCGGATCCATGAGATCCACGAAGTCAGTGGCAGAGACGGCCTCGGCACTTAAATGGACTCCATGGACTTAGAGCGAGAGCATCCGATCCGCTGCCACCTACTGTACTTGGAAGGATTACAAGGTGAGTAGAGAGAGATCCTTCTTGCGATCCTATGATTGCTGATTTCTTCTTGCGATTCTGTGATTGTTGATTTCTCTTTTCAGATTTGTGTGGTTTTGGGCGATTCACTTTAGCAAGTTTAATCACACTAGTGTTTGATTTTTGCTATCGTATCCGATTCAATTTTGCTCTCTTTTTTTTTTATTGTTGTCAGGTTAATCTTACTGATACTCCTGGTCACGTTGACTTCACCATTGAAGTGGAGAGGGCCTTACGTGTACTAGACAGACGGTGCGATCCTAGTCCTGTGCAGTGTTGGTGGTGTACAGAGTCAGTCTATTACAGTCGACAGGCAAATGAGAAGATACCAAGTCCCCAGAGTCGCGTTTATCAACAAGCCTGATAGAATGGGAGCACATCCATGGAAAGTCTTGAGCCAAGTGTGTAACTTATCATCCTTGTATACTTCCCTGTGGAATGAGTTAGCGTTACTGGCTACATAACTTCTTTTTTACTTACCAGGCAAGAGCTAAGCTCCGACATCATAGTGCAGCTGTGCAAGTGCCCATTGGTCTGGAAGAAAATTTCAAGGGTCTTATCTTATTGACCTTGTGCACGTGAAAGCTTATTTCTTCCATGGATCAAGCGGGTTTGTGTTGAATAACATTTTCTTATATTTGCTTATGTTGTAGTGTGGCATATATGTTGTGACATTTTTGCTTGTTGCAGTGAGAATACATATTGTATATGTGTTGTGACATTTTGATTTTTTTATAAATTGCAGTGAGAATGTTGTGGCTCGTGAGATATGGAAGATTTGGCTGCGGAGAAGAGGCGAGAATTGATCGGAGATAGTCTCTGAAGTAGTCGCTGAGAAATTTCTAAACGATGAGCCTGTATCTGCTGCTGAGCTTGAGGTTTCGCTCTTTGTCCTATGGTGTTTGTTAGTTTAACTTATTGGCATTGTGTGCATATAATCAACGATGACAGTAAAAGCAAACTCTTTTGGCAACTTATGGTATTTAGTTAAACTCTTGGCATGAAACAGAGGAAGGTGGTTCATGGAAAATAGAGAGATATTGTTGGGAAATTATGGTATTTAGTTAATTAATTTCACTTGAACGATAGGGAATGTTGAATCATGTGGGTCCTAGCTCTTTTACTTGCCTTAGCCATTGTCCTATCTTTTCATTTCTAGCGTCCATGGATTACTACGTTTTGATATTGTTGTTCTTTTACTTGCAGTTCTGTTACTGTTAATTTTTTGTGGCGTGCTGCATATATGTGCAGGAAGCTACTCGCAGAGCTGCCATTGCACAAACGTTTGTTCCTGTATTTATGGGTAGTGCATTCAAAAACAAGGTAATTGCTTCTCTGGATCGTTTTTTTTTGTTGTTGTTTTTCTCTGCTAGATGGTGTTCTTAGTTATCTCCCATGTCCATCTGAAGTCAATAACTATGCTCTTGGCCAGAGGAATGATGAAGAGAGGGAGGGTACTCTAACTTGCAATATTTTTTTGGCGGAAAAAATAAACCGGTTCTAAAAAAATGAGTTTCAGGTAACCTTGACCGGATCTTCCTCTTATTTATAGATGGGATGAATTTGTGAATAGCTGAATGCTAACTCATGTTCTTTTGTTAATGAAGAGTATAGGAAGGTGTGATTAACAAGGGTGATTTCATCAAAAATGTTAATACTGGAAAGAGAATAAAGGTTGTTAGTCCATGGATCTTAGTACTGCTTAGAGATTTTTCTGTGCTATGAAGTCCCGTGCATAACTTCATAACACTTTAATAAGTATAGTTTTCTTATCCCGGAGATGAATACATGTTCTCATCTGCTTCTTGTAAACAGAATCATAGATGCGAAATGTCTGAAATTCAGACTAGTTCTTCATTTGTTCTGTTTTTTTTTTTTTTTTAACCTATTGCAAGTAGCACCTGTGTTGCTTGATTTTACTTAAAGGCTATTTAATGTTTCTTTGTTATGAAGACAGTTCCATGAGACTCAGCAATAGGAGTTTGCATGTTGACTTGATCGATCCTTGAAAAACCAGATTTTTTGGGTCAGAATTCATGATGTGTATCTTATTTTTAAACCCTATTTTTAAATATAAAATATAGAAAAATAATTAATAAAAATAATGTAATTATTAGTTGACAAAAACGAGAATTTTGATTCGTCGACTCTGCCGAAATTTTACCAATTTTTGTTTTGCCAAATATAAGTTCAAATATGTAAAATATATATGTCGTGAATTATGTTTTAATAGCTAAATATACATGTAAAATATATGGAAAAAGAAGAAATAATTCTGTCGAAATCTTTAAACATCTTTAAACTGTTTCAAGTCCGGTTCAATACCTGAACCGAACGCTAGCGATTGGTAAATAAACTGAACCGGAATTGCAATTACTCTAATTCTTTGGGTCTGATTGAGTCCGATGCTTTTTCAAGGTTTTGTTTCTCTTTCACCTTTACTGTATTTGAAAATTGAAATCGTCTCTGCTTTCGAAATTCAACTTTACACAATCACTTCAAACAGTAGGGGGAAAATTCATCACACGACGGATCTATCGATCTCGAAGAGATTCAGATTCTCAGGTTTTCTATTTATCTCTCGGTCTGTTCTTCCTTGATTTTTAACGAGCTCAAGTTCCTTCACACCGGAACTGCAGAGACGAACCTGGAGAATCGTGTTCTTCATCGATTTCCGAGATTCCGATCCAAAGATTTTGCTCGACCGACAACGAGAAGAGGGCTAATTTATTTAAATATATACCTGGCCGAAGAAAACTATATGCCAAACGGTCCATAATTCCTCTGTTATCTATTAGATTTAAAAGAAAGGAACATCTTGTATTATCAACCTAATCAATACCAGAAATTTCTCTTTTAACATTTTGAAATCAATGAAATAATTTACCATAGGAGACCTTCAAGATCCCATTAGAACCTAACATATTTCATAAAAGAAGACTCATGTTATAAAAGATAATATGACTTGGATGCCATGCTTTGATCAACACTAAATCAGTAGATGGAAACTAATATTGAACCTTCCGCAAGAGAGTTAGAAAGAATGAAGCTCCTGTGAGGTTCATAGATTTTTTTGCATCACTTCATTTCATTATTGCTTCAGATGAATCCTTGTAAACATTCCCCCCCCCCAAGAAGAAGCATTTGTCAAAACACTCAAAAGAAAGCTGTGAGAGCAATATAGTATCTTCTTAAACATCCCAGCTTGAAACTTGTAAATTGAGAGCTTATATAAATCAACAACACAGTATTAGATCTTCAACAATCTCTTACACCTTTTTCTACGAAAATTCCTCAAATCATTTCCCCCCCCCCCTAACTGTAGTAATTATAATTAGACCCAGAGAATTAGAGATATTGAGTTCCGGTTTAGTTTATTTACCAATGGCTAGCCTTCGGTTCAGGTATTAAATTGGACTTTAAACAATTTAGAGATGTTTAATTTGAAGTTTTTGACAGAATTTCTATATATTTACATATATTTCTTAGCTTTAAAAACATCATGACACACTATTAGAAGTAAAATATATGAAACAAAAAAATTGGTGAAATTTCCGCTGTGTGTCGGAATGATTTCAAAATTCAGCGTATTATCAATCAAAAATCTTATATTTGTCAACATTTCGGATTGTGACATCATATTCAAATAATTACATCAATAGTTTTTATATATTAAATAGGATTTAATAATAAGATATATACATGATTTCTGACCCCCAAAAAAACTATTCGCATAATAAAAAAGGAGTATAATTAAGAGTAGTCGCGTGTGTAACAAGAAAGAAAACAAAAGCTGAAAGAAAGCTTGAAGGCTATTGAGAAGCGATGCCGATGTGCAGCGGAACGTGGTTGAGTTATGGAGTATTATCAACGAGAGACTAACTCCACCGGATTTGGAAACTATCACTTCCTTGTTGAGAGACTTTACGAACCTCAGAATCGAAAAGAGCCAACTCATTACATCTGCTCTGCATCTGTTCGAGAAAGACGAGTTTCTTCATCGACGCTTCACGGATTTTCTCCACTGGAACAGCTCTCAAGAAGAAGAACAAGATCAAGATGAGTCACGAGACGATGAAGCTGCCGATACTGAAGAAGAAGATGGCGATCTTCGTGATCCAGAGATTGAAGACGAGGCGGATCATCTTGAGATTGGGGTTGAGTTAGATCCTCTTCATGACGATCAAAAGATTCAAGAGAGCGATTTGGTGGAAAAGAAGAGGAAGAGAAGAAACTTTCACGAGGTTCTTGTAAAGGACAACTCGAAGAACAAGACTGAGAGATCTCTGAAGAAAACGAGAAAGTCAAAGCGGTTAACGCGAGTGACACCAAACTATAGGTCTATCTTCAAGGAAGAACAGTCTTCGGTCTCAGACGAGGTGCTGAACAACAAGTTCGTATCAGTAGGTCAGAGGAAAGGTGATGATGTGGGGCGGTAAGAAACTAACCGAGTACGAGAAAGTAATGGCGAGATGCGAAGAGGTGAGGCTGATATGTTGATGGAAGCTCTGAAGAGTGCAACGGAGATTGCAGAGAAAGTTATTAGGGAAGAGATGAGATTGGAAGAGGTTGGAGTAAAGTTCTACAGATGCATCGACCATTTATATGGTGGCAGAGATATGGCTGAAGTAGTGAGAGAAGACCACCGAAAGGCTTTACCTGTGATCATTCCTCGGTTGAAGCAGAAGATCGATGATCTCAAACTTGCTATAAAAAGATGGACCCCTCTCTGGAAGAAAGTCTTTGAAGAGACTCTGCAAAGCAAAGAGACTCTACTGCACAAGGCCGCAGGGAAAAGTGAAGGAAAACAGCAAACTTGAATCAGATATTAGACGGCGGGACATGTAAAAAGGTTAATTTTGTTTTGGTTTTAGGTTCCAATATGGTATGACAATATACCCAAGAAAGTTTTGTAAATCCAGGTAAAGGAATTTCAACCCAAATCTCTGTATCTTACTAAATCTGTATTACACCATTATCAGGTAATAAGAGTAGTGCACCACCAAGACCCTGAGGTTTTATATTTCTTAAGCAGCTAATGTTTGCAGAGTCATGCACCACCAAAGTTAGGAGTTTTGTGAATCAAACAACAAAAGACATTAGACATGAAGTAGTTTGAGGTTCTGAAGTAGTGGGAGGATAGTCCTGAAGTAGTGGGAGGTTCGAATGTGAAATCTATGAAACAAGCAGAGAGGCCTTTGAGTTTGAAGTAGAATCTCGTGCAATTCCATTTTAAGTTCTTAGGTTAGCTTATCTTTGCTGGAATATACAAGATAAATTCATTCTTGACAGGGTTACATCTACAATAAGATACAAAAAGTAAGTAATAAAATGTTTAGGATTAGAATGCATAGAAAATTCGTTTCTGGGAAACTTTTAGTTATCTTTGCACAAATTAAGAACATAAAGATTACGCAACAGGAATCAGAATATCAACTTGTTCACTCTTATGCTACCTTTTATTCCCACATGTATATCTTTGATGTCTTATAACACTGTAACAAAGATATGACATAATTGTTCTCAAGAATCATGGGATGACCCAAGGATGGTTGCCTCTTGCTAATCACAAGGCCAAGTCAATAGTATAGCTTGAGACTTGCATAATATATCTTATGTTTAAAAAAGTTCATGTTTTTACACAGAACGAACAACACTTCCGGTTCTAAAATAAACTAAAGAACATAGACTTCCTCATTGGCACACCTCTAGAACAAAATTGTCAATATGTTAGCCGTAATCTTCTATGTAATCCCATCGTTTTCTTCCTCGTCGCAATTAAGCTCTTATTGATCAAATATCCCCTAATGTCTTACTCAATTGAACCATTGTAAGAATGTCATTACAATAATTTTGAAGTTAGAAAGGAGAATAATAGGTAGTTAATTTCGTGCTGAGCCAAACGGGATCTCCTTCTCACTATCTTTTTATTCCGATAATTAAAAAGATTGCGATGATTTTTGGCAGTAATGTTACTTTTTGCATTATATTAATATATCTCTGCTTTCGTAGATGCCAAGATGCTGGAAGTTCAACGTGATGATTTACTACTAAAAGGCGTAGAGACCAAGCCTTGGTGAAAGAGCGAGTTTCGCGAGAGCATGAATCTGCAAAGGCGGTAGAAATCGTGGTGAAATCTCTCCCGAAACCTGCTCTTGCACCAAGGCTTAGTCTTTAACGCCTTTAAAAATTCATCTAATAATACATCATCACGTTGAACTTCCACCATCTTGGCACCTACGAAAAAGAGGAAACAAACTCTTACCGGAATTGATCAAAGCTCAAGGGGGACGAGGTTTGTGGCTCTGAGAAAACTATATACTGTATATGTATATATACTACATCGTATTAGGTCTAGGGTTTGTGGTTAAAATCGCTAATATTACCGAATCTTATTATATAAAGTAGGATGCGTCAAAGTTACTAATTAACATGATCGTGACACGTGGCAAGTTAATCGATAAGATTTTGAGACGTGTTTTAATTAAAATCTTATTATAAAGGAAAAATATGCTAATCCTAAAAGAAAAAGGAAATACTACTATTTTAAAAAGAAAAATAAATAAAATAAAAGGAAAGATATCTTATTATAAAGAAAAAATATATTAATCCTAAAAGAAAAAAGAAATTACTATTATTTTTAAAATAAAAATTAGTTAATCGATAAGATTTTGACACATGTTTTAATTAAAATATATTATAAAGGAAAAATATACTAATCCTAGAAGAAAAATGAAATACTACTATTTTAAAAAGAAAAATAAATAAAATAAAAGGAAAGATATCTTATTATAAAGAAAAAATATATTAATTCTAAAAGAAAAAGGAAATTACTATTATTTTTAAAATAAAAATAAATAAAATAAAAGAAAAAATATTTCAATATTACTAAAAAGAAAAAATAAACGTCAAAGTTAGTAATTAATATGATCGTTACACGTGACAAGTTAATCAATAAAAAGAAATAAAAAGAAATTAACTAGGATATATTCAATTTAATAAAAAGAAATTAAAACAAAATGATCTATTTCATTTTAATAAAAGAAAAATAAAAACAAAATTAAATTAGATTAACTAAGATATATTTCAATTAAAAAAAGAAAATTCTAGATGCTAATGATATGACATTTGACGATGATGAGTTTAATGTGAAGAAAGATAGCAAGAATCATGTAGAGAATAGGACCCGCATATATGCAGATTTTTAATAAGATATTTTAAATTCTTAAAAATAAATTGAAAACAAAATCGGATAATCTATAAGAAAAAATAAAATTTTATTTTATTAATATTTCCAAATATATATATTTTAATATTCTTATATTTGTTTTGAAAATTATAATTTTTCTAGAGAGCTAAAATCTCATAGAGCTAAAATCTCATATAAGGAAGAAACAAAAAGTAAGTTAAAAAAAACTTGATTATCTGGGATATATTTCAATTAAAAAAAAAAAATTCTAGATGCTAATGATATGACATTAAACGATGATGAGCTAAATGAGGAGGAGAATATCAATAGTCATATAGAGAAGCTTTTGATGCGAGTCTTGAGAAACATAACTTCTCTAGAGAGAAAAAATACCATATAAGGAAGAAACAAATAAGTAAATTAAAAAAAAAAAATTTGATTAACTAGGATATATTTCAATTAATAAAGAAAATTATAGATGCTAATGATATGATATTAAACGATTATGAGCTCAATGAGGATGAGGATATCAAGAATTATGTAGAGAGGCTTTTGATGCGAACCTTGAGAAACATAACTTCTCTATAGAGCAGATAGATCATACTCGAATTATGTGGAGAGAAAGAAAGACTTTATTTGCTTGAAAAAAAATTAATGAGGAAATTGTTAACATACTCGAATTGCATACCCAAGTTTTTAACGCAGCTGAACAATAAAAGATAGTTGATAAAGTTTGTGAACTATATGATAAGTAGGATTAATGTTGTTTAGGACCCGCAACAGATTATGTGTTCTGAATATTTTAATTGAAAATAACTAAAAATTAAAATAAATAAATAACTCTTAGGTTTCGATTTTGTGTTTTTCATATATTTTTTTCCAGTAGTGATCAGATTTTGATTTTTATTTTCTTTTTTGATGCGAGTCTTGGGAAACATAACTTTTCTAGAGAGCAAAAATATCATATAAGGAAGAAACAAAAAAGTAAATTAAAAAAATTGATTGACTAGGATATATTTCAATTAAAAAAAAGAAAATTTTAGCTACTAATGATATTACATTAAACGATGATGAGCTCAATGAGGAGGAGGATATCAAGAATTTTAGAGACTTTTGATTCGAGTCTTGAGAAACATAAATTAACTAGAGAGCAGAGAGATCATATACGAGAGATGAATGTGAAGAGAAATATAGACTTTATTTGCTTGAAAAGAGTTAATGGGGAAATCGTTAACATACTCGAAGGACTCGAATTGCATACCTAATTTTTTAACGCAGCTCAACAGAAAAAGATAGTTGAAAAAGTGTGTGAACTATATGAGAAGTAGAATTAATGTTGCTTAGGACTTGCAACAGATTCTGTCTTTTGAATATTTTAATTCAAAATAAATTAAAATTAAAATAAATAAATAACTCTTAGGTTTCGATTTTGTGTTTTTCATATATATTTTTCAGTAGTGATTCGGTGTTGTTTTTTATATTCTTAAAAAATATTTTAACGTGTTTTAAATTTTATTATAATAAATTCGCGTATATGCGGATCATAATCTAGATTTTAGTTATGATAAAAGTAGAATAATTAATTCGTCAAAATTATAGATATATATATAAATAGATAAAACATTAGAATTCAACCTAATTCAAATAGGAGTATTAAAACATATATATTTGGAATATTAAAAGTAAATTTTTTTTTATATATTATCCGATTTGTTTTCAATTTATTTTTACGAATTTAAAATATTTTATTAAAAACCTGCATATATGCGGATCCTATTCTAGTATTACTCTAAAGACCCACACATTTTAAATAGTATAAGATTACACACTAATTTACTTGGGAGAATGAGCTTTTTGATTTGTACAAATGAGTGTCTTTGATCGGCGAATCACAGCGTTCTAGATTACGTACGGAGCCACGTCATCATGTGTAAAGCCATGTCATCACGTGTGTAGCCACGTCATCACGTACGGAGCCACGTCATCTTTTGTGTGGGTCGTCTTTGCGCTTTTTAGAGAAAAAAATTAGAAATAGGAAGAACAACCTTTGTTATCTTTGAGGGAGACTGCAAAACTCTAGAGGAGATTATCAACAGAAAAACTCTGCATTTTGCCATGCTAAACTGGTCTAGAGACATTTGGTTTTGGATGAAACGCTTTGAAGATGCACAAATTCAATGGAGATCAAGACAAGGAAATATATATATATATATATTACGCTTGATCATCATCATATCGTCACGTTAGTAAAATATGCCATAGAAGAAGCCACACGATTCAAATAAGAACGAAAATTACTAAAGAAAACGAACAAGGAAACACACAAACACAACACAACATTCAACCGGTGATGATAAAATCAACCAAAGAAGAGAACAAACAGAAGCAACAAGAACAATAACCGAAACTCAAACGCAAAGAAACCACAACACATCTTATTAAACCTAGAGACCAGTCATCTTTAAACTCTTTCTCACGGAGACACCAAACCACCTCCCGAGCTCGGAACAGAACCACCACCATTAGCTCCGCCACCAGGAAAGCCCATTGCACCACCCAAACCGCCAAACGCACCGGACCCACCAAGAAGCGGCGTCCCGGTCGGGAGCGGCAATGTCAAACCGGTCCCACCACCACCACCTGGCATCCCCATGAATCCGCCTATTCCAGCAGCACCACCGACTATGAAATTCTTACGGTCCTCGAGAGGGGCATTGACGGTAGGAGACACGGCTTTGGTGGGAGAAGAAGCTCCGTTAAGAGGCATGGTCTGAGTCTGCTGCAAATTGCGAGCACTTGCGTGGACCAAAAGCAACGTAGCTGCAAAGAGAAGCACGAGATTGGTGAGTGAAGCGAAACTCATAGCCATTTTGTTTTTGCTCGATCGAATTGTTTAGAACTGTTAAAAGAGATCTAAGTTGAGATGTTCTCTGTTTTGATTTGAATGCATGCATGCATGGAATGGAATAGATTATATAGAAGAAGGAAAGAGGTACAGGTTACGGTTGAGGATAATAAATTGGGTTTAGAGACATAAATTAAAGAAGATGAAACTCTTTAATGTCTTGTCTTCAAAGATCATTGGTAATTGACAGTCCTCTTTTATGGGAAACTGTAATGGTTATGTGTAGGGGCTTCGTAGCTCGTAACTGTGATCGATTCACAAGAAACAAGACCTTGATACAATTTCTCAATTTACCTCAAATGAATTTGCATTATTGCTCACTATAGTACACAATTAAATTTTACAATGAAAATTAAAAAAACTACAAACACCATTGAAGCGAATGAATATTAATTCACATCCCCCCGGTGATTCTAGGTTTTACCTTTTCGGATCTTCTTTTCGACATCATATTTTTTTTTTCAGTTTAAATCAAGTTGGTTGGATTCGCTCTTTCCTTTTGAAGTCTACAACTTGCTAAAACTAGGGAGAAAATAACAATGATTTTTGATACGTTGAAACAAATCACTTTTATTTGTTTGACTTTGACATTATGACTCTAATTTGAAGTTCTAAACCAATTTCCAAGACGCTCTGTTTGAATAGCAAAGACTGAGCCACTCGAAATGAGAGTACTTTCAGGAGTCTATAGCCAATTGTCTATGCCACATTGGATAACATTAGTTATTAGTAAAACAGTTTTTGCTTTACCTTAATTCGTTGACTTATCACTTTTTTGACTTCCCATCATCTTCTTCCAAGACAAACGGCGGGTTTTTCAGGTAAAATAAAAAAAAGAAGCAAGTTTATTATTATGATGGTCATTTTGAGGGAAACAATCTTCAGTTTAAAAAAAAAAAAAATCTCATAGTGAAATTATGGTGAAAGCCAAACAGAGGTAAATGTATTTAGCCATACGGCGAAGAATGGAGAACATTAGAGGTAAAAAATCACATTAGATGGAGCAAAAAATATATATATATGAAAATATCTCTTGTATCTCATTGTGACAAAAATGGCCACACTATACGAAAGAATACATACATATATAATTATAACAAGAAAGTAGAGATCAACAAAAAAAAATTGAGAAGAAGAGATCAGCAAAATTGGTATGCAAGATAACGTTACCTCTTGAATGGTCCAGTTTTGTCATTGGATGTATGGGTTATTGATCCAGAGAGATGATAAAATACTTTCGTTCAACAAATTTCAATCTGTATATATAGTTCATGCGTGAAGACTATATTCTAGCATTTTGCTAGTATAATTACTATACCGTTCGGGGAGCAATAAAGAATTGAAATGATAGTTAACGAAAAATGAAAAACAAAACCCATTTCTCAAACAGAACATGCATAAAAGTTTTCCTCTCACGTAACCTTCAAACCCTATCACTCAATCGCAGAAGAAGCAGAGAAACTCGTGTTGTTACTCTTTACTAATCTCTCTTCTCGTCTCATATCTTTAGAATACAAAGCTTTAATTTCGCCATCTTCTCATTCTTACGACCTTCCTCTCATGCGTCATTGTTGGTGGCAGAGGAGATTTCTTGAGTAGCAAGTCAACTTTCGCGCACTCTTCAAGCTCTTGCTTGATCTCTTTTAGCATAGCGACAGCGTCTCTCATGGTCGGCACTCGGCAGGAGACGCATTCACACACAGCAGATCAGTGCCCAACACTTGCATCATCGGCTTCAGATTCGATTCAAGAACTTCGAGGCTAATTCTATTCTGCCTCACCTAATCTTTTCAAGAACTTCGAGGCTTCCTCTATTAGGTTAAAGAAAAGATTCAAAGTTATAAACTTTTTAAGGTGATTCATTATAAATTTTCTTTCGTTGAATGTCAAACGAGTTTACTGGGTTTCCATTAGAGAAGCCTCTGGTTTTGTAGTTTTTGTATTTTGTAGTGATTAAACTATAATCTGCAAATACTTTTCTAAAACAAAAGAACACGAACACGTACGTGAAATAAAAGAAGACACTTTTGGCCATTTAATTTGACTTGTGCTGGAGAAAAGTGCATGAAACTACTGTAACGAATTTACACAATTTTGTGATGATTTAGGTCCAGTACAAACAGATCAGTAGTTAGTTATTTATTTATTTATTTTTGGACGAAAAACAGATCAGTAGTTTAAGAGTTAAGACGAATGCAAATTTTCAAACAAACATGCTTATTTTTCAAGGGGAGAAAAGGCTAACCTTTAAAAGAATCGACAGTGGCCAATGGAATATACGTACCAAGAGCCTGCAAAGTGATAAGAGATACAAAATGAATACATATTGATACGTTTAATCTAAACCCTGGATTTTCTTGAAAATCACTATATTAAAAGTAAACTAATATGTTACAGTGTTTAAGTAGATTGAGGTAATTTACTAACATATACTTTGTTTAATATTTGATGATGTGACATTTTGTTATCTTTTTATAAAGTTGTGGCATTTCTTACGACATATCATATCGTCAGAATTGTTTAAATAAAATAAAATTAAAATATAGTAAAACACAATCATTATCCTTCTTTAGTTTTCTCTATCAACCCATCCTCTTTTTTTTTTGAACTTTCTATATCCATCTTCAAATGTTAAGAAATAGATAATGGTTACAAAAATTTGTAACTACAATAAAACTATAACAAAGTAATTGCAATTTTTGTTAAAAACATAATTTGGACTTATTATCATATATCGTTTGTGCATATTAACATTTTTTTGGTAGTACGATTCCAAATCCATGTACACATATATGGTGACTTCTAAATGTGTTCCAGCACAGAAAATTGCATCAAACAATTTACCTAGAAATAAAACTATTCCCTTTGTTTCTAAATAACATATATTTTAGGTTTTTCACACATACTAAAAAGAAAATTTTAATTAATAACTCTTTGAACTTGTTTTCTCATTAATTACTTAAGTTTTTTTAAATAATAAATATTATAAAGGTAGTCCAGCTCCTGTGTCAGTCGATCTGATTTGATCATAGGTGCTCGTGTTTCACACAACGAAATTCCTCTTCTCACTAACAAACAAGAACTCATCTCCAGGCTCGTTCCTAAACCCAATCATACCAAAGTGCTTGCGGCTCCGTTTATATTATATAATTTATCGGTTCCAAATTAGCAAAAAAATTTTTTTAGCATAATGGTTGAAAGCTGTAATTACAGTGTTAAGAAGAGCGGATTCGACCAAATATAAAACAAAATACTTGTTTTTCAACAAAATCAGTATAATTAATGGGCCTTTAAATTTTTCTAGCTTGTGGCCTTTAGATTAATGGGCCTCATCTCTCATGAAAGATCTTAAATCCATTTTGCTGGCACTCTATATATTAAGTAAAAAAACAGCAATAATTGTACCTAAAAAAATTGAAAACATCTAAATGTTTGAAATATTTTTTTCAAAAAATATATATTATTTAGAAATAGAAGGAATAATTACAAAAGGTCCCATCAGAAAGTAGCTCTGAAAATTTCGGAAATCGGGACGAGAATTTATGGGTACAGGGCGGGAACGGGTAATTTGAGAATTGAAAAACAATTCCCAAAAGGGAATCCATAAAAACGGGACGGGAACGAGTTGGGAACGGGACGGGTTCAGGAAATTCTCTTACGTAAAATATTTTCCCAAACGGGTAATTATTCGGGAAAATTCGAGAAAAATCAGGATATTTCGGAAAAAATTGGAAAAATTCTGGAAAATTCGGAAAGTTCGGGTACCCGATCTCATTCCCGTTCTCTTTCCGTACCCTTCCCGTACCCGTTTGAAAAAAATATAAGGTCCGAACGGAAATTTTTTTGAACAGAAACGGAACGTAAAATTCGAAACGGATACGGGTGGGAACCGGAAATCCGTCCCGAAATTTGCAGGGCTACCAGAAAAGGTCGTTTTCTCAATTCTTTCATCTAATATATATACATTTGATTTGAATCATTTGATAAATTTGTGCAATACTTAAATCTCAAGAAAATGATAGTCCCCAATTTATTATTTATAATGTTAAATTATAATCCCGTATTGTTTTTTAACCTTATATAGTCCCATATATATATATATTTTTTTGAACTTTATAGTCCCGTATTTTGACCTTCGTTTTCATGCATTTATAAAAAAAAAAAAATCAAGAATGTTTCAACACTTATAGAACTTAGAAATAATTTCATGAAAATGTCGTAATGTATACTAGTATAATATATATAATTATGTATAGATGACTCGATACAACATATCTAACAGACAAAAAAATAATGACGTCTATATAAAGGTAAAAAACAAATAAAACAAAAAGACATCCAACATAAACTTTTGTTTTTAAGGTCGCCAACACGTCTAACCAAAAAAAAAAGGTCACCAACATAAACTTATTAAAAGTATCTTTAATCGAAATAATATGAAAGTACGACAAATATATAAATCCTTACATTATAGTATTACAGTATTTTCATGAATAAAACTAAATATTTGTTGGATGGAACTTGCTATGTTTTCTGCCGTAAGCCTTGGCTCACTTGTAATCTGCACAAACAAGCACATCATGTTAACCTCTTTTAACATTAACTAGGTGATAACCTGCGCCATGCGCAGAATGAAAAATCAATAAAAACTTTTATTAAAGATGATTTTGAAATTATTTAAAATAAAAATAACTTAATAAGTTATATATAATAAAGAATTTTATTAAAGATGATTTTGAAATTTTTTAAAATAAAAATAACTTAATGAGTTATATATAATAAAGAATTTTATTAAAGATGATTTTGAAATTTTTTAAAATAAAAATAACTTAATGAGTTATATATATATATATATGTATATATATATGAATAATATGTATGGATGTCTATTAAAATAAGCTTCTTACTTTTACAGTTTTTTAATCATTTATGTTTTTTATAATGATTTTTGAACTATCTACACATTCTCATTTTCAATGTGAGACTTTTTAAAACATACTCATATTTATTAATCATTTGAGTAATTTATATAAATGATAAAAATTAGAATTATAACAGATGTATAAAAGAATATATATATATATATATATATATTTTACTATATGGATGTTGTGATGATTTTGTTTATTTTTACAAAACTAAGTTTAAACAAACATAAGAGAAGAAATATGGTGTTTAAAAAAATAATTAGTATGATATATTTTTGGTAAAAGAATAGAAAAAAATATAATATCTTCATAAATTAAATGATGTTTTCTTCATAAAGAAAGAAAATATTTATAATATTATTTGTTTTTAACATATTAAACTATTTTAATATTTCGAATTTTTGATATAATATTTTTAACTTGTTATCAAGTTTAAATATTTATATTATTTGTTAATTTATATGGTTCTATTAACAAATCACATTAAACCAAACAAATATTTATAAATATCGATGACTATTAAATCAAACTTCTTGCTTTTACAGTTTTTTTTTATCATTTATGTTTTTTATAATGATTTTTGAACCATCTACACATCCTCATTTCCAATGTGTGACTTTTTAAAACATATTCATATTTATTAATCATTTGAGTAATTTATATTCATTTTAAAAAATTTGAATTATAACACATGTATTAAAAAATATATTTTTTTTACTATATGGATGTTGTGATGATTTGTTTTTGTTAAAACCTAAATTTAAACAAAAATAAGAGAAGAAATATAGTGTTTAAAAAAATAATTAGTATGATATATTTTTGGTAAGAAATAGAAAGAAAGAGAATATCTTCATAAATTAAATGTTAAATTATGTATAAATAAATGATATAAGAAAATTGATGTAAAAAAAATGATATAAGGAATTAGTCATAAATTATATCTTCATAAATTAAAGAGATGTTTAAAATAATAAATGGTTAAAGGGATATAATATAATTAGTCTAATCAAAAAAAAAATTTGTATTAAAATAATAGGAGAATAAGTGTGGTGATGACACATAAGGAAAATGGCACCACTGTAAATAGTTCAAAAAGTAAGCCTACTCTTTAAAAATGTTTCTCAATTAATATATAGGGGATACCAACAAAAAAAAAAATGTTAGCCTCTTTAATCAGTTGCTACATATATTTTCTGTATATTGTAAAATTAAAAGTGTTTAACCAAATCTGAGAACAAGAATTTACATTAAAAAAAAAATCACCAAAGCGAGATATACTGACACGATTAATGAACAAAGAAAATATATTTGTGTTTTTTTTTAAAGAAAAGATATTTAATTAGTACTCCATTATTTAGGAAAGCAGAGTACCATAGTTCAGATTAATTATAGAACATGTAATCGCCATAAGCAATCATCCACCAAGTGAAATATCTTCTACCCTTTCTTGTTTACTAAAACGTATTTAGGTAAGTATGCGCTCAAGAAACTTTACATGTATTATATTGAAACGCCTATATTATTACTTGTAAGCAAGTGAAACTTGCCTTGGCATTGAAGGAGTAGAGGACGGTTTGTTCCATGGTAGTGATGTTAGTGTGAAGGACAGAGAGATGAAGATCCTCCAAAGCAGCTATAGTCATAGTTAATTGTCCTGGTCTTCTTCTTGAAAGTATCTTGATCATGGCGTCAAACCCTAGCAGCTTCACCTCCACGTCAGCCAAACACGACTTGTTTTCCGCCGTCTCCTCCACAAGCCCTCCTCCGCCCTCTAGTTCGGTTACATTTTCGGTAACAATGAGCGGTTGAGTTTGGTTAGCTACCACCGTTATGGGGGAAGAAGAAGAACTGGTTTCTCCCAGGATTCTTCGACGCTTCTGTGATTCCAGACATTGTAGGTGTTGCTCGAGCTCTCTTACAAACTCTATTACTCCTCCTATGATCGATGCTTGGTCTCCCTATCATATACATTAAATATAGTTTGATTTACATATAGTTTGAGATGTATATATTATACGATATAATTTGATTCATACCCTTTGGACGTAGGAGCCAGGCATGAGGGACCTGAGAACACGTAGATGCTCGTTCATTTGCTTCCTACGGTTCCTCTCGACCGCGATATGAGTCATTCGTTGGCTTTCCACTTCTTCGATTGTCTTGCTTATTCTAGATCTTTTCCTCTTGCTCTTAACTTTCATGTTATCCCTATCTTCTTCTCCTTCTCCATTAAAATAGAGTTTCACGGCGTTATTGTCGTTGTTTTCAAGAAAAACGTTGCGTATGTTTCCTCCATACCCACCTCCTTCTTGAGACGTCTTATGAGAAGGCATGAGATGTTGAGTTTGGTTTTGGTTTATACTTTCGTTCAAGACTTGGAACTTCAAGAAGTAAGCCGGGTCAATCCCAGTTTCTTGATCGTCTTGGTTCCTGGTCTGGCTCAACGCCAGTTTCGGACCGAAGTCCGCAAAGTGCAACATGTCTGCAAAGCTCATTTTATCAAAAGAAGGGGACAGTTGATGCAGCTGCTGTTGTGGTATCGATTGCTTTTGTTGTTGAAGGCTTCTATTGCTATCGTCACTACAGCCTAAGACTTGACCGAAGAAGTTCGGTGCCTGGTAGGAAGTGAATCATATATACATATATGTATAAACATATATAGGAGAAGAAATTAATAATTGAGATATGGGAAAACGTACGTACCGAGTAATCTTTATCCATTACTATTCGTACTTGATTATAAACGTCTTAAGTCTAATTAAGGGTTAACCTCTTGACCTAAAAAAAAAATCCATGAGCTTCAGAGTCAGTTGAAAACATATAGATGAAGAAAAAAAACACACACGCGTAGAACAAGTTAAGATCAAACGTAGCCAATCCACCATGTGCTTATGTGCATATACATGCATCTCTGTGCATTACATGCATCTCTATACAAATATTTTCTCAAACTGAAATGTAAAATATAATTTAACGATTAACACCAAACACACATTTTAGAACTTGTTTAGTATAGATATGATGATTAAATAAAGGGAAGCTGACCTTTGTATGATTTGCTAGGGTTTACGAGACATACAAGAGTAGAAAAAGGCGAAAGTGAGTGGGAGCTGTTTGTATTGAGAAGTCACAAATGAGCGCCTATATATAGAGAAGTCACAAATGAGCTCCCATATACATGTGTACACTAAGGACTCATTACGCTTCATTAAAAAAAAAACTATATATATAGGTCATCTTTTAAAAATGTTTCAACATTTTCGTTCAATATAATTAAGGTATATCAATCTCAAAATTCATTTGATTTGATTTTCTAAACTTTTATGCAAAATTTATGCATATTTAGGTTTTGAGTGGTAACCAATAAAAAATAAAAGAATGAAGAGGAACATTGCATTCCTCCTTAAAAATTACACTTTTTGGTATATTAATTTCTCTTCATATATTCCCACCATTCTTTTTTTTTAAATAGAAAATTATAAAACAAATGTATTCCTCATCACATTTGGAGAAGACCAATAAAGGGAAAACATATTTAAAAATTAAAATTATAAAAACTATAATTAATCTAGTTAAATAATAAAAATATTATTTCAATATTAAATTTGCATAAAATTTAAATCATACTATATTTGAAATTCAGATTTGGTAAATAAATTTCAAAAGCAGGAATTCATATTTGTTTAAACGGGAATTCATATATGCATAAAATCCATTGCACTTCCTTTTTTCAATTTCATAAATTTATTTTTCAATTTTAGATAAATATTATGATTATTTTTTAATATTGATAACTAATTAAATTTTAACATATAATCCTACCTGAAATCAAAATTTTAAATAACTTCAAATTTAAATCATTACAATGTATATGATTACAATTTAGTATTGAAAATTAATATTTTAAAGTTCTTTGATATTAATTTCCTTAACGAAATATTTTTTCAGTGAAAATTATTTTAAATATTTAATTTATTAATATGATACAATTTTCGATGATATTTATTTTTAAATTACCTAAAATTTTATTTATTATTATGGTTACCTATTCACAATATTTATTTCATTCATTTTCTATGTTTTATTACTATTCATTACTTAAATTTATTTCTCTTTTAATTTTTTTATTTTTTCTCTTTCATTTTTTTTAGTGGTAACCAATCGGAGTTTTAATATTTTTATGTTTATTTGTCTTATGTAATGTCTTTTTTATTCATTGAATTTTTTCGAGTAAATATTAAAAAGTGTTTAAATTTATAAATTGTTTTTTTAATATTTATGATTTATTAGCCTACACCATTTTACAAAAATATCTTATAAATAAAAAATATAGAAAATATTATAATCTAGCTTTTTCTATTTTTGAAGTGAGAGACACACTACAATATTTCTAAACAATATAAATTGATATAAATAAAAGAGAACATATATAAAATGTATTGTAACTTAGTTTCTTTTATCTATATACTTTTTCTCTTATACACATCTAGATGTGTATAAGAGACAGGTATTGTAACTTAGTTTCTTTTATCTATATACTTTTGTGATTTTATTATATAGATAGTAAAGATTGATAGGAATATATGATATGGTTTTTTTACAAATAGTTTTTCAATTGGAGATGTACGAATTTTTTTTTTTTTATGTCCAATTTGACACATTCATCTGTATTTTTTTATTTTTAAAGAATATATTTTTTACCCAATTAAATCGAATTAATTATCAAAATGGGTTTTGTTTGAGAATAAAGATCGTCGGCCAAATTAATTTTTAAAATTTTTAAAATGTTTAATATTTTTATCATTATTTAAAATTTGAATGGTAACTAACCATAATTAATATCACAGTGGAAAAATTCGAATAATGGTCTCCCATATCATCTCTATTTTGTTTTGTACTACTGTATTTCTTTTTCCGTATACGTAAAAGCGAGGACCACAAAATTCTGAAAATGAGTTATGTAAAAACACACGTGTAACACCTTTCGAACCATAATGAGTAGATGAGTTTCAAGAGTTCACAAGCCAAATCGCTCTTTTTCCCACCGCTTTTCGTGGACTTAATCAAGACGTGTGGTCAATATAATTCAATTTTAATTAAAATATTATGATTCAGTCTTTACGCAAAAACCAAAGTTGCAGAAATTCAATCTCATGATGGAAAATAATAATTTCCGGGCTGAACATGCTAACATTATGACTTTCAAATCGATTTTATAAGAAACACGAAACAATCACTGAATCCATGAAGAGATTTTCAGAATTACAAAGAAATTCAAGGAAATATATAATGAAAAATAAATTAACTGAAGACCCAAAAATAGTAGTTTTATAATATCTATTATATGTTTATCATTATTGTTTGATTTTTAATTTGTTAATAAATATATAAGGCAAAAAGTCATTTGGTGTTATTTTTGCAAACATTTGTAAGAAAATCACTTATTTTAAAACATTTTTTTAAAAACATCAAGTATTTAAAAAAGAAAGAATATATATTATTTGAAAAGTAATTTTAGTTGAAAATCAATATTATGATGTCCGATTACAAAACTATCTCCAATTGATTGATTTTTTCTTTTTAACATCATCAATTGATATTAATATCTGAAAATGGGTTATATGGTCATCATGAAGAATTTCAAACATACAGAGTGGTAAATTTTTTTTTGTTCAAAAGATACAGAGTGGTACATATAAATAGTTTTCAAAATGACAAGTTGTAAGTAGAGGTGCTTTAACAAAGCATATGCAACTCTATTGCAATAGCGTGGTATCCATCAAAACTGTGTATTTTCAAATTTCTCCCTCCAGTATTTAATATCTTAAATCCAATTATGCATTCTGAATTTTTTTCCAGAAACTTATTATCCAAACCTCCTGCATTGACATCAATAATGCTTATAATTCCGCCTCTAGAGTTCCACCACAAGTACGATCTTTTTCTTTTTCAGCTCATTTATAGAAATCACCTGAATTTCGTATCACCAATGCTGCTAGAGCCGCTTCACTATCTTGTCTATAACTACAATCATAGTTACATGTGCATAATCTTCCATTGGTGGTGACCATCGGAAACTGGTAGTAATAAGAGTAAAGGATTGTGTTGGAATTCTAACATTTTGTTCTTCAAAACTAGATGACCATTATGCTGCATCCATTTATGCAAAGTGAATATCTTGTAGCCAATTAAAATTTTATTTTTGATAGACCATGAGGTTTCGGCTATTCCAAAAATAAAGAGTGGAAGTTGTCTGTCGTACATGGCAAGTTTCTTATTGTTGTTGTGACTAACAAGAGCTCCAAACTTGTAATCAAAAGAGACAAAGGGATCAATCAGGTCTCTATTGCATAAATGTGATTATCGCCATACCATTTGTGCATAATTACAGCGGAAAAACAAATGTTCAACAGTTTCCTCTTCCAAGCAGTATCGCTTACACATTGAATCTAACGGGATACCTCTACGAGAGATTATGGATCCAATCGTTAGACCTTGAGAAAGTAAACGCCATAGAAAATGTATTTCTTTGGAGCAATATTAAGTTTCTAGATCGCCTCTTTGAATTCATGTAAACTTGGGGGAGGTTGAATTTCATTGTCCTGGTGATAAAGATGAGTAGTAAAACAATATCCATATTTTATAGTGTATTCACCAAAATCTGTATAAATTCCACCTCATTAAATAAATTGCTGGCACCACACTAAGCTTCATTTGTTTGATTAGTTGTGCATCCTCTGGTACGATTAATGAATCAATAAGCTCTACATTTTAAGATTTATCATGCTTCCGAATCAGTTCATTCGCCATTGAGACATTTAGATTGGTGCCTTCAATAAGTCTTGGTGGTCTCGGTGGATATGTTGGTAGCCAGGGGTCTTCCCATATTTTTGTGTCTCGTCCATTACCAATGAGAACACGAAGACCTCTCTTCATATTATCTCTTCCTTCTAATAGAGATTTCCATACAAATGATGGTTTTGTTCCTACTCTTGCATGTAGTAATGTCGAAGATGCAAAATATCGACCTTTTATAAGTCTGACAACTAAACTTTGTAGAAATTGCATGATTCTCCATGCTTGTTTCCCAAGTAAAGCAATGTTGAAACTCTAAATATCTCAAAAACCTAGACTTCCTTCTTTGTTTGGTAAACCCAAACGCTTCCATGATAACCAATGCATTTATCGTCGAGCAAATCCTTTACTCCACCAATATTCTGCTAAGATACCATTAATTTCATCACATATTCCTTTTGGAAGCTTGAAAAAAATCATTGTGTAGATTGGTAACGCTAGAGCCACTGTCTTTAATAAGATTCTCTTTCCTGACTCAGATAAAAATTGATGTGACCAGCCTTTTGTCTTCTGCTTTATCTTGTCAACAATAAATCTGAAGATTTCTTTTTTTTTTCTTTCTGTCAATATGCTCAGGTAAACCTAAGTATTTACCACAACCACCATTATTATGAATATTGATAACATGTCGTAACCTGGTTTTCACACTTTACTGAACTTTTAATCAAAAGGCGATTGCTGATTTATGTAGGTTTAACTGCATGTCGTAATCATCAGCAAATAGAAGATGATTGATTAATAGTTCAGTTTGACTAATCTTCATGCCCTTCAATCAATTTGTTGAAGCCGTTTGGTTGAGGAGGTGACTGAGTACCTCACCACATAGAATAAACAGATATAGTGACAAATGGTCACCTTAGATAATTCCCCTATGTGATTTTATTATTCTCCGATTGCACATATTTCATTATCCATTCTATCCATCTTCTGTCAAAGCCCATATGCATCATTGTATCGTGTAAAAATTGCCATTCAAGACGGTCATAAGCTTTGGATATATCTGTTTTGACTGTCATGTAAGATTTATATCATCTCTTCTTTGATCAGAGGGAGTGTAGCATCTCATGAGTTATAATAATATTATCCATAATATTTATTCTGGGTATGAATGCCGCTTGATTCACCAAGATAATGGAAGAAATATGTTGTTTTATGAGGATTTTTTGAGATGATTTTGTAACTGCCATTGCACAAACCAATAGGTTTATTAAAAATTAGTATTTTCTTCACTCAGCCTTCAACCAAGAAAGACATGTGAAGAAAAAATGGCACAAAGAAAAGAGAAGGATCTAATACATGACTCAGCCTATGGCCCGAAAGAAGAGAGATCCAAAATAAAAATTTCTACAGAAAATGAGTAAAAAGAACATTAACTCCATACTGATAAATTCAGTTTGGAATGAAACAAAAAAGGTGAAACTTTACCAAATAATTGAGGAGGAATTCCATAAGAGCATTAGTGTCGCGCATTGTGTCGCTATCCTAAAAAATAATCACAATGAGAATCTGAAGAGAATATGTCCAATAGAGATGCCCCTCTATGGGTATGATCCCCAAGGAGAATTTGAGTACGAATTCATCTGTACCAAGTTTTTTTTTCTTATACATAAAGATGGAACGATGGAAAAAGTTTCAACAGATATTGGAAGAGGTTGACCAACAAGCTTTAGTACGATACTTGAGAAGAAATGCTGAAAAAGCCAATATAAATTGTGTAGATGTCAACAATACTATGGAGGCAGCTGCCATAACCACCTTAGTGGAATTTGATTTCTTAAGATTCGTAAGAGTATGGACACTGAAGAGCTTTGACTATTGTAGGACAAAAATCAGGGAGTTCATCAACTACATCTATCAATATCCAAGTAACAAAGAAAGCGAGATCTGGATTTTATTCGACAGTGTAAGCCCAACTTACATTGAGAATCCAATCAAGATGGTAAAACGTCTAATGTAGTAGCAGCCCATAAATTTGCGGCCCAACATATGATTAAGGAAGTTTTTCTCGGAATTCTCGATTGAAGGCCCAAAACAACACATATCCAACACTGAGATAAGAAAAATTCAAATACAGTATATCTTGGAAACATGCCTAGATTGGTCCAAACACTTCATGTGGAAAGAGGCTAGTGTGGTGCTCTGTAGAGCCACTTTGTCAAATCAATGGTGCACCAATTTCAGCACCTCACTACAAATTCAAATGGAGATAAAAGAAGATGGGACAGCAAATGATACCTCTGAAGAAAAAGAAAGAAGAAAACAAAGAAAAATACAAGGCCGACATAAGGAATATATTCCTTTGAAAGGAGTGGCAAATTATCCAAATGAACAACTTGCATTAAAAAAAAAGATGGATCCATCATAAGAGAATGTGCAACTAGGAAATGAATAATGTAAATTCACCCTTAATTACTCTATAAAAGGAGAGAACATGTAAGGGGAGAGATATCGGTTTTTAGAGTTCTCATAAAAACATAGATAAATAAATAAAAAGTCTCTCAACCCCAAAGGTATGGAGTAGTACTTCGGGATCCAATAAAAATCCGATATGAAAAGGTATGTGTAATAAATATGTAATCTATAATGAATGAATAAAAGTATGTTGTTAAATATCCCTTCATTTCTGAATAAGTATCCAACTTTTTTTACTTAAATCCAATTAATAGCAATCTATTGAGTAAACATCATAAAATTTTGGATTGTGCAACATTCCTACTGCCACCGTGTGGGCTTTCACGCCCTTTCTCGGTCTGTGGGCATTCATTTCCTCTCTTAGTATGTGAACCCCATCCCTGTTTGATGGTCGGTGTGTTAACCGGAAATATGTTGTAAGATGAACACAAAGTTTCTTCATAAGAATATGGTTCATTTAAAAATCTAAAAATAATTAATTGAATACAATGCTTGGAATCATATATGATTAAGTGAATACAATGTTTTTTTTTTGAACTAAGTGAATACAATGTTTAGAACGGAATTCAAATTCTCCCCACATATTCAATTCGCTCTGGTAAGAATTACTTAAATCATACTCCTTGGGATTGGGATTGGGATAGATATGTTTTCATGCATATCATAATAGATGGTTCTTTAAATTCTTTTATGCACACGTAAAACGCAGATCAAACATATAAATATAATTAATATATTTATGCGTAACTTGATATAAAAAATCTGATAAAATAGATATATGATATCGCATCAATGCACGTAATCAAAAGTATCTGTATAACCAACAAATTTCTACTGCGAGTCTCATTTTGTTTTACTTTAAAATGGCTGTAGATGAAAAAGACAAACAAAACAAAAAGAAAAGCCAGCCCGTGTATCGCTCGCCCTTTTAATCTTCTTCTTCTTCTTGCCAACTTTTCTGTCGACTTTCCTTTGTTACTTTTACTTTCTTCCTTTACGGATGATAATGATATACATATATAAGTAATTGAGTTTGTGGGTCCGGGACCAACATTTTAATAACTTTTTTTAGGCGTAACTCGTCTCTCTGAAACGAGATCGAACTAGAAATGCATGGTTTAACTTTCCTTGACATGGACGAACCAACACCATTTTTTTGTAACTGAAGTGAACACCACTTTTTCACCACACGCTTGATAAAAAAATATACATAATACAAAAACAAAGTTTTTTATTGTTGTACTGGTAAAAAAAGGAAAATATCTAACACAGATTTGTAATTTATTGGCGGTGAAGAAGTCCAAAACTTAATGGTTATAAGAAACATATAATTGCACCAGAATAAATAAAACAATTTAAGAAACACCAAAGAAAGTTGCTATTTGATTGTGATAGGTATTACGGAGAGATGAGTAGGATCTCCAAAAAGTCATGCACTTTTTCTTTTGGTTTTAAAGGTCATGCACTTTTATAAGCTCCTTTTAGTTTTTTTATTGCATGTTCGCGACTCGTGAATCACTTGATTCATTCATTGATTTTTTCTAATTTCAAAAATTATATGCATAATTTTTTGTAATCATTTGATTCATTCATCGATTTCAAATCGTATACAAATTTTTTTAGATGTGTATACATCCACAATTACACAGTTTAACATTAAAAAAAACAATAAAAAGGTAAATTTCTACATTGTTAGAGCATCTCTAGGTTTTAAGAGAGTTTTTAAAGAGTTCTTAACATTAAAAATAAAGAAAATAAATGGTTATAGATACCAAAGTTTTACTCTTCAACAAATTAGTAAATCCGTTTCATTAATTCTTCTACACGATCAATCTTAAAATTATCTATAGTGTTTTTTATTTATATATATATATTTGGAATGAATGTTAAATTTAGTATAAAAAAAAACTGTTTTCTTACTACAACATTGATAGCTTTTTGAAGCTTTTTATTTTGTTTAAACTGAAATTATAATTTAGAATACATGCATTGATCTTGGCATTGACTAGCTTCTTGGCGCCGTGAAACTAACAGAAGAGAGCTTTCTTCATATTTGTGGTCTCGTAAAACTCGAATGGAGGAGATTCGATTCCTTGCGTGTTTATCAATCTGATTGATTATTCGATTCGGTGATGTAAGAATTTCACCGTGACGTTGGGCATTGCGCTCTTTTCATAGGGTATATCGTCACTATTATTTATATATATTACATGTTCATGCGTTGCAAATGTCATTTTCATAATATATTTAGGTTTATATGTCTTTTTTTTTTAGAATTCAACAAAGATTTACATGCCTATGCTCGCTGTTTCGTTATATACTCTAAATTTATTAGAAAATCAATATTTAATATTTCTATGCTTTCCACTTAAGAAATTATTATGACATAATATTTTATGTTGAAGATATTGCTAAGAATATGTTAGAGTACATATATGAGTTAATATTTTGTCCTCTTTAGTCTTTTCCTCTATAACCTTAACCTTCAATTAGGTCTCTATCTCATCTTGTATAAATATCAGGTTTTGTGCCTAAGAGAAATTAACACAGTTAAGTGTATCTTGCCTCTTGCCTTGCTTTGATTTTGTCATTTTAAAATACTACTTCAAATTTATATAATTTTAACTTTGAAAGTTGAAAAATGTTGAATACTTCTAAAAAAAAGTTGAAAAATGTTAATCAAACAACCCCCAATTTGTATAGTTTTAGCTATATTCATTAAATCGGTAATTCAAAACATTCGACATGCAATTAAGAATCAAACAAGGTTTTTTTGGTTAACCAGAAAGTTCTGAATTCGAGCTTGTGGGTCGTGACCAACAATTAATTATTTTTTATTTGGCGTTACGCTTTACTCATCTCTCTGAAACGAATCGAACTAGAAATGCATGGTTCAACTTTCTTTGAAAAAACGAACCAACACCACTTGTTCACCACACCACACACTTGATAAAAATATACATAATCCTTACACAAAAATATACATAATGTTCATTGGTGGGTGAGATAGATCAACTATCACGATCCTCATAATTTTTTTTTTTTACGGTGTTTAGATTAATTATAAACCATGTTAAAACAACACATGTTTTCATGAACATCTATGTTTCTGATTAGAAAAGATTTGGCTGGTCTAAAAAGGCATAGTGATAGTTGCAATAACTAGAATAAAACTTTCGGTTATAATCAGGGCCAGCCCATATATTTTGAGGCCTAAAGCAAAATTATAAAATTGGTTCACATAAAATAAAAGTTTTCACTAATATATATTCTGAATTTTTAAATAAAATATGACACTTTGAATTAAAATACATGAAGAATTTTTCTAGTTTTTGAATTAGATATTCTTAATTTTTGTCATTTGGTTTAGCCATTATATTTATAAATTTGTTGTTACAATTTAGTTATGAGTTAAATTATCATTTTAAATCTTATGATCTGCAATCTAAAAAAGAAGAAGAATAGAATGTGATATGGTGAGTCAGTAATCATCTTTTTGAGTTAAATGAGTCAGTAATCTTATGGAATTGTGATTAGCGAAGGAGTGACATCAAATTGTACCTTCTAGGGCGATTTGAAATCAATAAGTTCCCTAGTTTTGTCTCCAAGTAAGATTGAATCGTGTTTTCGTTTAGAGGGTATAAGAACCGAATTATGATTGAATCTAGCCATTCATGTATAATTTCCCTATAAAGTATTAGAACTGGTTTAAGATAAAATTATAAAATGGAGAACTAAAATCTAGGGTTTCAATGAGACTTCTAACAAGTTTGGCTATCAACATGCTTGGACAGCGTATGCCTCTCCCGTACACTATAGCTACTTATAAAAAGACAGAGTCAAAAACTATTTAAGTTTTTATATTTAGCTTTAATCGATCTCTTCCTCATCATGGCACAAGAGAGTGAGGCACTTTTGCACACCAACACGGCGCTGATGATCAGCAAGATCACTAACCATGGTCTAATTTCTCTCACGATTGATAACTACCTAACTATGGTATATCCTTTCTTTGATGTTACTGCATTGTATTTATACAGGCGGGTGAATGAGAGGGATAAGAGAAGTGTGAGGAACTAAGCTTTCTATATATATAGAGATGCGAAGAAGCCATGTATTTTTTTTTTGAACAAGGTTTCGAAGAAGCCATGTTTCTACACACTTTTTGCTCACCATCCACTTGTTTTACATCACATGTTTGTTCTATGATGAAATGTTGGAAAACAAAACAATGCAGTAACATCACAATAAAATATGAAAATTTTAAGTTGTGCATCTGAGTGTTTTCCTTCCTGAGATCTGAGACTTCTCAAGGCTAAGCTCCTCCTTCCGCACCAAAAGTTTCTAGAACAATTTGTTTCTAGCCTCTGGTTACTAGGCTTTAGCCAATAACATCTAAATGCGCTTGAACCATAAATATTGAACTATAAGATTGGGAGGGGCCGCGCGAACGCAGGCCCCCACTGCCACAAATAATGACGCAGGCTCTCCCACTTGGGGAGATCTTAAGCTAAGCGCCCCTCCTTAGTGTGCAATGGAGATCACTAGCCTAGACCACTCGTCTTCTTGATCAAGAGTCGACCCCGTCCAGGTAAGTATCTATTTCGGACCGACCTTGGTCTTTTTTTATACTATGCCAAAGACGAGTGTCTTGTTGTAAAAGTTCCGATGTGGGAGAAGTAAACATTATCTCTACTAGACTACCACTACTTACTAAAAGGCAGGGTTTGTTTATTTATTTATTGGGTCCTTCTTTAACTATGTGGCCCAAAGAGAACCCATTTGAGATTTGATTATTCTAGCCGAATATGCTAAATCATTTTTATTTTTGTTGTTTTTGGTTCAATTAATTTTGATTTTTGTTGTTTTTTTCTTCAAAATCAATTAAATTAAACAAACATTTAAGCACGTTTTATTTAATTAACCTCTGTGAACTGTTCTGTTAATGGAGCTAATTGTTCTGTCGAGAATTCCGGCGGTGCAAAGACGAATGGTAGTGTTAGTGTTAACAAGATTAATTAATTTGATGGTTTGAGTGTTAGTGTTATACTTTTGAAGTTTAAAGTGCTAATTTTTGTCACTTTTATGGTTTAAAATGAGATTAACCCTAAGATCATTTGAGAGTTTTTTTCATTTTTGGGTGGGTCTCACAACTATATGAGATAGACCACTCGATATAATAATAATTATTTCTACATTTTTGTTTGTGAGAGATTTTGGTGAGAATATGGTTTCACTTCTGGTAAACTAATTAAACCTTCAGAATAAACTAGTAAACACGGCTAGGAAACACTGTTAAAAACAAAAACAAAAAAAGAAGAAAGGAGAAGATACTTCCTTTTTGTATATTCGGACAAGTTATTAAGGGATATTTGATGTAATCAATTCAAGGACGTTGAGGAGATGGTCGGAGAAGAGTTGGAGATGCCGCTCCCTTACGTGCACGTGACATTCGCCGACTGCGGTCAGATTCTTCCTTGTGGTTCTGTGGTAACTTTTTTTTTTGTCGTTTTCGTGTGTTTTTGGTCTTAATTAGCTGCATAGAAAGAAATCTTCAAGGTATTGCTTCTACAGAAACAAATCCCAAAATCTGTTTTGATGATGAAGCTTGTTCGAGCTTTGATTATATATTTGCGGAAATGAGAGCTTTATAGATATGGTTCCGTTTTGTTTTGTTATCATCTATCATCTGCATCATAGATAGATACTGTTTCGCATGCTTTTTGCCCCGTTATTGAGCTTTCTGCTTTAATTTTGATATATAGTTCATCACAAGATTTTGCTTTCTTTGTAAATGGTGGTAAGTCATCAACACCCATATGCGTTTGATTAGTTATTTAGGATAATCGTTTGTGGCCAAAGCTTGTAAATGGTGGTAAGTGTAAGCAATATGTATAGAAAGTAGATATTCTGTAATTATTAGTTTCCTAAATACTCATGTACGCTCTGCTACATATACTGTATTAGGTATCATCTAATGTATTCATCCCGCATAATCTCCTACATGGTATCAGAGCTGTAACGATACCTAAAAACCTAAACACTTTTTCTTTCCCAGCCGCCACCCTCCTTGTTCAAATACAATCATCCCTAGCCAAAAATGTCCTCCCCTTCAGCAAACTCTACCGAGACTATTATTGTCTCCAATACAACTACACTACTCAACGTCAATATGACCAATGTCACGAAGCTTACTGTTTCAAACTTCATCATGTGGAGCCGCCAGGTTCATGCTCTCATTGATGGTTATGATCTCGCCGGTTACATTGACGGATCTGTCATTGTACCACCGCCTACAATCACCACCAATGGTGTGGTCACTCCGAACACGGCTTACAGCCTCTGGAAACGCCATGATCGGCTGATCTACAGCGCTCTTCTTGGTGCCATCACCACCACGGTTCAGTCCCTTCTCTCAACAGCTAACACGGCGGCTTCTTGGTGCCATCACCACCACGGTTCAGTCCCTTCTCTCAACAGCTAACACGGCGGCTGAGATCTGGACAATTCTGTCATCCACCTATGCAAAACCAAGCCGAGGTCACATCAAACAAGTCAAAAAACAAATCAAAACATGGAAGAAAGGTACCAAGTCCATTGATGAATACCTTCAAGGCCTTACTACTCGCTTTGATCAATTAGCACTTCTCGGGAAGGCTATTGAACATGAGGATCAGATTGAAGCTGTACTTGAAGGGCTTCCTGAAGACTACAAAACTGTCGTCGATCAACTCGAAGGCCGTGACTCTTCCCCACATCTCACTGAAGTTCATGAAAAGCTACTGAATCATGAAGCGAAACTTCTGCTAGCTGCTGAAACATCGAGTGTGACAATTCCTGTTACAGCAAATGCGGCTCAATATCGTGGCAATAACAACAACAATGGTTATCGTCACCAGCACACGTCCAAAGATAAAGGGAGTCATACCTCGCAGCGGCAACAATATGTCACTCCCAGACATAATCAATATCCCTCACGGGGGTACCAAGGCAGATGCCAGATCTGCGGAGTTCATGGGAACAGTGCAAGGACGTGTTCACAGCTCCATAGCTCCAACAGTGGCTTCCCAAACCAGACTAGAGGATATGCCCCGTGGCAACCACGTGCAAATATGGTTACCGCTCCATCATATGATGACACCAACTGGCTACTCGATAGTGGAGTCACTCACCACATCACTTCGGATCTCAACAATCTCGCATATCATCAGCCCTACAATGGTGGTGAAGATGTGACCATAGCTGATGGCTCTGGCTTACACATTGCACAAACGGGTTCCACCTTCCTCCCTACATCTACTCGTTCACTTGCTTTGAAAGATGTTCTTTGTGTTCCTGATATCAAGAAGAATTTAATATCAGTATATCGCATGTGTAATGCTAACCAAGTCTCGATGGAATTCTTTCCTGCACACTTTCAGGTGAAGGATCTCAGCACGGGGGTCCAATTGCTCCAAGGCAAGACGAGAAATGAGCTGTACGAGTGGCCAGTCACACTTGCCAAACCAGTGACATTCGCAGCGTCACAATCCTCCAAAACAGACCTTCCCTCATGGCATTCAAGACTTGGCCATCCAGCTTTACCTATCCTAAAAACCCTTGTTTCAAAGTTTCCTTTACCAATCTCAAATACTTTGCAAACACATTTATCTTGTTCCGATTGTCTTATCAATAAGAGCCATAAACTACCCTTTCATACAAATACGATTACTTCTACTCATCCTCTCCAATTCATCTATACTGATGTTTGGACATCACCTATTACGTCCATAGATAGCTTCAAGTATTACCTGGTACTTGTTGATCATCATACCCGATACACCTGGCTCTATCCATTGAGACAAAAGTCACAAGTCAAAGAAGTTTTCATTCAGTTCACTGCGCTGGTCGAGAACAGATTCAATCACAAGATAGGCACGCTATACTCTGACAATGGAGGTGAATTTATTGCCCTCCGACCATTCTTGCTGTCCAAAGGCATCACGCACTTGACAACACCACCGCATACTCCCGAGCATAACGAGATCTCCGAAAGAAAACATCGGCATATTGTGGAGACAGGCCTCACCCTTCTCAGCAAATCGTCAATGGCAATGCCAAAGGTGTATTGGAGTTACGCCTTTACAGCCGCTGTATACCTAATCAATCGGATGATCACACCGGCTCTTCTCAATGATTCACCATACCTACGGTTCTTTGGTGAAGTACCCAACTACTTAAAGCTTCGAGTATTCGGCTGTCGTTGCTTTCCATGGCTTCGGCCCTACGCAGCTCACAAGCTAGACAATCGGTCACTGCAATGCGTTTTCCTTGGTTACTCCCTCACCCAGAGTGCATACTTATGCTTGGAAACTGGATCAGGGCGGATCTATACATCGCGCCATGTGCAATTTGTCGAAACAAGTTTTTCGTTTGCTTCTGCGTTGGGGATCTCGTCGCTTGCTCCCGAATCAAATTTCCCGGTCTCGAATCAACCTCCGGTCATGCAAGTCCCACATCGGTCACTCGTATACGTCATCTACCCCGTCTGCAGATCCTCACCCGTCGTCGGCGTCTCAGCAATCGCCCCATCTGTCTCCGACAAATCAGAGTCCGTCGTCTCCCTCAACGTCTGCAACAAATGCACACGATCTGGGCTCCTCCAATGCACTTTCCAGCCCAATACAATCCCAAGGCCCAATAACTTCTACAACAAACACAAGCCCAACTACCTCCTCAAATATAAGCCCACCTACTACAAACCCAACATCGACTTCTTCTTCCTCACCAAACACCACACCCACACTCTCAAACTCTCCGATTCCAAATCCACCACCCCCACCACCAAATCAACGCACAACTCGCACTCGTGCCCAAAATAATATTGTTAAACCAAACCCACGATATGCTCATTTCACTACCCCCAAACCAAAAATTTCCAAAACCGTTGCTGAGGCGTTGAGGGACCCCAATTGGCGCAATGCGATGTGTGCTGAGATCAATGCCCAGATTCGTAATGGCACTCATGAATTGGTTCCACCATCCCCGAATCAAAACATTGTTGGCTGTAAGTGGATTTTCACTCTCAAATATAACCTTGATGGTTCACTTGACAGGTACAAAGCACGGCTTGTTGCTCGTGGTTTTCATCAACAACATGGCCGTGACTTCACAGATACTTTTAGCCACGTCATCAAGTCCACAACAGTTCGCACGGTCCTTCAAGTTGCTGTCAGCAAAAATTGGAGTATCCGGCAACTTGATGTCAATAATGCCTTCCTCCAGGGCCGACTCCATGATGAGGTATACGTTGCTCAACCACCTGGCTTCATTGATCATGATCGACCACACTACGTTTGTCAATTGAAGAAAGCTCTGTATGGTCTAAAACAGGCGCCTAGGGCCTGGTATCAAGAACTTAGAAATCACTTGTTACATCTTGGGTTCGTTAATTCAGTTGCTGACACATCTCTTTTCATCAAACGACTTGGTCCGCAAATAGTCTATATACTAGTCTACGTTGATGACATGCTAATAACAGGAAGTAGCACAGCTATTGTCAGCCAGATCATCTCATCTCTGGCCGCCAGAGTCTCGCTTAAGGATCTCGGAGAATTACGGTACTTCCTAGGGATTGAAGCAACTCGTACTTCCACTGGCCTCCACCTGATGCAGCAGAAGTACATTGTTGATCTGCTCACCAAGACACGCATGATGAATGCGAAACCAGTGTCTTCGCCAATGTCACCAACACCAAAAATCTCCATTCACTCTGGCACGGCATTAGATGATCCAAGGGAATATCGAACTATCTTGGGCAGTCTCCAATATCTGTCTTTCACTCGTCCCGGCATCGCGTTTGCCGTCAACCGTCTGTCTCAGTTTATGCACAAGCCAACAGATGAACATTGGAATGCGGTAAAACGTATTCTCAGATACTTGGCCGGCACTCAGTCCCATGGTATTTTCTTTCGCTCCAACTCTCCTATCACACTCCATGGTTTCTCTGATGCTGATTGGGCAGGCGATACGGACGATTTTGTTTCCACAAATGCTTATATCATGTATATTGGTGGAACCCCTGTCTCATGGTCTTCAAAGAAACAGACAGGTGTGGCACGATCTTCAACTGAGGCCGAATATCGAGCAGTAGCCAATACAGCCTCGGAAATACGGTGGATTTCATCCTTACTCACGGAACTTGGAATCCACTTGCCATGTGCACCGGTCATTTACTGTGATAACATAGGAGCAACACACTTATCTGCCAATCCTGTCTTCCATTCTCGCATGAAGCATCTAGCTCTCGACTTCCACTTCATTCGCGACAATGTACAGGCTGGAACTCTGCGCGTAGCTCATGTCTCTACTCGTGATCAACTTGCAGACCCGCTCACAAAAGCTCTACCAAGGCCACGTTTTCAGGAACTAATGTCCAAGATTGGAGTTCGACAACTACCTCCATCTTGAGGGGGCGTGTAGGCAATATGTATAGAAAGTAGATATTCTGTAATTATTAGTTTCCTAAATATTCATGTACGCTCTGTTACATATACTGTATTAGGTATCATCAAATGTATTCATTCAGCATAATCTCCTACAGTAAGTCATCAACACCCATAGATAGATAGTGTGCTTTTTTTTTTCTTTTTTTCTTAACATGTACATGTTCTTATTTAGAATCGTTGTCATCCTTGGCTGAAAAAACCATTCCAGTTTAAGCTAGAATTACATCTTGAGTTTATGACGCTCAAATACCTGCATTCACAGAATCATCGTGTAAATTCCACATATCTTACAACTATAAAACAATTCTAATTCATTTATGCGCCCTTCAAAACATACACATCATTCAAAATGTTCCCATCTTTGAAGTTAATTCCATCCTTACAACAAAGTGACTATCATGAATACATAGACCAGGCACTTAAAAGCCACAAAAGGCTTATAACTTTCCCCTATTGATGCAACGATAACTGAAAGATCTGTTCAGGACAGAACACTAAACATATCCCTACTTCACACTGACCCAAAATTAAACAGTGGTATACCATACTATATTGCTATTCTATAAGAAAAATTAAACAGTGGTATAAGTGTGTAACAGCTCTAGTTATTAGAAATGGGAGATAATAGTTTCATCAATAATCCAATATTAATATGTTTTAGGTTATAGTCAATGAGTAAAGACTATATTTTAGCTAGGCTCACCCACTACAAGAATATGTTCACATAGTTACAAATTTTGTTACAAAAATAAATTGTAGCTAAATTTTGTTACATATAGCGAGAAATTGTTACAATTAAAATTTAATGATAAATTGTAGCAAATTTGTTACTTTTTGTAGAAATTTTGCAACTATTTGCGAGAAAGTTTTAGTAGTGGCAAATTTATTTCAAAACAACACAAAATATCCGTAGCAAAATTGGTAACAAATATGTTTGTAACGTTTTGTAGATAATTAATTACTGTTTGCGACAAAGTTTTTTGTCGTGGCAAAACTGTTTTAAAAAACGACAAAAATTTTTGTAACAAAGTTGGTTACAAAATTTAGTTGTAACACTTACGTTTTTGTTTATTAGTTTGTGTGTCGTTTTTATGTTTTATTTAATTAGTGTGTGTTGTTTTTTACTAAACATTGTGTAGTTTTAAAAGAGAAGGTGAAAAACCCTATCGTTGAAAAAAAAAAAATCTATTCTCTCTTTCACGTCACTCTCGATCTCTACGCGGAGGCCAAATCGACTCTCCCCCATCTCTGCAAATCGACTCTCCCTCTCTACAAATCGACTCTTACAAATCGAATCTCTCTATTTGTACCTCGACCTGTTTTTGTCTCTCTTGGCATGTTTCTGTCTCTCTGTCTCTTTGTTTCTCTCTTATATAGTCCCGAAACCCAGGACTACCGACAAGACTCTTTAAGAAAAATTAAACAGTGGTATAAGTGTGTAACAGCTCTAGTTATTAGAAATGGGAGATAATAGTTTCATCAATAATTCAATATTAATATGTTTTAGGTTATAGTCAATGAGTAAAGACTATATTTTAGCTACGCTCACCGTTTGGGGAGCAATGAAATTAAATTAGATTCGATCTTAATTCGGTTCTTATACCCTCTAAACCAAAACTAGATTCAATCTTACTTGGAGAGAAAATTAGGGAACTTATTGATTTCACCCAAGAAGGTACAGTTTCATTGTCACTAATCACAATTCCATTAGATTACCGACTCCTTTAACCAACAAAAATAAAGATGATTACTGACTCACCATATCTCATTATATTCTTCTTCTTTTTTTACATTACATATCTCAAGATTTAAAATGATAAAAAAAAAATGAGAGAAAAAACACTCATTTCTCAAACAACACACAAAAGCTTTCTTCTTACGTAACCTTCAAGCCCTAAAATCACTCAATCGAAGAAGAAGAAGAGTAAAGCAGAGAAGAAGCAGAGAAACTCGTGTTGTTACTCTTCACAAATCTCTCCTCTCGTCTCATCTCTTTAGAAGACGAAGCTGCAGCCGCCGTCATCTCATCCTTACGATCTTCTTCCTGCGTTTTTGTTTTGGGTGGAGGAGATTTCTTGAGAAGCAAGTCAACTTTCGCATACTCCTCACGCTCTTGCTTGATCTCCTTGAGCATAGCCGCAACGTCTTTCATGGTTGGTCTCTCGTCTGGGGACGAGTTCACGCATAGAAGAGCAGTGCCCAACACTTGCATCATCTCATCGGCTTCAGACTCGGTTCTTGATCTCAAGCTCGAGTCAAGAACTTCAAGACTACCTCTGTTCTGCCTCACCCAATCCACTAAGTGAATCCCTTCTGGTACCGTCGGATCTATTGGCTGTTTCCCAGTTAACACTTCAAGAACCACCACGCCGTAGCTATATACATCACTCTTCTCTGTAATCTTCATGCTGTAACCGTACTCTGTAGTAACACAGAACCGGTTTAAGATAAAATCATAAAATGGAGAACTAAAATTTTGGGTTTCTATGAGACTTCTAAATTCTAACATAATAGAACATACCCCTGGAGCAATGTAACCATAAGATCCAGCAACGGTATTAGAACACCGACCAATGTCACCTTCATCAACAAGTTTGGCTAAACCGAAATCCGCGATGTAAGGCTCAAAATCAAGACCGATCAGAATGTTGTTGGCCTTGATATCGCGATGAACAATCGGTGGGAGACAATCATGGTGTAAATAAGCTAAACCTTGAGCTGCACCGAGCAAGATTCTGTATCTAAGATCCCAATCAAGCGACGAGACTCGTCTCTCGTGAAGCAAACTCCCTAAGCTCCCATTAGGCATGTAATCGTACATCAAAAGCCTCGTGTTTCTGTTCCAACAACATCCGAGAAACCGAACTATGTTCTTGTGTCTGATCGTCCCAAGTGTCTTAACTTCTGCTGAAAACGAATCACTCACGTTTTTGTTGCTCTTCTCGTCGTTACCACCGTTAACCATAGCCGGCCAAAGCTTCTTCACGGCTATAACCTCACCGTTGTCCACGTCAGCGCGGTAAACTACCCCTGAACATCCTTTACCAATCACATTTGGCTCAACTAAACATCTTATGATCTGATCTACTGAGAAATTCAGCTTCTGAAACGGTGTGAACTGCCATTTATATGTTTCTCCAAGCTCTGAATCTCCTTGGTTTTCGATGTTCCTCCTCGCTCGGATAACCGCAACCGCGCCAAGAATCATCAAAAAAACTGTTAACGTGATCAAAAGCGCGAGTGCTAACCTGAGGTTTCTTGTACGGGAAGAATCACTACCATCCGCAAGCCCATTGCCGTTTCCATAGGTGAGAAAGCAAGAATCTTGAGTTGTAGAAGAACAGAGTCTTTTGTTTCCTTGGAGATCTTGAGGAGGTAATTGTCTGAAAAGCTTGTTGTCTGGAAGATAACCAGAGAAGCTGTTGTAAGAGATGTTAAGAGAGGCGAGATTCTCGATATTAGCGAGTGGAGCAAGATCTCCTTCGAGCATGTTGTGTGAGAGATCAAGAATCGAGAGCTTGTTGAGAGACGAGATCCTCTGAGGAATCTTCCCCGTGAGTCTATTACTACTCAGGTTCAACGCGATTTCAAGATTCTCGATATCTCCAAGCTCTGAAGGAATCTCACCAGAGAGCTCGTTGCTTCCGAGATCAAGAAGCTGAAGCCCTGAACACATCCCTAGAGAAGTAGGTATCGATCCAGAGAACAAATTCTTGCTCAAGATCAGCTTGTTCAGTGACACAAGCCTTCCAAAACTCGCCGGAATCTTGCCCGAAAACCGGTTAACAGAAACATCAAGAACCTGTAAACCGGATAGAGAAGAAACCGGATTAGGCAAAGAGCCTTCAAGAGAGTTGTTACTAAGATCAATCATATGTAACTCCGAGCAGCTTCCGATCTCATCAGGAACCTTCCCGTGTAACCTATTGCTCGAAAAATCAAGAAAATTTAGCTTTTTGAGTGACCCAATACCCGAAGGTATCTCTCCTGTGATCCTGTTGTAACCTAGCCTCAATCTCACCAAAGAGCTGCAATTACCAATCTCTTGAGGTATAAAACCAGATAGAGAGTTTGAGAAAAAGAGGAGCTTCGTGAGGTTCCTTAGCATAAACAAACCGGAAGGGATCGTTCCGGTTAACGAATTACGCGATAAATCCAACGCTTGTAGATCGGTACAGTCTGCTAAACCAGGAGGAATGCTTCCTTCTAGCTGATTAGACCAAGCGAAGAACAGAGTAAGCTTTGTGAGTGTTCCAAACTCAGACGGAATCAAGCCAGAGATCTGATTCTTATCGAGCTGTAACTGAACAAGACTCGAGCAATTCGAGATCGTCGTTGGTATCGAACCGGAGAATTTGTTGTCGCTGATCATAAACTCTTCAAGAAAAGACAAACGACCAATGGAGATAGGAATCGAACCAGAGAGCAGATTAAGAGACAAATCTATCATCTTGAGGTTGCTGCAGTTTCCGATTTCTTCAGGGATACCACCAACGAGACTGTTCTGCCATAGAAACAGCTGTTCGAGTTTACTGAGCTTTCCGATTTCTCGAGGGATCGAACCAGACAAGCTATTCTCGTACAAGAAGATATCCACAAGCTCAGAGCAATTCCCTAAATCTGAAGGAATCTCTCCGCTTATCATTGTTGTGTAAATCGAGAGTGTTTGTAGCTTCTTGAGCTTACCTAAAGAGGAAGGTAAACTACCGGAGACGCTCGTTTCGGCTAGACCAAGAACTGTTAGGTTGGAACAATCTCCGATCTCCGGTGGGATTTTGCCGGAGATTTCTTTGTTTCCTCCGATTCTTATCACTTCGAGACCAGAGAGCTTCCCTAGCTCCGGCGGGATACTTCCGGTGAGAAGATTATCGAAGAGGATTAGGTTCTTGAGTCTAGAACATTTGCTGATTTCCGGTGGGATTTTCCCGGTGAGCTGGTTAGAGTTGAGGATTAGGGTTTCTATGTTACGAAGCTTGCTTAGACTCCAAGGAATCTCGCCCACTAGACCGTTAGAGCTAAGGTCGAGAACCGTGAGACCGAGGCAGTCGCCGAGACTCTCCGGTAAAGTTCCGGTGATATTAGCACCGGAGATGGTGAGTTTCTTGAGAGAACGAAATTCCGGGAGATTCTTCGGCAAGGAGAGCTCGATTTGAACAGATTGAATGTCGATTTCGGAGACGAAACCGTGAGGAGAACATGTTATAAAGGTCCAGTTTTTGCAAGGAGTGTTGTCGATGGAGTTCCAGTTGAAGAGAGAAAGAGATAAAGGTGTAGGGGAAGAAGAGTGGAGCCATGAGTAGAGGATAGAAGCTTCCGTGTTTTGCTCTGCATCAGAGAGGGAGAAACAGAGGATGAAGAAGAAGAAAGAGAAGAGAAATAAAGAAGAAGAAGAAGAGATTAAGGAATGAAGAGACATTTGCCTCAAAATCCGAAAAGAAGTTTAAAATCTCGGGTTTGGTCCCATTTAGGGTTTGGTGCCTCTTCTCTCTATCTCTGTGCTCTCTCTCTCTCGAAATCTGTTTCTTGCTTGATTTAAACTCAAGCTTAGGAAGAGAACACAGAGGAGGGTTTAAGTTCTTCTAATACTTGTATTCGTTTTTTTCTGTATATTTATTTATTAGGAAACAAAAAAATGGTATGGCGATTTAAGAGAGGGAGAAAGAGTACAAATTAGGAAAAATAGGGAAACACAATGCATTGAGATCAACAAAACTGCACCACCCCACCTCTTTGCCACCTCACCTATTATGCCCTATCTCTTCTTTACTATTTTAATACTATTCATTATTTTTATTTATTTGTATACAAAACTATTCATTATTATATCATTCATTTATACAGTTTTGTGTTATATGAACTGAACCCCAAATCATGATTTGTTATATTTATGGGTAGATAATTAGATGTAGTTTATTTTACTGTTGGAGTTTGTTTTTCTCTATCAAATTTCAGTAAACGAGTGCGTTTGCTCAAACCCCGAGTAAGTGGTTGAATTGATTCATTTTTATTCCTTTTCTTTTACTTGAGTATATTTTATTCCTTTTATTTTTACTTGTGTATATTTTAATACTACTGCTGTATATGCTGACTACTTTTGTTATTTGTATTTGTTATCTTGTTGACTGCAAGAAATAAATTTTTTTTTATCTTGTTGACTGCAAGTATAAAACTTCGGACAGATGTAATCTTAAGAGAAAAAGGTTAGTCTAGTAAGTAAGCAGTAGGCAGAGAAGGCATGGTCAAGCCTGTATTACACACACAAACACATATAGTCGTCTTAAGATCATTAGAGAATTTTCATCAGGGTATTTAAGAAGGGTCTTTAAACATTAAAAAATTAAAAAAAAAATAAAAAGGGAGAGGAGAGACTTCTAAGCATATACTTCTTTCTCATTGGTTCAATTCTATTTATATTTAAAATTTAATTAAATTATTAACTTATATTAATAAACTATATTTAAGATACTTGTTTGAGAAACTTAACCGATGGAGATGGTCTTAGTTACTAGTTACTCACTACAAAAAAAAGAGATGTATTGTATCATTTATTATATATTTTTGCATTACTTATAATTGATGCAAATGAATCTTACATCACTTAGAAAAGTGACTCTGTTTGTGGTGATGCAAATAATTAACATCAGTTAGCTATCAACCTATGCAAATATATTTTATTTTTGCATCGATTGTTATAATTGATTTCAATATGTGTCAATTACAAAAAACTGATGTTATCTTTTACATCAATTTTTAAAAGTGACGTTAGTATTTGTGACGATTATAATAATTGATGTTAAAATTATAAATAACTAATTGATGTTAAGCCATGTATATTTGTTTCATTTATAAATAACTAATTCAAAATAGTATCACTTAGTTTTATGATACAATTTAAGTGATACAATCTACTTTTTTTTTGTAGTGACTGTACAAAAATTACAAGTTTGGATTGTATAGTGTTATATATCTATACTAAAATATACTGTTTTCTGTTTATATTTAACGATTTCCGACGGATCGAATCCGTCGGAAATCCGTCGGATTTAAAAAAAATTCATTAAAAAAATTCAATACGCGGCCAGAGGACGCGTCTTCTCGAAAAACACGAAATTCGTCGGAAATCCCTCGGAAATTTCCAACGGATTTCGAATATACCGATATTTGTTGCATGTGTTTCCATTGATTAGTCAACGCAGCACACGGATCGTTGAATTTGATCCGTCGGAATTCCGTCGGTAATTTCCGACGGATTTCCGACATAATGAACATTACCGACGACATTCCGACGGCTTTAGAGTATATTTAGGGTTTAGGGTTTCAAAAATGCAAAATTTGTTATTCAAACAATACTAAACATGTTGCATTAACAAAATATGTTGATTCTTAAAACAATTTGTTTTTCTTATTGTTTTAAAAAATAAAATACAACAAACATATAATTTTCCAAAACATTTACATTACTATATATTAACACTTATACTAACTCTTTAACCATATTTCAAATTTTTGTCTAAACATCAATAAATATGTATTAGATTACATTTAGATAAGATTGTACATTTGTTATCCATATAAAAAAGTTATTATAGGTTTGAAAAAATTGGAGTTAAACTTCATACCCTAAACCACAATTTAAAGAGGCCGACGGAAATTCGTCGGAAAAGATTTCCGACGGATTTGTCCGAATACATGTAAAATTATGTTCAAGTTCACATCCGTCGGAAATCCGTCGGTAATTTTCGACGGATTTCCGACGGCATCATTAAAAGGTGGCTTTGTGTATGAAGTTTTAACTCTAATTTTTTACAAATCATACTAAAGTTTACAAACGTATGATTCATATTTTTTTTGGTTTCTAATTCACAAATGTGTACTTTTAAATTTATAAAAATAAATGTTTACACAAGTTTATTACAATACAAGGATAAAAAAAACTACTCTGAATCTCCTGATTCTGATGAATCATCTGAAGACGCTGTATCAGATTCTTCTCCAAATTCTTCAATTTCTTCCTCTGAATCCTCAAATATTCTATCGTCCGCATCTACAGTGAAGTCAACTACGAGCTCGACTTCGAGGGAATGATCTATGGAAGCTAAAGCAACATTATTTTGTTGCAAAGGATCATTTTCAGATATCCCATAAACTCTACCTCTCGGGTTAATCGGTGTCACTGTAATCCATGAGTCTTGCTTGTTTTTAACTCGAGGATAGGGAATATAGCATACCTATATACCATAAAAATTAAATATTAACAAAACCATGTAAATGAAAAATTAATTATATCTCTAAAAGATTAAAAAATTAATAAAACTAACCTGGTCTGCTTGTGAAGCAAGAATGAATGGATCATATGTCTGCAGTCGTCTTCTTCCATGTACTGATGTAACACCATATTGGTCGTGTCGCACACCACTTTCATCTAATGGGTCGTACCAATCGCATAAGAATGCAACGCATCTCAAGTCCAACATTCCAGGATAATGAACTTCTAAAATCTCGCGAAGGGCACCATAGTATACAAGATCACCGGATTGAGTGGATACATCGTAATCAAAAGTCGGCATGCTCCTATCATCTCAAAGAATCTTAAAAGCGTAACCCCGGGTGCAATACATCATATGTGACCGAGCGGCCGTTAGTGAAAATTGCACTAACTCTTCTAACCACGTGGAAAATAAATGACCTTCAGAGGACTTTGTCGTAACCTGCATAAATGAGTTCGTAATAATTAAAACATTTATTTTACATATATATGTTAATTTAGATCAAATAATTAGTTCTACACTTACATAATATCGCAACCAATGTCCAAAATCTTCTTGTTTTAGCTTCATAAGCTCTTCCTCGATTTTCTGTGGATGATTATAACGCATTTGAGCCATATATATCCTATGAAAGTAAACAACACACGTTATATATATTATATAAATGACATGACCAATTATTTCGGAATATATGTGAAGATCAAATATTCAATGGGCTCGGTTTAATACCTCTCATATTCTTTAACTTCGTCGCAGTTTGTGAGAATATACATATGCAAATGATTATGCTCAACGGCTGACAACTTTCGCTTCTTCACCTTTCCACTAAGTCTTCCAATCTAGGAGAAAATATTAGGAACATAGACCGGATATAATGGTCTCTCGCCTCCGTCATCATGTCGAGCGGGTCTTCGACTCTTTGTTTTAACTTGTGTTGGAAAGTAGAACTCCGCAAAATTATAGGTTTCTTCATTGATGCTCTGCGCGACAATAGAACCCTCGACTCTGCTTAAATTTTTCACCTTCTTCTCGAGATGAAACATATACCGCTCGAAAGGATACATCCAACAATACTGAACAGGCCCCCCAAGTTCTGCTTCTCGAGGTAGATGAATTGGTAGATGTTCCATAACATAAAAGAAGGAGGGCGGAAATATCTTTTCTAGATTGCAAAGTATTACGGGTATTCTGTCCGTCAGGTTTTGGATACCGTCTATTGTAAGAGATCGCGCGGATATATCTCGTAAAAATGAACCAATCCCTGCAAAGTTTACATTAAGGAGAAATATATTATGAAATGATCGATTTAAAACTAATATTAATGAAATTCTTGAATAAAATATATAAGATATTTAATTGTTAATTGTACCTGCAATTGCTTCATGGACATTACGTGGTAAAAGACCGGCAAAAGCAAATGGAAGGAGAAGCTGCATCACAACATGACTTTTCATTCTAGAAAACTTTCCTTCTCCACGATCAATGCAGTTACGAAGATTAGATGAGTATCCATCCGGAAATTTAACTCTATCGGCAATCCAGTCAAAAAACACATCATTTGAAGGTGCATCCAATCGAAAAGCAGGGACCGGGGCCTTCCCATTAGCTGAAATATGTAGCGCCCTACGAGAACAAAATTCTGGCAAGTCCAATCTAGACTTTACGTTGTCCTTTGTCTTCCCTTGGACATTGAGAACGGTGTTCATTATGTTCTCGAAAAAATTCTTCTCAATGTGCATCACATCTAGATTATGCCTCAATAAATGGTCCTTCCAATAAGGAAAGTCCCAAAAATACTCTTCTTGTGCCAATTATGTAGGTCGCCACAAGCATTCACATGATAATGCCCGTTACCACCACATTCAACGGTCCTCTCTGCACCAAAATCTCTGAACTGAGTCAACGTATAATTTCCATCTAACTGAGGAGGTGGACCCTCAAATACTCGACGGTTCTTCCTAAATAACGTCGTACTCCGACGATAAATATGGTCGCTTGGAAGAAATCGCCTATGACAATCAAACCAACACGTTTTTCTTCCGTGCTTCAATTGGAATGCATATGTGTTATCTTGACAAGAAGGGCATGCTAATCTTCCATGCATTGTCCATCCAGATAACATGCCATATGCCGGAAAATCGCTAATAGTCCACATAAGTACCGACCGCATGAGAAAGTTCTGCTGACAAGAAACATCAAACGTCTCAACACCATGCTCTCATAACATTTGCAGCTCATAAATCAATGGTTGGAGAAACACATCAAGTGATCTCTTTGGATGCTCTGGTCCAGGAACAAGAATGCTAAGGAACAAGAACTCTCGTCTCATGCACAAAGTTTGCGGTAAATTGTAAGGTGTAACAATTACCGGCCACAATGAATATTGCCTCCCATGCTTTCCAAAAGGATTGAAACCATCAGTACATAATCCAAGGTAGACGTTCCTTGCCTCATACGCAAAACTCGGATATACATATTGAAAATGTTTCCATCTGTTGTAAGGTGTATCAATTTTTCCATCTGTTGTGTTATGCTCTGCATGCCATCTCATTGCCCCAGCTGTGCGCTCTGATTGATATAACCTCTTCAATCTCTCAGTTAATGGCAAATACCACATTCGTTTATGTGGGACTGGAACTCTTCCACTTGTTTCCTTATACCGAGGTTTCCGACAAAATCGACATGTCGAACGGTTTTCATCCTCTCTCCAGTAGAGCATACAGTTGTCGATGCACACATCTATCATTTGATAGGGCAATGCAAGGCCACCAACAAGTTTCTGTATCGCATAGTACGATTCAGGTGCAAGATTATCTTCAAACAAAATATATTTCACAAAATCTGCGATTGCATCCACACACTCCTCACTCAAATTGAAATCCGTCTTTATACCCATCATCCTAGTTGCAGCTGATAAAGGGGAATGTCCCTTTCAACAACCATTATATAACTGATGTTTAGCAGCGTCTAACATATCAAAGAACCTCCGAGCTTCTAAGTTAGGTTCTTCACCTCTATCTCCATACTCAGCAATCGATGGTATACTTTCACGAAACGCATCATTCACCATCTGAACATGACCTACAGTTTCTACCTGATCCGTTCTAGGTTCCTCTAAACTATCTCCAACAAATTGTTCACTAGTACTAGCAATATCTACCATTGTATCATTTTCTCCATGATAATAACAAATCTTGTAACCCGCCACAAATCCATTACAATACAGGTGTGACCATACTTCCCTTATCACGATGAATCTACGATTCTGACACTTTATACAAGGACAATAAATTTTACCGAATTTTTTTGCTTTCGGCTGCATCGTCGCTAATCCCATGAATTCTTGCAAACCTTCTTTGTACTCTTCCGTGATAAGACCCGTTGCCGGAATTTGATGAGACTTATCCATCCATGATCGAAAATAATTATAAGGATCTGAAGAAGACATTTTTCAATATTTTAGATGAGATATTTTTTCTTTTGTTGTTCTTCTAGTGAATGAGAGAATGGGGACTTGCATTTATAGGAAAATATATGCACATTCCGACGGAATTCCCACGGATTTCCGACGGATTTCTGATTTAATTCCAACGGCTACATAACGGCTATAATATTCAAACGGCTATTAAATCCGTCGGAAATCTGTCGAAAACTTTTTACGAATTTCCGACGGATATGATTCCGTCGGTAATTTCCGACGGAATCATATTTTGTCACAATATGGTCACAATTCCGTCGGAATGAATCAACGGATATTTTCTATCGAAAAACCGTCGGAAATTCCCGACGAAATTCCGACGGAATCATGTCCGTCGAAAATTACCGACGGATTTCCGACGGTTTATTACTTTGTCACAATTTCGTCACAATTCCATCGGAAATTTCCGACGGATAATTTTTCGTCGAAACTTCCGTCGGAAATTGCCTTGTTTTCTTGTAGTGACTATATTATTTTTCATTATTTAGATTGAAGAGATTAATCCAAAATATTATCGAGTCACTCCGAGGCCAAAATAGAAAAAACAGACTATAACGTCATTCCATATTACGCACACGGCACACCGAAAATCAAGATTAGGTAATGACGTAATGTTTGAGTTTTTTAGTTGTTCTTGTTCGTGTGTTCACAACTAATTTCGTTTATGTAAATTAACATGAGAAATTGAGAATCCTTTGAAATAAGGGGACTAGACTTGAACACTTTGCTAGATCCAATGCATTTTTAACCATTTCTGAAAGTTAAATTGGTTATTTATATAAGGCCATATAATTGATCCTGAATACTATACGTATACAAATACAAATGAGAAATAAAACCCCCTAAAATATCGTGCTAATTATGTTTTCTTTCCGAATTTATACCATCTTATTTTTCTATTCATATTATAGGATGTAGATTGACTTCTATTTATTTTTCTTACATTCTATTTATATATGTAAAGTATAAATATTAGCAATTTTTAAAGCGTATAAATATAAAATAGTATTGACCAAAAAAGGTATGCGAGTTATGATAGAACGTCCTAAAAAAAGATTATAAAAATAATAAAGAAAATGTATGTAAATATATAAAAACCAAAATAATTAAGAAGGATTTACAAATCATACGAAGATAATAGAAAGATTAACTTACTGCAGTATCTAAGAAATTAATTAGTGATTGTGGCATCACTTTTCATAAAATGGGAAGATTAATAAGGGAGGTTAGCATCATTTCTCATTTTTTAAAAGATAATGAGATTATAGCATCTTTATTAACCCAATTAATAATAAGACTTGTGACTTAATTAATAAAGAAATGGAAAGAATAGCAAAGGATGGGTGTGGTTTAGGTTTAGTGTGGAGAGGACAAAACAATAATCCCTGATTTTGAGGATGCCTCACGTGACCACAACGAGCCTCACTCATTCTCACCTACCCTAAATCTAATCCTCCCTCTTATTATTATTACTTTTATTTTACTTTTAATCTTTTTTAACTCCCATTTAATTTTATTATTATTTCCCTTATATTTTAACTCTTTTTTACTCTTATATTAGCATAAGCATAAAATCATCCTTCTATTATTATTTCTCAAAATTACAAGTTTTATCCTATTTTGTTAATAGTTTAGTTATACTTGTGTATATGCGAAGTGTGAACTATAGCGTAGAGGAGTAACATATGTTTTATTAACCGGCACATGACAGACATTTAAGTCTTTTCTCTGTTAGTATACTTTTGAAAAGATTAAATAAATTAGGGGAAGTGCATAAATAATTAGCGCACCATGAGCCATTATTACAAGTAAACAAAGAAAATAAAGGAGAGAAAGACGGAAACGAGAAAAAAGTGTTAAACGGCGCAGTTTTAGAAATAAAGAAATAGTAAGTAAGAAGAAGTGGTGCCTTGTTTCAAGGGTCTTTGCCTCGGGAGACTCTTCTTCTGTGGAATCTCTCCATGGTTTTGTTTATTTTCCCCAAATGTTCTTTTCTTTTTAACGTTACCACTTACTCCCTCAGTTTTTAAATTTAAGTTGAGTAAAGTAGTTACAGATTATACTTAACTTTCTGTTTAAGATTATATAAACTGTTTTAGCATTTTGAAAACGACACGTACTGATTAACTTTTAAAGGAATCAATCAAACTTTGGATTCAATTGCGTGTATTTCTATTGTAAAAGAAGATAAGATATTGATGATTCTCATGGACCCCTAAGTTCAGTCCAGACCAGGTTAAGAGTTAGTGTGTGGGTGTACTTAGACCAATAAATTATTCTTGTAAGGACAAAATATAATGGGCTAATGATAGGCCCATATTAGAAGGGCCTAAGCCCACTAATTTGACAGTGTTAGTGTGTGTTGTATACTACTAATTTGACAATTTGTATGTTTAGTGATATATTAGAACAAATCAAATATAGTATTTTTAGCCACGCACATTATAAGCATTCAACTGTCTATCATAAAATGTATTCTTTCTACAATCACTAACTAAAAACCATTTTCAGAAGGGAGAGATCGATTAAAAATACGACCACATAAACCCCAAAACCGTAAGGGAAAACAGTAAGAGGAGTGGCTAATGATCAACGCTTCTTGTCCTTGCTCCTCGATCTTGTCAAGGAGAAGCAAGCCGAGGTTAATCAAATTCTCTACCATGGAAAATTAAAGAAAAAAAAAAAAAAAAGCTTTGCACACTTTGAAAAACGTGTGGAAGGGGTTAGGGATTTTTGAGAGAATGATATTACTAGCAAGGCTTGCCTCTTCTGCAGCCAAGTGCGCCAGCAGTAGAAGTGATTGAGTCAACCATGGAGGCTGGTTTAGCCGCTAAGCTCGAGGCACGTGCGTAGCTTGCTGATGCTCCTTCCCCTGACGGTATGAAAACCGCTCCATTCACTAGCAGGTCTCCTTCTGATCTCCAATTCCACTTCTTCCACTCACTCGTCTCTGTCTTCACCCTCTTTGTCACCTGTCCGGTTTCATCTTTCGAGATTAAAAACGCATTTTCTCTATTCAAGCAAAAGGCAAGAAGAGGGCGTTAAAGAATTGAACCTCCTTGGCCGAGCGGTTTTTGGGAGCAGCATATCTATTTCCTTGACTGTTTATAGTTGGGTTTGCGCTTCCTCCAATGGCATACATTTCCCAGTGTGTGTAATCGTTGTTAACTACATGGAAATACCCATGCCTGCATCTGCAATATAACCACATTCAATCTCAGCTAATCGTATACATGCCTCACTCAACAGATTTTGTGACATTGTAGATTTACCTTGGCATTCTCTGAATAAGTCCTTCTCCAAAATGGTTATACGCAATGGTCACTTGCATCAGCTTGTCTTGTGTGTGCGAGTCAGAGTGACCTAGCAACATAACCTGTTCATGACAAACAAAAATCAGAGCTTTACAACAACAGAACAAAAAGCAGCAGGCTTTAGCTTGTTTTGATTTTGACCTCGTTGTGGTGAGTGAAATGGTTATTGGAAATGGTAATGGCAGTGGAACCCATGACAACGTCAACAAGACCATCAGCACAGCTAGAGAGAGAGTTGTGGTCGATCCAGATATGACTCGACGCAAATATCGAAACGGCATCACCATCAGCCATCGTCCTCCACCCAGCGTAAGACGGCGCGCTTACCACCTTCGCGTTCCCGGTTCTCTTGCAATCGTGAATGTGAAGACCGTGAACGATGACGTTGGTTATACCCTGTATTGTTATGCAAGCGCCATTGGCTATGTGGACGTTAGCACCACGAGCGTCAATGGTCTTGAAACTGTTCATGAGCAGCTCTTGTTTCAGCTCTATCACCATGTCTCTTTCGAAGACGATCCACAGTGGCTCGTCCTGGATCACAGCGTGGCGTAAAGTCCCTGGCTTGGGGTTCACAACGTCTTCGTCGGTCGGATCGGTGACGACGTAGAAACGCCCGTCACGACCACCGATCGCGTTACGCCCGAAACCAATCCCACAGTCCGCGAGGCGTTTACGGTTCTTGTGCCAGTTACGGTCGCAGCGCCAACAGTCGTCTATTGGGTTGCCGTTGCCGCAGGAGAAGAAACCAAGCTTCCTCCTTTCTGTCATGTTCTGTTCGCTCCTGTGAATTTCAATAGTTGAATCACATTACACATCATACATTGAATCAAGAATGATCAGTCCAAAATAGTTCTACTTTTGTAAAAGGGACTGATTCAAATGAAACTCACATCTGAGCAAGCACAGAGACTTCATGGGCAATTAGGTCTGGATCAGCAACTGCGTGTTCGTTAAACTCTACACCTTCATTTCTGAAAAAGAGGCACACAAAAGAAATGACGCAACCAACACACAATTAATTAATATATTTTACACAAAACTAATTTAACCATTTCAACACGCAACTAATCAATCATTTCAGAGATGGTGGTGTCTCACAGGTCTGTGTGTGCGCGCGCGTTGCTCAAGAACACAGACTCAGAGAAAGTCGTTAAAGAGATATGTAATTTGACTAAATTACCCTCATGTGGAGCAAACTTTTTCCGTTGTTTATGAAATATTTACTGACGTGGAATATAATATTAATCTTTTTGAGGGGGAAAAGTAAAGACAGAGCATGTGTGAGTAGAGCCAATGAAAAAGCAGAACGAGACGATTCCTATACGCGAACCGTTAACCGAAACAAACTAATACGGATCCGAGGCATTTACAGATCTCAACCGTTGGTAAAATTCGTTAATCAAACGGTTAATATGCGTCTGATTCTAAAGAGAGCGTGTGACTTTTTTTTTTTTTTTTGTTCTGTTGTTACCTGAACGCCATTGTTGAACTGTTAAAGCTCAGCGAATCCTCTGTTTTCAGCTTCCTGGAAAAAAATAAGTTTCCGAGAAAGAACAAGTTAGCTTAGATCCAGCTAAAATCCCGAGAATAATTTCAAAATCCGCCAAAAAAAGAGAAAAATAAAATAAAAAATCAAGGAAAGAGAAAAGTTAATTAAGCGAACGGTTCATAGTTTTCAAACAGAGCATGAGGATGCTAAAAATTTGATGAATCACTGAAAATGCAGCTCAAATGTGGATTCGAAAACAAGAACAGAGATATTTAGGAACAGAGACGAGGAGAGAGAGAGAGAGAGAGAGAGAGAGACCTGGATCGAGAGATTCCGTGATTCCGGAGATTCGTCGCCGTGAGAGCGCAGACGACGAAGATGATGAGCAAGACGAAACAAGCACTGGTAAATTTCTGAGATGAAGACGCCATTGCAGAAGCTTCTTCGAAAATACGGGATGAGAGAGAGAGAGAGAGAGAGAGAGAGCAGAAGAAGAAGAAGAAGCAGAGACGAGTGAGTGACAAGAGTGCACAAGCTCCAAGAAAACCGTCATCGTTATATATACTCCGAAACGGACGTAAACGTTAATTGACGCCGCTACTAAACGGAGCTTCACCCTGGTTAGTGGTTACTAAACACACCATTGGTTTACTGGTTAGGGTCACAATTTTCAATTTTTGCCGTCCCAACGCGATACACCTGATTTTAACGCCGTTACTATAACTTAACTCTCGTAACTGCTGCTAACCGCCCCCATTATTAAAAGTAGAAACCATGTACTAATATATTCATTAAATTAAATACTAATATTCCCTTTTTTTTTAACTTCCATGAATTCCAATTGGGTTTTCTAATCGAATCTTTTTTTTTTATATTGGTCAATAGGAGAGAACAAATTATTCGAAAAGAGAATATATAGGTAAATGCCAAAGAGAAAAAAATTGAGGGGGGGGGGGGGGAGTCTTGATTTTTAGCCGAATCACTTTGCACGTCCACGCATATGACATATGTGTATATTAAACTTTGGATAAGTGAAAATTTTCATCCACAAAATCTAAAAGTTAAATACATTAACTTTAGAGTTCATTTCAAAACATGATGTTGAATACTTCATGAAATAGTAAAACAACATTTCTATATTCTAATTCATACAATTTTTTTTGCCATTGTCTGTTCTAAGTTTAAATTCCTCCTGTAATTTTTAAGACGCATTTCCAAATAAGTTTACGCCTTACTATTTTGGTTGTATCAATCAAGTTTTGTTTTGGCTTCTTAATTACTTAATTTGGGAGAAATGTTATATCAACCGAAGGCTTTCACGTGACTAGAGCTGACTTTTGAAGCGACTTTTTCACTATATGTTACTAGTTGTTATTTCGTAAGCCACATTCATATAACTTATAACTTGGTACATACGCAATATATAAGCTATGACATTTGTAAAACGTTGGCCCCACTAATCATAAATTTTGGCATTTATTTGACTTAGCTTTATGCATTTTTTTTCTTTTCTTTTTCAACTGTCAATAAATTTTCGTTGAATGAGAGCGGGAAATGTTTTTTACATTATAAATTGTCGATATCAGGTGATTGTCTCCATGATCATTTTGGAAAGAAAGACTGTATTTAGTAGACTCGTCTAGCTAAGTAACAATGGTGAGATATCACAAACCACAAAAAAAAAAGAAGCAAATGTTTTTAAAATATACATTGTCCTAAAGCCACAAAAAGAGTATATGTCAGATTACGTCGGTTAGATCAATAGTACTGATTCTGTTCTATCAAGAATGGATTCAAGAACGAGTGGTACGTAGATTTTCAGGCGGGAAATCAAAGCTAAAGAACACACAAATACTTTGACCAGTCATGTAAAAATGTCAAAGCTTACGTACGAATCTTATACGATTTTCTGCATATAAAAAAAAGAAAAAAAAAAATAAAAAAAAAATATTATATTATATATATAAAAAATCTAAAGAAATCAAATAAAAAAAAATCTCTTTTTGTTGGATTTTCTTTTTATCATTCTATCTCACACTTGATAGCACGTACAGTTGAATGGTTTAGGTATTTGTGTCTTCAATCGGATTTATAAAAACAATCGTTCGGAACTTAGAAATGATATGGAGTAAAGGTTCCATATAGCTCTTTGGTTAAGTAAAAGAGTAGAAACGTGACCAAGTATCACAGTTATCCAGTTCATGTTAGTGGCCCAACAGTTTTATCTTTTTGATAACTTGTGTAGAGGCCCAACGATTATTATTCCGATAAATAATAGGCTTTAAAAACACGGGGACGTATAAATTGAAATCAATCGATTTGATTGATGTGTTTTTTTTTTGGTGCAAGATTTGTTTGATGTTTCTACTCTTTAATCATTTTTGTTGTGATAAATTCGTCACTTGTTTTAGTTTTTGTTTATTTTTGAAAAGTTTGTAACCATTTAACTTAAGTTTACATCTTAATTAATTACTTGGTGGGCAAATCTTGTTGTTATTATAATCCGTTAGCGTAATTTAGTTGATGGCTACCATTTGAATTCAATATCATTCGCCGATATGAAAGTTTTACTGTTAGTTGAAAGTGTTATTTTTCTTGTAATTTTTAGTGTAAAAGTTCAACATAAAAACAATATATAAACATTGAGCCAAAACATTTGGCGACATAAATTTGTGCATGTTTGCGCATATAATTCCACAAACACCCTTAAGAATCTAAACCATGGTCCTAACTCCTAATTCATAAAAGGAGATTAATTATACTTAGTGGAAAACCTACCTAAGGCCATAATAAACACCGACTACTCGACTAGTACAGCAATTAATTTATATTTTGTGATTTGGATATTGTCCTAGTTTTCTTACAGTATTATATATTGGATAATTAACACTGTCCGAATGAAAAAAACATTTGTCCCTTAAATTAGAAGTCGAAATCTTTGTTTTTGAAACTATTGTACTTTTAACACTTTTAACATAAAAAAGAATACTAATTAGTTATTTGGAATGATGAAAAGGTCTACTTGTTTGCGATCTAACTTGTCCAATATTCAAAACACTTTTAACATAAAAAAGAATGAACCAATTAGTTATTTGAAATGATGAAAAAGGTCTACTTGTTGTTAGCGATCTAACTTGTCCAATATTCAGGAATAATTTTGAGGAATGTTGGGCCAACTAAAAGTTTATAAAAACAAAAGAAAAATGAAGTAAGACGTGGTCGAATTTAGAGAGAGGAATCATATAAAGGATTAAAAATAGATAGGACTCCCATGATTAAACTGAGTAAAAATTAAAACTTTTAAGGACAAAAACACATTAGGGTTTCTTACACAAGGAGTTTAGAAGGTGAAAGATGTCTAATTAAAGAATGTTGTTAGAGACACAAAACACTTGCAATATTTCCTTAATCCAATATTCGTAACAGAGAGAGAGAGAGAGAGAGAGAGAGAGAGAGAGAGGTAGACAAGATGGGAGTTGGGAGACACTAAGTATTAACTATAAAGTGAGTTTCTTCTGACATATGTGAATTTAATTGCATTTTCAGAAACTTCTGCCCAAAAAATATATATCCAACAGTCTATGCAGAATACAAAGTCACAAGATTAATTGAAATATCAGTCTCCTCCTAATTTCTATATTATCTTATTTAATTTCACAACCATGTATATATATATATATATATATTATATATTCAAATACTTGTATGTAATACATATGGCTCATCAACATGATCTCAATACTATGACCAAAATACCAACCATGCAATATAGTTCATCCCTTTCATTGTAATTATATGGTGTTTTTTTTTTGTTGAATGCGCATATAAAAAGAAAATTGTAGAGACAAATTTGAAAATAGTTAAAATTTTACACTGAAGATATAACACATCAACAAATATGAAAAGGAACATATTTCACTAAAACATCTTGTAAAAATGACGGATGAAGTATTTAAAGATCGATCTCTTGTGAAGTTTGGAAAGAAGGGAACAAGGGAGACAATCACTTTCCACTTCTTTGCGTCCGAAGCTGGATTTCTTAATTCTTTCGTTTACTTAGCCAAACCATTAGAGTATTTCTGGTTCCGGTGAGTGTCTCATGCAAAGATGTGTGAAAAGGCAAAGTATATCAAATAATTAAACTTAATTAGAAAATTTCTTATATAGTAGTCATCATTGCATTACACAAGAAGATAGATACTTATAACCAAAAAAGAAAAAAAGATGGACAGACATAACACATCTTGTTCTTGAATGATCAAAGTTACCTATTGTGAAGTGGATTTGGACCCGTGGGAATTATCCGTTTTGAGTCCAAAACTGTAGAGTTAGTGATCGTTTCAGTGGAGTTGTAGTTTAGAACTTGTGCTTCTTCTTTGTACGATCCATCATTCTTCATCAGCAAACTACGCATTGAAGCTGATTCCGAATAACGAACGAAGGCAAGAATCAGGAGAGAAGAAGCCAATATCAAACCCTTGATCTTCATTTTCTATTTTGGTAAAAAATTGTTTTTGTTTGTTTGATGAGGATATAATATGAAGGAAAGCAAAAGTTCGACTGTTATAAATAGCGACGTTTGATAAAAGGGGCAAAAAGAATTAGAGTGGATATAATTTATATAGTGCATAATAAAATCAAGCATGTAACTAATTGAAATAATATTTTAGCTTGAACAAAAAAAGGTAATAAAGTTAAAAAAAAAAAGGTAATTATGTGGAAATGATCATGTATGTTCCTCTTTGTCTCGTTTTGCTATGAAAAAAGGTTATTCAATATTTTTTTTGTCTTGATTTGAAGATTCATAAGCCTCAGCCTCAGCCTAATTAAGTGAGCCTGTGGACACATTTATGGTAACAGTAAAGCGGACCAGTTATAATTGAATACAATAAATAGTTTTTATTTATATATAAAACCCAAACATTCTGCTACAGTGCTACTATATGAATGAGGTAAGAAAAAGCATTTATGATTCACTACGGATGACGATTTGCAATGGATTTGTGACCACTTACTGGTACATCGTAACTTAGGACATAATTTGACAAATGACAAATCTATTGCAAATCGTCTTGGCGAAATTATGCAACATTTTACAAATCATTGATAAATCAGATATATAAAATATATATTTACAATACAATTTTATGACATTTTTTGTTGTCTTTTAGTTCTTAACCTTTTTTTTTTTTTGCGTCGCAATAGAAATTAAAATTCTCTATTCTTCCTCTAAATTTTTTTTTTTGTCAACAACATATATAATCACAAATTTTTTTTTTTAAAGATGGTAACAGATTTTAGTATTTTAATATATTTACTTTTTTTTGATAAATTTGGTGTTGGGGGTAATTGTTTTTATAAAAGACGAAAAATCTCCGAAATATTCTGCATGGCATATTAGATTTAGATTTTTGTATGAACCAAAAATTTATAAACCGATATTACCCATCCTATTAAAATCAGTCGAGAGTGGGTTTTCAGATTTTGGACTTCAGTTAAATTAAATCCATTTCGTCGATCCATATGGTACTAATTAAATTTTCCAAAATCAGGCAAAATTTAGCCAATCCATTGAACATGGTCTTTTGCATTGTATTTTGATACTAATCGCATACTAATCTGTAGAACTACATGATCGGTTCAGACCAGCCCAATCCGATCATAATATGTCGAGTTAATTCAGGGCCGGCCCTGAGATTATGGGGACTTGAAACAAAATTGAAAATGGAGGCTCAAATAGTCAAATTTTTTGTTATGAAAACAGAACAAAAAAAATCTCATAAAAATATATTTAAATATAATAAATGCTAAACTCTAAGTAAAATTTTTCAGATACGTGTCATGGGTAAGAAAAAATTCTGATGGATTCACGGTAAGGCGACGGCGTAGATAGGATCCCAATAGTTTTGTTTCCTTTTTTTACATTTCCTTAAGAATTTGTAAAGTTTTCATATATTTAGTTATATATATATATATACATATATATACATGCTTTAAAAAAATGGGGGCTTTAAAAAAAACTAAAAAAATGGGGGCTTAAGGCTAAGGTTTCAATAGGCTGCTCCCAAGGCCGACCCTGAGTTAATTAAGTCATGTCCATTCCATAAGAACCTTCATTATAAACGAAAAAACTTATTTTACTAATTAAGAAAATGGATATATTCAGTTTGTCCCAATCAGTTTTAATCCCTTAAAGAGTTCTCATATATACAATACATGTGTTTTACTATGTGAAGAAGAAAATCTTTGAAACAAAGCACATGAAAAGTGTAATTATTTTTGGAAGTGTGGCTTTAAAAGTAAGTGAAAAGGTGAGAAATGGAACCCATGCTTGCTTGCTTTCATCTACTACTACTACTACTAGCCACTTTCAATATCAATCAAACGCATTTATTTTTTTTCCAAAAAAGGATTCTCCTCAATTTTAACTTCGCACCATCCCTCTTTTCTTTCAATTTCTCGACTTTCGAACATTTTATTCGTGAAACTAAGCAATCAAATATAACCTCACATGTTTATTTTCATCATCTAATCATTTCATTAAAACAAAACAAACCACGTGACGTGAGAATGTAATTAAAATGTCAAACTATTTTATTTAAATTAACAAAAAAAAAATGTGTGTATAACCCTAAACTTTTGAATTTGTTGACCAACTAATATCATTGTCAATACCAATCAAAATTATAGGATTAGCATTCTCGTAGTTAATTAAATGAATGGATTTCCCTTACCAACCACACTCAGTCTCACGAATAGATAGATATATTCGTACGTACTCGTTTAAGGTGCAAAAAATGATAAAAACAGAGATACACCACAATCTGAAGATCAATCTGAAGAATTCACATTCTAATGTGGACGCTATGTGTAAGCTCACTTAGTCCAGTGGTTGATTAAACGGTTCATTAATACTTCTACACTAGAATGCTTGAGTTTCGATTCACAGAAGATGCGATTTCTGCAGATTATTAAAGGAGGTAAATCAGATAAGGATACAGAAGGGTGCAAGTAGAGCTATTCGTGGTAGACCTGCATATGTATTGTGGATCTTTGTGGAATAAATTAATTATCCGTTAAAAATTATTCTTGTAATTATTCTCATAATATTTCGACGAAAAAAAAAATGTGGACGCTATTAATCTATTCTCTCAAGTCCTGATAAAACATTATCAATTGTTTCGCTATATTCGAGTCATTATTAATGAAAACGTAGATTTAGGTATTCATATCTCAATTATTTATGAAATTTATCACGAATAGATAGATATCTTGTTCACGTCAACGGTCAAACATATAGATTAGCTAAATAGAGTTTTATCCTCATTATTTCAATAATTTGTTTGGTACTTTATTTCGCCGTTTGTCGACGAACTAGATCTAATTTTGAAGTCGAATTATTTCTGAAGAATTGACGAAACTAGTGTGGAAGCACATGTAAGGCAGATGACAAAAGATACAAGAGTTAATTTTAACGAAGCAAATTCTACCTAGTCTAAGGGGCTATATACAACCAAAAGCTGACAAATACAGTTAGGCAGTAAAACATTATTGTTAGATTTTGTGCAAACGATTAATGGTGTGTTGCATTTTGCATTTTGCATTTTGCATGTGTAATGTATATATTTGATTTGAGCATTTCGTAGCATGTGTCTAGGTGACAATTGTACAGAGTTTTAAGTTTACTAACTTGTAACGTTAAAAATGGCTACCTCTCTCTTTTTCCTTTTGGAACAAGGAATTAAATAAGTCATGTCAAATTCATAATCATTAGAGAGATTTATTTAGATATAAGTGAGAAAGTAAAGATACATTATATGTTTTACACAAACTTGAAACACAAGATTATATATAGATGATTCTTCTGTTTGAATGGTTGATACATTTATAAATAAAAGCGTTTTTGTACATAGGCAGATGCTCTAAGATCCTAGCTTGCGAGATCATTCTATCATCAACCAATATTTTGGAGTTCTACTATGAACATGTCCAAAGACCTATGCGACCATGTCGGCTTCCTGTGAATCAGGAACGATGATGTCAAGCCTCATCATCGCCTTGTAGCGTTGAGGAACACGAGCTCCACTATGCATACAAATCTCAACCAAAGCAGGGGCTTTACCATAAAACCTCTTGAGACTTCCACTAAGCGGATCTCCCTTGAGGTCTCTCACATGCCACACATAGTTCGGAGGAAAGATCTCGTCCACAAGAGCATCTTGCCACCCGTGCTTCCCGTCTCTCCACTGGTGTTTGAACTCTCCGCACAGCTTCACATTGTGTCCCCATGGTCCTACATGCACCTCAGAGCAATACCCGCACGCTTTCACCGTGTATTCCCTCATCAGTTTCGTCACTCCCCACCTCACTTTCTCGTAAGCGTCCATTGTTTCTTGCGCTATCTTTGGTATCTCCTCTGGTGTGGGAGGTGGATACCTTTCACAAGCACCAAGTGTGTCAAGATCGGCTAATGGAGATGTTGAACTGCAAGGCTTGTTAGGCTCTTTAACATATCCACCTCGATCGATCACTCTCTTCCCGATCATTCGGATTGGTTGTGTCCTTCTCCGAGAAGGATACTCTGGGATCTCAACTCCAGCTTGGACGCATAGCTCAACAACCGCTGGGATTCTTTCAAAGTCAAACCGGGTTTCGTGCTTTATTCGCCTCCCGAAAGGGTCATACATGTGGTAAGACTCAACAGGAAGCAGAACATCGTTGATGGTGCCTTTGACCCATAGATGAGAACCACGTCTCCGTGAGCTTGTTGGACCAGTACATTCCTTAATATTGTGACCAGCATTAGCCACGTGAACCGCCGCGCATTCACTGCAACAATACTATACTAAAGTGAAAACTTCGTTTGCTTTATTATATCTCTCAAAGCTCACAAAGGTCACTGGAAATAGACAAAAAAATTGACATTACAGAGAAAAAGGAGAGTTTGGTTTTACCTGCAAGCAAAGACGGGAACAACATGGAGAAGCTGTGCTAAACCATTGATCAGCAACTTCCAGTTATCTATCACTTCATAGGCCACAGAAACAAGATTGGGGACAAGCAACCCATTTTTGGGAGGGTCCAAGCGTTTCTCTATGCCCATCTGAGCAAGTTTCTTATCTTTCCTAGCTTCTTCCTGGATTTGCTTGAAAGGGACAGGGTAAGGTTTTTTCTTGTTCTTTGGTAAAATAGGGGGAAGGTCCACATTCTGTGTAAACACATGCCGTTTCTTGAAAGTTGTGTGCTGTGTAGGCTTCTTATTGAAACAGACGAAGGTTCCTAACCTCATCGAACACTCCCTTTTAGGGACCACACGAGGAATCTGCATATACAAGAAGCAATGAAAATCCTAAATAAAGTATAGGTGAAAAATCATGTTATACAACATCAAGGGTCATCGCCAAGATCAAAGTTACAGGAGATGTAAATGGGAACCTGAAAGAAATGTGCATAAGAGCCTCTAGCAGAAAAATCAATCGGCTTGGGATCTATGGTCTGAGGATAAACACCTAAAGTGAGAGAATAACGATTAGCCAGAATGAGACACTGTGTACAATCATGGATTATCAAAGAAAGCTAGGTACAGAGCTCAAAGGGAAGAGATGAATTACCTCTACAGGGAGGCGAAATTACAAGCATGGTGGCTTGCGAGTACTTGACGTAAGAGCCCAAATCAGAAACTAAGCAAAAAAAAAAAGATAACTTTCACCGAGCCCTGCAACAATTAAGGGAACATGTGAGGATTTGAAAGGAAGAAGTGACGACGAGTACATCGTTTAGTCATTTCGTCGAACATGTGGTGTGCAAGAAAGACAAGAAAACAGAGAGAGACAACAACAAAAAATCTCTAAAACCTTAAACTCCGAAAAGAACGATGAGAAATTAACGGAAGAAGGAGAAGAGAAACGAAGAGCTTGTTTCTTGTCGAATCTGTTCAGAAAGAGAAAAATCGAGAAGATTCAAGTGGAGTTTTTTTTAGCTGTCGATTTCTTGGGATTAAAATATAAAATCGATGAAAGAAGAAGAATTCGAAGTTTTCTTATTGATGGCTAATACGACGACGTTTATATTGGAGTTGATATTTCAGCGGGACGGGTAATAACTAAACGACGTCGTTAAACAGGTTGTCACATGTATTTTAACATTTTCACAAGACAAATAATTAAAAGCCCATGTTCAGTCCAATGAAGCCCAGGTCCAATTAACACACCTAAACACCCACGTAAAGCGCGTGAACATCAAAATAATCGACGGAACCAAGCCAACGAGAAACTCCACTCAGAAACCAGACCACACCTCCAAGCTACGTACACACGAGAAGCACCAAGACTTGATTATTTTCAAGATATCTGGTTATTTTTTCATTGAAACGTTTAATAAACATTCCAATATCCTAAAAGCTATTAGAGAAAATAGTTAAACAAAAAAAAAAACAATTATGTATTGAGTCATAAATTTCTTCTTACATTATTACAATTGTGAAATTTATATTTGTATATATATATGTAGAACGAGATAAGTCATGAGTTACTCCTCTTGATGAGAAATCGACATCTCTGTGAAAGACATATTTCTGCCTTGAACGTTGTAACAAGTTCGTGCCAACTTGGATTTCGGTTGTTCGTGGCAACTTCGACGTTACTTTGTAAATAATGTGTGGTTTTGGCCTTTGGGTGTAATTGATACATATACCCATTATTATTAAAATCGATGTTCTTTAAAATTTCTTAGTTCGTGTTGAATATTTTTGAGCATCGGTTCGTAAAACTATCTAAACGAAAATATGTTAAATTTGACTAATACAAGATTTAAAAATATTGTAATTTTGACTTAGTCGAGATTTTTTTTTTTTTTTTTTTTTTTGCTAAAGAGATATTTTATTTATGTATTTTGTACTTGGCAATTAATTATATGCAACATAAACACTCAAAAATCAACATCATAATCATGACTTTAACAATTAAATTAACTAATTCAATGTGGAAAAGGTAATGAAAACAATTTTTTTTTAAAAGCCATCCAAAGAGTTGACTTATTTAGGAGGTATGGATATGGAGAGCACCATATTAAAGTGTAAAATTGTTTTTTTTTTTTTTTTTTT
>JAHZTW010000001.1:207339552-207438088 GCA_020283515.1 Alliaria petiolata
TTTCGTCTCCTGAATTTACTAAGTTTTAAATTGCTTTCTGTTTCTAGTTTTACATTCTCACCTAGCTTAATTCGAATTTAGAAAACTGCTGTGTGACTATCCCTTCTCTGTGGATTCGATCCCTAAGTACTACAACTAATCTCTTAATTTGAGAGAGTAGCTTTAGGGTAAATTTGACCCATATCAAATTTTGGCGCCGTTGCCGGGGAAGGAGATTAGTTGCCTACAGATTTCTAGTATTAGAATTTTGTCTAGGTTTTTATTTTTGTTTCTGTTACTGATTTAGTTTCTCATCTTTGGTTTCAGGTGCATGCCCAGTACATGAAGCAACAAGGAAGAGGAACTAGTCGCACTGAACCAGGAGCTCGGTCGTTTAGAACGCGAGAACCGAGCATCTGCCTGAGCGTCGATCGACACCTCCAGCATCGATCGACACCAACCCTCAGCGTCGATCGACACGCTTGGCATCGATCGACACCGTACGCAGAACGAGATGGCAGACATTGTGGTTCTAGTACGCGACGCGGAAGGCAACCTATTTGACCTTCAGGGCAATAGAAGGAACGCCCAAGGACAGAGACTTGATGAGGCTGGCGCCGTCATAGTCGAACCAGCGATGCAAATCGCACCTGCAGAAGCTGGACGTGGAAGAACATTAGGAGAGTACAACCGCCCAGACCAGTTCTATGCTAATAGAGCTGCGATCCGTCCTCCTGCATTCCAAAGGAATGACTTCGAGCTGAAGCCTGCCTACTTCCAGCTCGTAGCTCATAATCCTTTCCATGGTCTACCCAACGAGCACCCGATGGATAATATCGAGAGATTCGAAGACTTGGCATCAAGCATCAAGGCTAATGGAGTGACCTATGATTATCTATTCTGCAAGCTTTTCCCTTACTCGCTTGCAGGAGACGCATCATATTGGCTGAAGCAGTTGCCACCGGGATCCTTGACCACATGGGAAGACACAAAGAATGCATTATTATGCAATTTCTTTGATGATGCGAGATCGGAGGAGCTGAGAATGAAGATCACTACATTCTCTCAAGGACCTACTGAGGTATTCAAAGCTTCTTGGGTGAGGTTCAGATCGTACCAGAGGGACTGCCCACATCATGGTTTCAGCGAGCCGCAACTCATCGGAATCTTCTATCGCGGGATTGACTGGAGGTACCAGATGGCTTTAGACGCAGCAAGCAATGGCAACTTCAACACCAGACGCCCAGAAGACGCAGTGGTGCTTATAGAGAATTTGGCCTCTAGTAACAGCACCAAGAACGCTGATTTCAAAAGAAGACAACACGCTGGGATGAATGGAGGAAGCCAAATTGCAGAAGTCAACAAGAAGCTGGACATCTTGATGGGGAAGAAGCAAGTTCACTTTGCAGAAGTGGAGACTTTTGAGCCTGAGGAGGAAGAAGTTAATTATGTCAATGGAGCTGGTTTTCAAGGACAGAGATTCAACAATCAGCAAGGCTATGGTTCTTCTTACCAGAAGCCTTTTCAGAACAACAACTTCCAAAGAACTTATGGTTCTTCTTCCTACCAGAAACCACCTCCGCATGACAACAAAATGGAGGCTATGCTTGAGCAACTGTTAGAAGGACAGCAGAAGATGACAATGAGTTTCAATGGCAAGATTTATGCACTGTATGAGGACCTGAATGGAAAGATTGAGAGCATACACTCTCAAATGAAGCAATTGGATGTGAAAGTAGCTCAAACCGCAGAAGCTGTTCATAGGCAAGAAGGATTTCTTCCTGGGAAGACTGATACAAATCCGAGACGCCATGTGAATGCCATCACGACAAGGAGCAGAAGCAAGCTGGAACCAGAGGAGAAGAAGAACCTAAGTGCTGAAGACCTTGTGGAGTTGGAGGAAATCGATGAACAAGCTCCAAACGTCCCTGCAGACCCAGTGTCGATCGACACAGAAGGGTGTCGATCGACACCCGAAGTACATCGCTAAGTCGAGAGCTCGAGCCCGTGTGTCGATCGACACAAGGCGTGTGTCGATCGACACCATGCCCAGACTTCACCAAATCGCACTGAACCTTCAAAACTCGAAGAGGAAAGAGTGTATAAGCCTAAGATACCCTACCCCCTGCCTCCCAGAAGATCTAAACAGGAGAGAGAAGAAGCCAGATGCAAGGAGATGATGAGTAAGCTGATGATTGAGCTACTCCTAGTTGATGCAGTCCAACTTTCACCTGCATTAAGAAGATATGTCAAGAGAATGGTTGCAAACGGTGTGAGTCCGGAAGAAGGAGCATTGCTTACCAGAGACATAAATGCAATTCTCTTGAACATAGTTCCAAGAAAGAAGAAGAAGAAGTGGGTTTCTGAACAAGTCAGTGCTGTGATGCAGAGGAGAATTCCAGAGAAGTTACTTGATCCAGGAAACTTTGTGCTAGATTGCTCAATCTCAATAGGATGGTTTCCGCGTTCTCTCTGCGATCTAGGCTCAAGTATTAACTTGATACCATACTCAGTTGCTGTGAGACTTGGAATGACTCATTTCAAGCCAAGCAGAATCTCTCTAATCCTAGCTGATCGATCAAAGAGAATCCCATAAGGTGTTCTAGAAGATGTTCCCCTGAAGATTGAAGGCTGCATAATTCCCACATACTTTGTGGTTTTGAAGTATGATGAAGAGCCTGCAGACCCTATTATTTTGGGAAGATCATTCTTGGCTTCAGCGGGTGCCATCATTGATGTGAGAAAAGGGAAAATGGAGCTTGATTTGGGTGATGTTGTCATGAATTTTGACATGGACAAGTTAAGAGGACCTTCCACAATCGATGGTCAATCTTTTTCAGTAGAATTGTCCATGGATCAAGACCCAATCAAGGAGCTTACAGATGACTCTACTGTTGGGTGTGACAAGAAGCTGGATTCTAAAGAGCAAGTGCACAAACTGGTTGTTCAAGAGGCATTGGCTGAAAACTCTAAGGAAGTTGTGGAGCTTGAATATTGGAGTGGGAACAGTCATATCTTCAGAACATTGAGCGAAAATGAAAGTCTAAACAGTGCTAAGTTGATGGAGGAAGACGTATTCAACATAGAAGCAAAGATTGCAGAGCTGAGTTGCAGAAAAAGTGCAGAGATTCGAGCTGCAGAAAGAGTGTCGATCGACACCACCTGTGTCGATCGACACCCTTCGCGGATCACACCAGAAGCTGTCTCCAATGCTGCAACTCCATCACAAGTGGTCAAACAGATGCTTCCACTTCCTTCACGCCACAAACCTCGAATGAAGCAAAGGTATGCATTCCCTGGAATCAATTCCAAACCTCCTGATCTTATCAATAAAAGATTTAAGGTTTCAAAGGCTGCTGCGCACTTATATAAGCCACGAGATTCTCGTAGAGGGCTTGCTGTTTCTTTTGATGATGCTGCAGGAAAACGAAGTGTACCACCCGAAGTCAAGTCCCACCCTGCTGCTGTTCCTCATTTCCTTGGTCGCTTTCATGCACCTACTGCTTATACACCGCCATGGATGAGAAGACATTCGTCTGGGAAGCATTCAATGCCACCCTCTAATCCACCAGACGTCTGAACCCCGACACAGTCAAGCTAATGACTGAAAACGAGCGCTGAGTGGGAGGCAACCCACTGTTAGGTACGTTTTTATTTTTATTTTGTTTTGGTTTTTACTAAGTCCTAGTTTTAGTCAGTTGAAAACGGAGACATTGGACTCGACATTGACCAGTGTCGATCGACACCAGCTAATGTCGATCGACACCACGCGCAGACGAAGGTAAGTCTTCTATCTGGTCTTTTATGTTGTTTCTAATCTTTCTTTTAGCTAACTTCGGGCTTGATAACACTGGGGACAGTGTTGTTTAAGTCTGGGGGAGGTGATTACTGACATTGTGCTTTGTTTTGAGAGTCAAAAACGTTTTGTTTTATTGAGTCAAAATCAGTGAAATTTTCAGTTTTTCTAGGAACTTAACCGCAGATTGTTAACACTTGAAGGACCATTGCTGTAGTAGTTGATTACAGGTCTTACTAAGTAGAAAGATGCAAGTGAATCAATCTAACAAGACGAATTCAGATCCCCTTACAAGAACTAGGTATTCGCAGAATTTGATTCCTCTTTCAGCTTTGATAAGATTAGAAATCTGCAGTCTCTCCTTGATCTTCCCTTGAGAAAAGAAAAGAAATAAGAAGTCTGATCAAGGAATAGTGCAAAGAACCTCATGAGCCTGTCTCCTCACAAGAAACAATATTAGTGAGAGCTCATGAACATGTCTCCTCATAAGGAACACAAGTAGGAGCAGCACTATTCCAAGACTTAAGAAAAAGTCAATGAAAAGATCTGTAGAACACCCTGAAAATGGGCAGAAGTTGACTAAGGAAAGAGAAAATAGGAGAGCTGTAGAAAGTATATCTTGTTCAGGCACTAAGGAAGGGAAAGAATCAGAAAAGTTATGTAGCATTACCAATGTTAGAGTTCGAAATTTACAAAGGAAAGAGTCTGGATTCAAACTGGGAGATTGATAAGCTTGTGGTAAGTACACTGAACATTATCTAAGGTTGGCTCTATTGCATGTGGATTCAAGAGTGTTAACATTTGTGGCGTTCTAAAGGTTAGCTGGATCTTTCGGTTTTCAAACCTTGACTCTATACTTAGTTTCTGTTTTGCTTGAGGGCAAGCAAAAGCTAAGTCTGGGGGAGTTGATATATCATGGTTTTTACCCATTTTTGGACCATGATATAAGTATTTTTATAGAGTCTTTTGGTGTTTTTAGAGTCCTATTGGAGTCTTTACAGGTTCAGCTAAGTTTTGAGCATAATTGGAGATTTTGGAGCATTTTGGAGCATTGTGGAAGAAGCTGCTGAAAAGATGAAGTTGAATTGAAGAATTGGATGAACAGTGTCGATCGACACTGTTGGTGTCGATCGACACCAAGTTTTCCAGTTTCCAAAGGCGTGAAGTTTCCATATTTTGAAGAAAAGGAAATCTCCAAGACTTTTCCTATTCTTCCAAGGAATTGAAGATGCGAACCTAGGCCTATAAATATAGTTTTTCAGCCATTGTTTAGGCACATTCTCATACTTTAAGATTCATAGAAGTTTAGGTTTTTGGAGAGAAGAATTTGTCTCCTTTAGAGCAAATTTGGAACTCCTTTATTTTCTTCTATTGATTTCTTTTATGCTTTCTATTCAAATTATGATTTCTGTTTCATTGATCATGTCTGAGTAGTTTGCTTGTTAGGTTTAGGGTTTTTCAAAGGTGATTAATGAATTGTTAGGTCGAATTAAATTGTTAGGATAAAATCATTAGAGTTCTTCATCTGGATTTGTGTTTAATGCTTATTCTAGCTTCGCGACCTAGAATCTGATCTTAGGTTAATTAATAGATGCGAGAGTATTATTGATTGCCTGAACTAATGTTAGATGAGCAAAATACCTATTCGCAAAGAGATTTGGTTTAGGGTTTTGTGAACAATTGAACCTGAACTTTAATGCTTGTTTGAATTGTTAGAATTTGCAAAGAGATTTGGAATTCTAGGGTTTAGACATAGATAATCTTCGCAGCGAGAGTTGGTTGATTTTACATTAGTGATTCGAGTTAAAGAACAGATCTTAATAATTTCTAACATTCTGTCTAGACCTGCAATTTAGATCACCTGAGAATTTTCATGAACCTAGCGTTTCGTCTCCTGAATTTACTAAGTTTTAAATTGCTTTCTGTTTCTAGTTTTACATTCTCACCTAGCTTAATTCGAATTTAGAAAACTGCTGTGTGACTATCCCTTCTCTGTGGATTCGATCCCTAAGTACTACAACTGATCTCTTAATTTGAGAGAGTAGCTTTAGGGTAAATTTAACCCATATCACATATGAAACAAACAAAAATCACATGTTGAAAGGACAAAGTTCAAGGGAAGAAAGGTTGACCAAGAATCTCCCACCTAAAAAGAACTACAAACGGTAAACCTACAGAAATTTCATCAAGGAAATTATCTTTTCTCCTTCACAGACTTTGAGTTTTCAAGTACATCACTATAAGCGTTTGGTCAATCACTAGAGCTGCTCCATGTTCTCAAACCATTCCTTCCAATACGCAAGTTCCATTTCAAGAGCCAGACCTATCTACAGATGCTAGAGTCCAGGCGGGAGCTGCTGGAGCTGAATAGCCGGATTATTAGCTCGAACAGCTATGACTAAATCAACCCCTCGAATTCTAATTAGTTCAAGGTGGATAGCCATCAGCAACTTCAGAATAGAGGCTCTTGCAACAGCCCTAGGAACAAGAAGATCACCGCACACTGGATAGGGCCACTTAATCTGGGAATCGTGGGTCACGACTGACTGCATTTTCCTCCAAACAAGACATAAATCTTGGAAGGCCACATCATAAAGAGACCGATTCACCTTTCTACTCACCTTGCCATTCCACATATAAGACCACTTAGGGGCCCTAGCCTTACGTATGAAGCGAAATGCTAATTGGGCCCACCGGAGAACAGCCATGAACCTTTCTAAAATGTAAAGCAAGCTTAAGTTATTATGTTCATTATATTTTCTGCTTTCCATGTATGTAATATGTACATAAGAATTTAGAAAGATTTTTTTTATAAAAAAAAGTATTGTAAATATTATGAAAAGATATTTACAGACGTGTACATATTTTTATATGATTATATTAGTTAGTAATAAGGTTAAACATTAGTTCTATATAAGTAGATGTATCAAAAATCTTTACGAGAATTAACTTCATATTCTCCACGAGCTTCATGTTATTATTTGTTTCCTTTGTATCTTTCTACTTGGACATTCCAGTTTCAAAGATGTTTCGTGTATCTATTGTACACTTCTCTGATAAATCATCTAATCTATTCGCTCATAACCTAAGCTCTGTATCAAATCCCCAAGCAGCAACTTTCAAATTTCTCAGGAAGAACAAGTCCTCAACCAGCAACAACAACAACAATAGGCGGAACAAGTCATTGATATCGAGGAAAATGCCCTTGCTGTTGCCAATGTGGATCTTGGTTGTTATGAGGAAGATATGCAGCAAGAACTCTTTCAAGAACATGCCCTTGATTTTGCTGATATGGATATTGGTTGTTACAAGGAGAATATGCAGCAACAATTCTTCCTTCAACATCATCATGATGAGGAAGTTGGTGATGATCATGTCGATGGCTTTATTAAAATGCCTCTTAGTAAGTAGTTGCCAACTATTGATATCACCAATGTGGAGGCAAACACCAGAGCTAACACCATAGACACAATGTTATCTTCTAAAAAAGCTACTCAATACCCTACTACCATTCATTTGGCATTTGATATTTTTGACCGTTATTTTGAATCATGTCCATAGAATGAATTGATGCATTCTTTGCTAAACCCTCTAATCTTCATTTCACCGGCACTTTTCATAGCAGTCAGTATTGATGTGCTCAGAGTTTTAAAACTAAAATAAAAACATAAATAAAAACATAAATAAAAACTGCAAATGCATAACGATCAGTTGTAGTATTTTAAGATTAAATCCACATAGATTTGAGTTCACAATGATCTTTAAATCAAAACTAAAGTTAAATCAAAATATGAGTTTGTTTAGTGAAATCAATGCAAGCAATGAACGAGTAAAAATCGATGTAAATAATATGTCTAAAATGTTGGGCATTCAAAGAATCTAAGAATCTTTGGGGATTCATGGGTTAGACTATTTAGAATTCAATTCCTACAGACAATCAAAGATCTTTTTATCCTATAACTCAAAAAATAATTATTTGATACCCACTCTCGTGGCGAAAATCAACTTAATCTAGCAATTCTAAATCATACTCTTGCTGCAAATATAATAACTAAGAAAGTGATAAAACGAACAAGTTAAGATAGGTTCACTAAAATTTATGAAATCAGCTCTCTTATTTCATAGATATAGATTATAAATTCAATTTCGGCCAATAAATCAAATTTTGAGAGCAATAATCTTCCTAAATCAGCGCTAAGTGATGAATTCAATGACATGCAATAAGACCAGAGTTTGATAAAGAATTACGTCAACCTACTGAAAGCTCCACTCTAGTAATGAAATCTATCTACCAAATCATTAATGATTCTCTCTTACAAACCCTTATTTTCAACAATGAAACTACTTAACCATGACAAGAGCGATCATAGCAAATGCAATAGAAGTCATCTTATTATAAATTGAAGTAACAAAGGGTTTTGAAAACTTGCAAAGAGGATGAAATCTTCTCCTAAACGAACAAAGTATCAAAACTAAGAAAAGAGAATAATGAAACAAAAAGACTTTTGGTGGATGTGTAACTATTGAGACTTGTCAATTTTGTGGCTATTTTGTGTCTGTTATAGTGTTTATAGCCGGCTAGGGAAACTCTAAAAAATATTTGGACGATTTTTGGAAACTTTTCATTTTTCTTGAAGGGGTATGCGATCAAATAGCAGGGGTGTTCGGTCGAACAACCCCCCTGTTCGATCAAACATGCGGTCGATCACTGCTCCCTGGAATTTTCGGATGTATAATGTTCTCTTAGGTTGAGTCAAATTGGTGCTCAAACAAGCGGTCGATCAGTCTCCATGGAATTCTCCGGATGTATGTGTTCAAATGGGTGTTCGACCAGGTTAGGTCGAACATGAGGTCGAACAATTTTCAGTTTGTTCTGTTTGGATACTAGATAGATCAGTTTTCAGTATTTTGAGCGACTTTAAACTATTTGCACATGAAAGGTAATATCATTTTCTATCATGAGGTAGAAAGTAAGTAGATTGTATCTGATGCAAAAAAATTGGCGTGAGAAAGCTCTTTAATATTTAAAATGCTTGTTTTAGTTTTTTTATTTTCCTAAACATTTAAATTAATTACTTGTAAAAATTTAAAAACTCTAAAACAAAAACTCCAAAACAGTAAAAACATCAATAATAAATCAAAATCTCATTATTTTATTTATTAAAAACCTATAAAACCATATTAAAAGATGGTAAAATATAAAATATATCAAATATGATTACGATATTGAAACAATTATCAATGTGTATTGTGGATTGTGGATAAATTAGTTGGTTCCAAACCCCACGGACCACGGATAAATATTTTAATTTCCTGAAAGAACATATTGGTCCACTATTTATTTGTAAAAGAAAGTTGTGAATATGTTTTTTGGGCACAATTCAAGTTCACGTGTCGAGGGCAGAGTCGATGTTGGTCCGGGGCTATCAAATGATTCGTTAGAAGTTGTAGAATCATTGGATTTTTTCTAGGGGATGATGTTATGCTTATGTATTATCACATAGATTAAGCTTTTTCTTCTCTACACACTTGATTTTTTTTTGTTTTTTCTGCTTTTTAGTAGATATTTTAAAACTAACACATAACAAGTTGTTGGGTGAGTAAACTATCAATAGCAATGTTCTAAAATGGGAATTATCTTTAATATAACTACGTCCTCATTATCCTAATTGCTCATCGATTTAGCTAAATCCAAAATTAAATTGCATCTTATCCAAATCTATAATTGCTGATAACAAGTTGTTGGGTGAGTAAACTATCAATAGCAATGTTTTTTAGATAAGTATTTTTATCAAGAAATTGTTTTGTGAATAATAATATTTTTCATTTCCATTTCCAAATATAGATAACTCTAATGCATGCCTATTAGTCATTGACTAATCTCCAACTAAAAACAACTAGAATTTTGATTCATTATTCTTTAATTAACAAAAAAAAAAAAAAAATTTATTAATATTTTTTTATAACTAAAAAGTGATCCGGACTTTAATATCCTGACTAATATTTTAAGGGTGAATGTAGCTGTCGGATAGCCCACTCACTGGGTTTTCTAATGAGCTTTAAGAATTTTCTAATGAGCTTTAAGAATGACATCATTTCAACTAGTCTATTGAGAATGGTTAGATAATTTCACAGTTAAGAAAAATTGATTTATGGTCTACACCAATATGGCAATTCTTCTCAAATGAGAAATAATAATGAACTACCACTTGATTTTTTTTTCATTAATACTGAAAAACGATATGTGCATTTCAAAACTGATTAAAATTTTTACTATCTGAAAAAAAAAAAAATTATAATAAATTTGACATATGTATAAACATATAACTGGATTAATTTTAACAATATCCTCTCATAAAGTTTGTCTTAACTTAATAGTATTAAAATTGAAATTGATTTGTTGCATCGATCAGTTTTATCAACACCTATATAGAGACCTGTTCTACTTTGTAGCTCCTCCAAACAAACAATTTGATTTTTATACAGAAAATGGTATTCCATCGATCCAATTATGGATAAATTTTTATTGGAATTATGAGGATGGCTGAACAACCTTTTCAGTGATAAACAACTGTACAATATTCCATCCCAAACAAAACAAATAACCATGGCCCATGGTTAATTTATGGATACTATATATAGTCACTAAGTAAGTGTAGGTTATCATTCATCGCTCTTCTTACAATTCTTATTGGCTGCACGTTACACAACTGCTCATCCTACATAAATAGTTAGTTAAACGTTTGATGAAAGTGAAAGTGGACCACTTCTTCCTTATTGCTACTGGTTACTAGAACTTACCATTATCAAAAGTTAATATACACATTAATTTAGTGGGATCTATCTTGCTTCTGGTCACGTGGGAGTTGTGACATTGATTTATGTGTCGGATTTAAGCTCCAACTAATCATTCTAAACTTGTTAAGAGTCCTGAGCGTGTGAAATGCAATAAACCAGATATACCAAAATTGGATTTGTCTCCTTTTGCAGATTTTACGACAGTTTAGAAATCAACATTTGAATCCAATTGGATAGAAAGTTTATAATAAAACACATGAAAGTGATAATTCACCTACATTTCAAACTTTTTTCACGAACCCTTTTTTTTATATAGTTTCAAATTTTAAGATAATGTACACATCTATAAATAACTAGAGAGAATCATACTATAAATAATAATTACGTTAAAAAAAAAAAAGCTAATACCACCTCCCTTGTTAATTCTTGTATACACATAAATGCACCAAAAACAAAATAATATTCAAACTAAAAAGAAGGGGATGCATAATTACGAATATACCACTAAGTCAACAAACTTGTTCCTTCAACTGATTCTCGCTCACGAACGTCCCGTGGAAACCGTACGGTACTCTCTCCGGCACCCGCACCGCCGCGACTAGCTTCATCTCCGATGCGTCAAGCACCACGAACTCCGACTCGTCTCTCTCTTCGTCCCTCACAAACCCCATCACGTACCCTTCGTCTTCTCCTTCTTTCTCCGGTACGAAATAAGGTTCACCACCGAACCGGCCCGGTCCGTATTTAAACTCTGTAACGGTTCCGTCTTCCAAATCCACCTTCGCGATGCCATTGCATCTAGGCCAAGGATCAGCGATAGCTAAGTAAACGAACCGGGTTTTTCGGCCCAGAAAACTCCGGTTTACTTGACCCGCCTCTAAATTAATCCCGGTTACGATTACTTTCCGGTTCGATTCTTTTGTCCGTAGGTTTAATCGAATCTCGGTTAATTCGATTCGAGTCGGTTCTCCTGATTCACTAAAAATCGTGTCGGGCGGGTTCATGCACGACCCGATTACGACAATAACCGGATCTCCGTCTTCGGTCCTCTCTTCCCACGCGTTCCATAAATGAAAACAGAAGCAATCGGGTACGTCGATCCAAATTATAACCGACCCGGTCGGATCCTGCATGGACAAAACACCGAATCTCGACACTTTCTCTCTATCGTAGATAACCGGTGACCCGCCCCGAATCATTTCGGATAACTTGAACACCAGTTGCTGATCCGGGATTACGACGAAATTTTCGGTTATCGCGAAATCGTGGATCATCGTGGGTTGCTCGAGAGTGATGTCCACGTCACGTGTCTTTTTCCCGCACGTGTCGAATTTAAGGTACTTGAGATGAGGCTTCCGCAGAACATTGTAGCTCAGCGTGTGGAAATCTCCTGTGGTAGGGTCAACTTTAGGATGCGCTATCACTGAACAGTCGATCTGCTCGTCGAACCCGAACCGTTCGATCGTCTCGAGATCTCCTTGGCCGTTGATCTTTACGTGGTAAGGGAGATCATCCTCTGACATGGCTAATAACCTCCCGTTAAAGTAAACGACTCCGGCGTTAGCTACACCCATGCCACGTGTCGCGTCCACTAGGCCGATCTCGGCTCGAGCCGCGAATAAAGCGAGTCTAGCCAAGCCCGAATGTCCGTGAAGCTCGCCGATCGGTTTAGGGAAAACCGATCGTCCCAGCTCTGCTTCCTGAACAAGCCGGTTTGTTTTAGTGTACCGGCAGCTGTAACTAACCTGGTTATCTGAACCGATGCTAACGGCGTGAATCATTCCGTCACCGTCGAACAGGTGGTGTCCGGCTAACGGCGGAAACATAGGGTTAGCTCCGTTACGGATGTAGACTCCTCCTCGTAGACAAGGAGGAATCTGACCAACGACTTCTAAACCATTTTGAACCGGACATTCGTTAACCGGAGCGAAATTACCGGATAATTGAACCGCTGGGTCGGTCGGTTTAGGAAGCGGGTGATTTTGTTCCATTGGTACGACGAAAGAAGATTCAATTTTTTCGAGCATCGAAGCCGCGAGCTTCTGGAGAAGGTTTAAATTGGGATGCGACGGCTTGAGCTTTACCGGCGACGGCCGTGACGTCGCCGGAGATGTGAGGAGAGGAGGGAAATTTGGAAGTTTTGTTGTTCTTTTGAAAGGGTTAATGAGAAGTCGGCAATTAGTATTTTTAGCAAGTTTGGTTTGTGGGAGTAAATGAAAACGAGAAGAAGTTTCCGGCGGAAGAAGATCGGAGCGGAGAGAGTGTTGCATGGCGGTGGAGGTATAAGTGGAGTGAAGATCTTTGCATCATAAACATGAAGGAGTTTTTTCACGTTTTATAGTAAGATGTTTTTTTTTGTTTTTTCTTTCTCAACCTGCGGTTAAAGCTAGCGGTTGATTTTAAAAATTATAAAAATGTAGTAGAGAGATGTGGCAAAATAGCATGTCTTTATTTATATTTATTTATGATTAATGGGATATATAAAAAATTACTATGAAAGAACAATACACTAGAAGATTTAAATATGTATGTCGTCGACAAAAAAAAAGATTTCAATATGTATAATTTATGAAAACATATAATAACAAATGAATAGCATTCGTATCCGAATAGTTTTTTCTTTACAAATTAAAGGATTTGTTTTTTGTTTGCTTGTCAAATAATACTTTCAAAAATATTTTTGTATAAAAACATATTAATTGAAAATTTAGGTAAGGGTAAAATCTTCATAATCCAAAAAAATATTATATGAGACCTTTTTGAATTGATGTCATGTTTATCCATAAAACTTTATTTGATGATATTTAAGGAATTTCTCTTCTTTTTTTCTTGTCAAATAATATGTAGATGATCTATTCTATTAAAAGAAAGTTATTTTTTTTTCTTATTTTTTAACATTGCTTCATTTATTATATTACAACATATGCTATTGGATTACTAGAAGTTCATTAAAGTTACTTTTATCATTTGATTAACATCAAATACATTTATTTTTAAAAAATTTGTATACTTATTTATCCGCCAACAAGGTGGCGGCTGTTATGGCTAAAGCTAGCGTTCCATATGAAGTTATGTACTACTTTCATTTTTATGTACCGCCTGCAATTGTTAATGCTTTACATCAAGACCATGTAATCGAGTGAAGACCATGTAATCGCATCTTATTAATAAAAGAAGTATCAGTGTTAAAATATATATATAAATTAATTTTCAAAATTTAAAAAAATCTTATAAAACATGTTAATTCTACTAGAAGGTTGATTTTGTTCATATTAAACCATAGAATATAATATATATATATATATATATATATATATATTGTTAATTATTTTCTTTTAAGTTATAAAACTATCAACCATATATTTTAATAAAAAATTTAACATATTAATTATAAAAATATACCAAGATCAATATAGGGCATAAAAAGTAGTTATAACTGATTTATATATAAGATTTAATTAGATATAACATATCTAACGAAATCATTTTTGAATTGATTTTAGGTTTTTAACTAACATATGTTTTTCCAATTAAATCTGACCAACTTATATTTCACAACAAATCAAAAAGTTTATTTTTCATTAAAAGCAAAACAATTATAATTTCATTAGATTTGAATCAATAACACTTAACTGTTAGTTTATATTTCTTATTTCCAATTTTCTATATTAAAATATATATTTTAATTCCTTATTTTCTTTATATGATCTAGTTATAAAGTAAAGGAAGAAGAACTAGAATGCTTTTATCTTTTTATGTTTCTTTCTTTGAGAAACAAATGTATTCTTATTCGTTATTTACATATTTATAATAGAAAAGTTATATAATATATGATACATACCGATTTATCGAGAAAAAAACATGTTTGATATTGTCTTACTCAAAAAACTCAATTAGAAATGTTACTAGCTATTTTTACAATGCTCATTTTCTTTTGACTTCGCTTTTTTTATAGTAAGTTTAAGATCAAAACTATGATGAACATTCATAAGCTAGTAGTTTATTGTAGTATTGTCGTGTCATATTCTGAATCTAGTTTGGATAATATATGTATGAGTTGTTAACTATGTATACAAATACGGAAAAAACAAAAAATCAGATGAAGTCCCATCTACAGTACATCTGGAGACAGAGGAACAACGTTCTGCACTCTCAATCTTCAAGTGTATTGACCGAGAAATCAGAAACGTCATCTCCGCAAGAAGATGCAGGCGTGGTTTCAGCAATTCGACGCTTAATTTGGATCATGAAGTCTTTCCAGTCTAGCTTGATATTGTAAATGCTTTCCTTGTTTTTTATTTCTTTTTTTTGCCAAGTAAAGGTCTACATATTTTGTAACTCCTTAACATTTTCATTTTGATATTAACGTTCATAATTATAAAAAAAAAAAAAACTAGTATACAAACTATTAAAAATCTGCAAGAGATGGTTTGGTATATATTGATGTATCGTGTACGGTTCGTAAAGACGATGTTTTTGTATATATTGGCTTTATATCTCTTACTTCTCAATAAAAGAAAAATGAATTAGGTTTGCGTGTAACTTTATAAAAGATCCAAAAATATAAAAGGTGCGCATATTGACAGGTTTTGTTTTGGTAACCGTTGGTGAATGAGATTTTTGGAGAAATAAGAATATATTATCGTCACGTGTTCAAGAAGACAATGGAACAAAAAAACTAAAGCTATAAAAGAAAGTGTATATATACTACTATTACTGGTATGGCTTGGTTGGTGTCGAGGTGTGTGTGCTACTAACGTAAAATTCGTGTAGTGTGTGATATATCGAAGTGTACGTATGTCTCAAAGTTAAAATCAATTATTAATTTACTATAATGTTCCATGGATAATGTGAAGTTGGTCTTGGAATACATTGGGGGAGATGGAGTGAAATGACAAATGAAGAATATGCTTTCTATGAGAGGATCGTTTGTTAGGTTAGAGATCTTGGGTCCTGGTTTCTTAAACCGGATTGGTTAATCAGACCGGCCTAGTCAGGAGGAAATGGTATTGATTTAATTTGACTCGCGGTTAAGTTTTCTAAATGTTGTCTTTATCTTTCTTTCATTTTTGTCTTCCATATAGATTTCATGAATTTGGGAATAAAGAGATTTATCCGGTTTTTGAATTCTCAAAACCAAAATTATGTATCAATGCCGGCTATTTCTAAGGTAAGCAGGCTCTTTTTTTTTTTTTTTTTTTTTGAACCTGTAAGCAGGCTCTTTGATAGGAGTTTTTTCGAAAATCCACTACAAATTAAAAACTTAGGTGGTCTCTTTATTTTTAACAGAATCTATTAAACAATTGTTTCAAATTAATAAAAAAGCCGTAAATGTGGATTTATATATTACCCACTTAACTAAAAACAACTTTTCAAATAAATCTGATCTGTTACCCAAAAAAGTAGGTCACACTTTTTTTTAATACATGATGCGTATTTGCTTAATATACATTGACTTAATATGATGATTTTATTTTTGTTCATCACTACGTTACATGATAACTCAATCCAGATTATGTTTTCCGTTTTCAAAATGTTTTAAAAACAAAAAATATATAATTTTTTGGTTTAAAAATATGACAAAAAATGCTCATATCGTTTAAAACCCCGATAATAACTTATATATTATTTAGAAAATATAATAATTGAATAGTTGAAAAAACATATGATAAAATTAAATAATTAATTAGATCCATTAGATATGTAAATAATTAATTGGATTTATTGGATAAGGTTATTTTGGGATATTTGAGTTTGAGAGTTTTTTTTTTAAATTGAAATTTATTAATCAACACAAAAAGATCATTTGGAATGAAATAAAGAATGAAAAATGCTATAATGCTATAGTAAATCCATTAACGTGATGAGTACATAATAGTGAATTCTTACTGAAAAACCTCAAATAATTTCTGTCGTAGTCTTTATGTGGCGTCGCATAGTTAAGCAACCTGATCTGATTGTGATATTTGCAAATAAAATAAGGAATGAAAAAATGTTATAATGCTCTAGTAAAGCCATAATATGATATTGTGGTAAGTACTTAGTAGTGAACTCATACCTAAAAAATCTCAAACCATATTTGTCGTATTCTTTGTGTGGCGTCGAACTGATCTAATTATGGATTGACTTGTCAATGGTGCGGATTTAGTGCAACTAGGGCGGGAGGCTAGTAAGAGATGTATCAGTAGGAGTAGTGGTAGCTGCCCTGATCCCTTGATTGTTTTATACGAAAGAGAACCCTCACCTAATGAAATGTTTACTCAACGAATCATAATTAAAGTTAGTTGTATTCAATGTTATTGATGAAAATGAAAATAAAAAAATATTATAAATTTAAACAATCTTCATATTTTAGTTAAATTATTTAATATTTATATACTCGATTTATATTGACTTTATAATTTTTAATATGATTTATATTTATTTTTAAATATTTTTATTAATATCATTTATATACATACTTATATTTTTAAAATATCGTTTTTATAATTTAAAACGTTTTGATTCCGGATATCCATTTATGTTTTATACATTCTTAAAAATACAATTTTTAATGTATCGTTTGTTTGGGATAAATTGGACTCAGATCCTAATAAAAATTTGCTACAGGAGTAATGGGTGGCGGCGTAACCGGTTCTTGTGGCGGCGCAGGTAAACTCCCCCTGTCCGCCAAAGGTCCAACGGAACTGAATACCCAATCATCATCTGTAGTGTCGTGAGAAACAGGAGAAGATTGAGAAACCGCTGGCAAAGTAGCAAAAGGAAACTCATCTTCCTTAAACACCACGTCTCGTGAAACAAGGAACTCCTCTGTTTCGAGATCATATACTCTCCAACCCTTTTTACCAAAAGGATAACCCACAAACACGCACCTTCTACTTCTCGAGGCAAACTTGTCTTTATCATCTAATTGTTTATGTGTATAACATAAAGACCCAAAAACTCTCAACGCATCATAGGCTGGTTTGCGACTCATTAAAATCTCGTGTGGAGACTTTCCCTTGAACAGCTTCGTTGGAGTCATATTAATTACATGAGCTGCTGTTAAAATGGCTTCTCCCCAAAATTTCACTGGTACCATGTATATTGTATATATTGGCCATTCGAAATTCGAATTGATGATGATGGATGGGATCTGACTTGATCAAGAGTCAAGACTAATGTAATGGTTTTTGGGTGATTTAAGTGTGTCTAAAAGGGAAACGTGGCCATTGGAGTTAGGCATGTGATCATCTTCATAAATTGACTGAACTATTGAATTTTGAGTGTTGGTGAAGAGAAAGAGGCTTGCCCATTGATCTAATCGGATGTTCGATCTAATGGTGTGTGGTTGATCCTCGAGTGATTGGATATTTTACCTACAACAAAATATAACTAAAACATTTTTTCTTAAAAATAAGTATATATTAAGTTAATATTAGATTATATGATCTTGATGTGTTTGTAAACTTTTTCATAAAATCCAACAAATAGTATAATACATTACACTATTGCATATTTTTCTACAAGGCCACATCTAATTTCTTATTTTTCATGTTTTGCTACTTTTATCGTTCATTTGATCTCAAGCCATATACTTATCTGTAAAATTTGTTTTCTTCTATTTATTATTTACTTTTATCATATTATTTTCTTATTTTAATTGGTTTTTTTCTTATTCATATGGATACTATATAAATTTGTTTCTTATATATATATATATTTGTATTTCTTACTCATTTGGATACTATATATATTTTTCAAATAAATCTCAAATGTCATGTTTGTCTTTGGATTTGGTTGCTCCCCTCCCACTAAGCACATTGCATCTTCTTCACGACTGATTCATATTTCCTTTCTTAATTTCTCTCCCTTTTCAAAATTTTCTCCTCAAATCTTGTTTTTTTCTGATTTTCTTTCCTATTTCTACTTGATCCAATCGCTCTTTTCTTTATTCATTTCTCCGAAGACACAATCTCGAGATTGATTTTTTTTTTTCCCTTCTCTACCTCTTAAGTTCCTCTCTGTGTTTTTTTTCTTTCACGCGCCCACATGCGTCTTTCTCGTGTCCTCTGATCTGTATTAGATCACAAGAATCTCTCATATTTTTTGTTTTTAGTATTTTTCTTCTCTATTTTAGTCAAACATTACAGAAGAGAAGAAGATTAGAGATGACGACAATGCGATAATACAGAAAAACAGTAAAAGAGAAGGAAATGCTGCAAGCTATGGAGTAAAGACGCCATTTTTCCTTTCTTGCGGAGAAAGTTAGAAGCTAAGAAAAAAAAGGTTAGAAATTTAGAAACTTCCATGGATCTTTCCGATTTCTTTGATTTGGACCCACAATTTCATTTTCTCTATAAAGTCGGATTCTCTACTTTCGTTCAGTCGAATTTTGATTCGAATTAGGGTTTAACTGCTTCTTCCATGGGGGAAATTCTCGATCTTTGACTGAATCGTTCTTAGTTTTTGACTACAAATCGAAAAATCAGGCTGAGATTTTTGATCCCATTTCTGAAATCCGAGGTTTTGATCTGAATCTAGGGTCAAATGGAGAACCTTGATGTTTCCAAGTACATACACAGCCCCGTGCACAGAGCCGTAGCTTCAAGAGACTACGCTGCTCTCAAATCAATACTATCATCTCTCCCAAAGCCACGAGACCCTTCAGAGATCCAATCAGAAGCAGCTTCGTTAGCCGAGGAAGCCATATCCGACGCCGTCTCCGCCGTAATCGACAGAAGAGACGTCCCAAGCCGCGACACGCCGCTGCATCTAGCCGTGAAGCTCTGTGATCCAAAAGCAGCCGAGATGCTGATGGTGGCCGGAGCTGATTGGACTCTGCAGAACGAAGATGGATGGAACGCTTTGCAGGAAGCTGTTTGCAGTAGGCAAGAGACGATAGCGATGATAATCGTACGGCATTATCAGCCATTAGCTTGGGCTAAGTGGTGTAGGAGGCTACCTCGTTTGATTGCAACGATGAGCAAGATGAAAGATTTCTACTTGGAGATGAGTTTACACTTCGAGAGCTCTGTGTTGCCTTTCGTCTCAAAGGTTGCTCCTTCTGAAACTTACAAAGTTTGGAAAGTGGGTTCGAACCTGAGAGCGGATATGACTATGGCTGGTTTCGATGGGTTCAAGATTCAGAGGTCTGATCAGAGTGTACTGTTTCTTGGTGAAGGGTCTGAGGATGGTGAGGTTGCTCGTGGAGGGCTTTACATGGTGAACCATAAGGATAAAGAAGTGGTGAATGCTTTGGACGGTGCTTGTGGGTTTGCTTCGGAGGAAGAGGTTAGGAAAGAAGTGGCTGGGATGTGCAAGAGCAGTATCTTTAGACCCGGGATCGACGTGACGCAAGCGGTTTTGAATCCGCAGATGAATTGGAGGAGGCAGGAGAAGAGTGAGATGGTTGGTCCTTGGAGAGCTAAGGTCTATGAGATGAACAATGTGGTTGTCAGCATCAAGTCAAGAAAGGTTCCTGGTTCATCATCGGCTGATAAAGAGAACGATGGTGATGATCATCTTTGCTGCGATGTTCTAACGGATGAAGAGCAGAAGCAGCTAGAAGCTGCTCTTAAGCTGGATTTACCAGAGTTCCCAAACGTCAATGGCGAGAATGGTGGTTTCGTTGATCATATCGAGGCTCCTGCGGTGGATTTGAGTCCGTCTAGCAAGAAACCGGAGAAGAAAGGGTGGTTAGGAGGATGGAGAAGGAAAGAGACGAGTACTAAACAGGAGAAGCAGATTCAGTACGCGCCTCCAAGAAGCTCTCTTTGTGTGAATGAGAAGGTGAGTAACCTTCTTGGAGACTCTAATCAGATAAAACCAGGAAGACACTCAGTGGATAATGAGTATAGTACTAGGAAGCCGAGAGCATCGGTTTCGAGTAAGACGACGAGTCACCAAGAGAGCGAATACAAGAAAGGCTTACGTCCTGTTCTCTGGCTGTCTCCGAACTTCCCGTTACAAACAGAAGAGCTTCTTCCTTTGCTTGACATACTCGCAAACAAAGTCAAGGCCATTCGTCGTCTCAGAGAGCTTCTTACCACAAAGCTTCCCACTGGAACATTTCCAGTCAAGGTACTGTATATGTCTAAGAGGCTTATCTAGTTTATCTGATGTTCTTCTTCTTCAAGATCTCTTATTGTTTTGTGAATTGTTTGTTGTAGGTTGCTATTCCAGTGGTGCCGACGATAAAGGCGCTTGTGACTTTCACAAAGTTTGAAGAACTTGAGCCAGCAGATGAGTTCAAGACGCCTCCTTCGAGCCCGACCGGTTCTTCTTCTGGCTATGAGAGTCCAGCTGCTGGGAGTACTGACTTCTCCAACGCATCGTCGTCCTCGTGGTTTCGTAGGTCTAGAACAAACAAAGATGGTTCGAGTAGTAAAACCAAAACTTTGCAAGACCCGTTTGCTATCCCCTCAGGGTATACTTGGGTCAGTCTTGAATCAAAGAAAAGGAAACAAGAGAAACAGAAACCCAAAAAGAGGTAAAAAAGCAGAGCATGTTAGCTAAAATCACACTCCAAGTCTTGGGAACACACTTAAGTACACTAACCTACACAGAGATTGGTCATGAGAATTGAGAAGAGAGAGATTGAAGAAAGTGTTAGGTTTTTTTTTTTTGGATTGAAGCGACTCACTTGCTATCTGCAAAGAGAGAAAGGCATAAAATTTCTGATGGGGATGTGATTTGATTCTTTTGTTTCATCATTCTTTTGTAACATAAAACTTCATAAATTTGCGATGATTCTGGTGGTTTCCTTTCGATTTGGTTTATTCATTTTTTTTTTTTAATTGATGTAAAAACATTTGCCTCTTTTGCATCTGTTAACAAACTTTGTTTTGATGATGATGACTTGAAAAAAGGCTTCTAGACCGGTCTAACAGTGAACCGGGTTTCTATTAAACCCAATTAATACCCGTGACCCAAACCCGACCCGAACTCGCTGACCGAAATCCCTAAATTAAACTTGCCGGCGAAACTCTCTCTCCGACTTGCTCTCTAGCCAAAAAGACGCTGGCTTTCTGATCTTTTTGAGCTTTTTGTGCACATACGGCGTTATCATTTCTGTCTCAAGCTGCCAATACCATCATGAACAGGTTCACGTTTCGCCCTTTCTTCATCCTCCATTTCCTTTAGTTTATCCTCCAGTTTACATCCAATTTGTCGGTGATCATGTTCCTGGTGTCAAACAAATTGAGCAAGTAGAGAAATTGGGTTTCTTGTTAGAGTGCTTGTGTTTTGTTCAGTTTTAGAGGCCAGCTATTTGGATTCGACAGTTTAGTTTTCGATTTGGTTATTACGATCCAGCTTACTTGGGTAATAGATAGATTATATGATTCTTGTCTCACTTACTAGGGCCGTGCTATATCTGATGTAATTGGCCTCTAGGACAGGGTGCTTGCAAGGAAACTTAGGACAAATCTCTGTGGGACAAAGATCTTCCGGAGGACTTGTTCAACTGATAAAGTCTCTACTTCTGGTTCCAATGTAAGATCCCCTTTTATGCCCTTGTGAATTTATCATATCTTTTCTTGGACGAATCAGGAAGGACACTTTGCATGTTGTTGTTGTGTTATATCGACATCCAAAGTCTTGTTTGGTCGCTGTGGTCATGTAGTGTAGTTCATCATCATGTTTGGAACAGCAAGTACCTATTTTGTTTGATAAATGTGATACCTTTTTATTGGATATNGTGGATTTGAGTCCGTCTAGCAAGAAACCGGAGAAGAAAGGGTGGTTAGGAGGATGGAGAAGGAAAGAGACGAGTACTAAACAGGAGAAGCAGATTCAGTACGCGCCTCCAAGAAGCTCTCTTTGTGTGAATGAGAAGGTGAGTAACCTTCTTGGAGACTCTAATCAGATAAAACCAGGAAGACACTCAGTGGATAATGAGTATAGTACTAGGAAGCCGAGAGCATCGGTTTCGAGTAAGACGACGAGTCACCAAGAGAGCGAATACAAGAAAGGCTTACGTCCTGTTCTCTGGCTGTCTCCGAACTTCCCGTTACAAACAGAAGAGCTTCTTCCTTTGCTTGACATACTCGCAAACAAAGTCAAGGCCATTCGTCGTCTCAGAGAGCTTCTTACCACAAAGCTTCCCACTGGAACATTTCCAGTCAAGGTACTGTATATGTCTAAGAGGCTTATCTAGTTTATCTGATGTTCTTCTTCTTCAAGATCTCTTATTGTTTTGTGAATTGTTTGTTGTAGGTTGCTATTCCAGTGGTGCCGACGATAAAGGTGCTTGTGACTTTCACAAAGTTTGAAGAACTTGAGCCAGCAGATGAGTTCAAGACGCCTCCTTCGAGCCCGACCGGTTCTTCTTCTGGCTATGAGAGTCCAGCTGCTGGGAGTACTGACTTCTCCAACGCATCGTCGTCCTCGTGGTTTCGTAGGTCTAGAACAAACAAAGATGGTTCGAGTAGTAAAACCAAAACTTTGCAAGACCCGTTTGCTATCCCCTCAGGGTATACTTGGGTCAGTCTTGAATCAAAGAAAAGGAAACAAGAGAAACAGAAACCCAAAAAGAGGTAAAAAAGCAGAGCATGTTAGCTAAAATCACACTCCAAGTCTTGGGAACACACTTAAGTACACTAACCTACACAGAGATTGGTCATGAGAATTGAGAAGAGAGAGATTGAAGAAAGTGTTAGGTTTTTTTTTTTTGGATTGAAGCGACTCACTTGCTATCTGCAAAGAGAGAAAGGCATAAAATTTCTGATGGGGATGTGATTTGATTCTTTTGTTTCATCATTCTTTTGTAACATAAAACTTCATAAATTTGCGATGATTCTGGTGGTTTCCTTTCGATTTGGTTTATTCATTTTTTTTTTTTAATTGATGTAAAAACATTTGCCTCTTTTGCATCTGTTAACAAACTTTGTTTTGATGATGATGACTTGAAAAAAGGCTTCTAGACCGGTCTAACAGTGAACCGGGTTTCTATTAAACCCAATTAATACCCGTGACCCAAACCCGACCCGAACTCGCTGACCGAAATCCCTAAATTAAACTTGCCGGCGAAACTCTCTCTCCGACTTGCTCTCTAGCCAAAAAGACGCTGGCTTTCTGATCTTTTTGAGCTTTTTGTGCACATACGGCGTTATCATTTCTGTCTCAAGCTGCCAATACCATCATGAACAGGTTCACGTTTCGCCCTTTCTTCATCCTCCATTTCCTTTAGTTTATCCTCCAGTTTACATCCAATTTTGTCGGTGATCATGTTCCTGGTGTCAAACAAATTCAGCAAGTAGAGAAATTGGGTTTCTTGTTAGAGTACTTGTGTTTTGTTCAGTTTAGAGGTCAGCTATTTGGTTGGATTCGAAAGTTTAGTTTTCGAATTTGTTTATTACGATCCAGCTTGCTTGGGTAATAGATTAGATTATATGATGCTTGTCTCACTTACTAGGCCCTACTATGTCTCATGTAATTGGCCTCTAGGACAGGGTGCTTGCAAGGAAACTTAGGACAAATCTCTGTGGGACAAAGATCTTCCGGAGGACTTGTTCAACTGATGTGACACACAAAGTCTCTACTTCTGGTTCCAATGTAAGATCCCCTTTTATGTCCTTATCAATTCGCATCCTGTCTTGGAAAAATCAGGAAGGACACTTTGCATGTTTGTTGTTGTGGATATCGACATCCAAAGTCTTGTTTGGTCGCTGTGGTCATGTAGTGTAGTTCATCATCATGTTTGGAACAGCAAGTACCTATTTTGTTTGATAAATGTGATACCTTTTTATTGGATATTAAAGCATTTCCTTAGTGGGATGTTGAAGTACGATTTTGTAGAAGTTATAGTCACGTTTGTTAAATGGTTTAGGAGATCAATGCGAAAAGTAGTTCCACTGACAATAATAGTCCACAACACGACATTGCTATTGTCGGTGGTGGAATGGTTGGAATCGCCTTAGCTGCTTCATTGGGTAAGCAATGGTTGCTAGCGTTGATCTTATCTCAATTAACCGGTAATTTATGTTCAGATGACTTAAATAAATAGTTGTTCATTACAAGACATGTTTTGTTATTCTTTCAGCAAGCAAGCCATTGACAAAGCACTTGAGCGTCGCTATTATTGACAATAATCCTCTTTTGGGGAGAAAAAACATTATAGAGAAAGGGAACCAGCCTGATCCCAGAGTCAGTACAGTCACACCTGCAACAATATCTTTCCTCAAAGGTAAACACTACGTTTCTAGACTTTCTCGTTTCTTCCCACAGTTTCTGCTCATTTTTAAAACAGAAGAGCTTCCAAATTGTAGAATAAGGTTCATTTAAGTTTAAGATGCTAGTTTTCCCACGTCGAACCCCGATTTGAGCTAGTCTCTGTCCTGATCCAGTCCATGATTTTCCTTTATAGCTATAACTTTGGAGTCATGTATTTGGTTTAAATCATGTAGATATTGGTGCCTGGAAATACATTGAAGAACAGCGACATGCTTATTTTGATAAAATGCAGGTAATGATTATTAAAAAAATTTACATTCCTTCCGAAGCTTTTATATCATGGCTGCTGAAATCTTTTAACTGCGTCAAATGAAAACCCTGAGGAATTGTTTTTCTCTGCATGACCATACATATATCACTACTGTTTGTGGCTATGATTTTGGTGGAACATATTTCTTGATAATTGGTTTGATTTTACTGCTACTTGGCTTTTGCCTCTTTGCATGTTAGTATAAACTGTACCTTCCTTTGTTTGAAGCTAACCTAAAAGCAAAACTAGAATCAGATCTAAGTATGATCTACTCTTGTGAAGATTCTGGATATACTGATAATGACTTTGCAAGACGTAAACAAATTTATATGTTATTTTTTGGGGGTTTTTAGGTCTGGGACTACACGGGCCTTGGATATACAAGATACAATGCTAAAGATGTCGATCAAGATATTTTGGGGTAAGCATATTTGCTATACACATCTGCATCCTTGATGATGTTAATAGCTGTATAATCATTCTTGGCATTATCCAGGTGTGTTGTGGAGAATAAAGTTCTCCAGAGTTCTCAGCTATCTTGTGTGCAGGTATTTTTACTTTCTCAGGTCCGTCCAAGTTTTATCCATCATCTAGGATAAGTCTTAATAGCCTCTTGCATGTCCTGTGATTTCGAGGAGTTTGTGCTAATTGCTTATAGATTCTAAAACTAATTACTACCTCTTCAACTTCTTACTCAGATTATCTGACTTTTAATGAGTTTATCAGTCATGTTTTTATGTTTCTTATACGAGAGAGCTTGGTGGTATTTGCAGGAATCAGATCTCCAGAAGACTGTTTATCCAGCGAGGTTAAACTCGATGGATATGCTGCCTAGTTCTTCTTTGACTGGTCTTGGTGAAGCACCATCTGCAACAGATTTGTTTTTGCGAGGACGCCTTGCTAAGCTAGAGCTAAGCGATGGAAACAACGTGTACGCAAAACTCGTGGTAGGCGCCGATGGGTCTAAGTCGCGGGTGAGGGAGTTAGCAGGGATCAAAACAACTGGATGGAACTACTCACAGAACGCTATCATCTGTACAGTCGAGCACACTGTCGAGAACTGCACAGCGTGGCAACGGTTTTTACCCAATGGCCCCATCGCGCTTCTTCCCATTGGCGACAGGTTCAGCAACATAGTATGGACTATGGATCCAACAGAGGCATCGGATCGCAAGTTGATGAGCGAGGATGACTTCATCAAAGCTGTGAACGACGCTCTGGACTATGGTTATGGTCCACATCCGGAGACAACCAAGAGTCTCTCTTGGCTTACAGGAGATGTGAGCATATCTGGCAAGGAGAGGTTTGAAACTCCACCAAAGGTTGTGAAGCTTTCTTCAGAGAGAATGATGTTTCCTATGTCTTTAAAGCATGCAAAAGACTATGTGTCGAAGCGAGTGGCTCTCGTGGGAGACTCGGCTCAAACTGTTCACCCGTTGGCTGGTCAGGGAGTTAATCTTGGATTTGCAGATGCGTCTGCTCTCTCCAAAGCTATCGCTGAGGGTATTGCTCTTGGTACTGATATAGGAGAGGTAAGGATCAGATTCTTCCAAGTCTAAACCATTTTTTATTACTTGTTGTTTACTTGCTTTATTGATGATTGTTGTTGAATCTTTTGTATTTTTTTGTAGACGAATCTGCTGAAACGATATGAAGCGGAGAGAAAACCTGCAAATATAGCGATGATGGCGGTTTTAGACGGGATCCAGAAGATGTACGCAGTGAATTTCGGACCGCTGAATGCGTTCAGAGCGGCTGCGTTTCACGGGGCTCACTACATTTCGCCGCTTAAAAAGCGTATCATATCGTATGCTTCAGGCGATCAATCTTTGCCACTCTTTTCTTGAGAACGACGCCAAGTCTCCCTGATGAGAGAAGATTATTATTCATTTCGGTATCAAATACTCTGAATCATCTCTTAGACCCCCAAGTTTCAAATAAGCCTGTTGTAATATGATCTTGTCTTTTAGATTTTTTATATTCCAGTCAATAAAATCTTGCATTTTCTGATATTATCAGAACATGTTACTGTGTGAATAATATTGTGCATCCAATTTAGATGTCCAACACGACCACATTAGCAAGACAATGTGTTTCAAATAAGCATGTTATGTAATAATATGAAGTATATTATTAATAGTGTTATGAAAGATATAATTGCAAAGTGTTTCAACATCGTACTCATCCGTTTGACAGCACATAGAAGATGCAACCCTTGAGTTGATAGCGATCATTCTTTGCAAGGTTTATGCATTCTTGTCCCTAACTTTTTTTTACTCTATTGTTACACATGCATAAATATGCTCATTGTACAAGTCCCTCTGTAGTCATAAAAGCCCAGCTATATCAGCCCAGCCCACAAAAACCCATAAATAAAGCAAGGGTTTTTTTCGCAGTCCACTTCTATTTTTTCTGTCTTGCCTCACAAGTCACACAACTCTCTCTCTGTCCGAAACCTAAACCGCCGCTCTCTTCTCCTACTGGCTAGGGTTTTTTTTTTTGCCTTGCAACTCTCTGTTTCTCCTTCTCAATGGGTATGACGCCGGAGAAGTCCAAAAAGCGGAGAATACAATCAACATCTCAGGGTGAACCTGAACCTGCCGGTGTGGATCAGGAGGAATCCAAGAAGTCCAAAGAGATTATCCGATCTGACGAGCCTACCGATGGAAATACCGAGTCTAAGAAAGTAAGCTTTCTTTTGTTATGATGTGTTCATGTTTTTTTTACAGTAACTATGTTTCTTTGGTTGATTTTTTTGTAGAAAATAGATGAAGATGAAAAAATTGACCATACTGTTTATTTTTTAATTATTTAATCAAATAAGCACGAAATAGTCTATTAACTATGCTCTAAATTAAAAAATTCAAGAGAAAATAATATATACAACATTAATATTAAAAGATGTATATTATTATTGAACCAAATTGATTTCGTAGTCTTACTAGTAGTCTTTTAAACAAAAGTTTTGATAAATGTTACAGTGGGTAGAGACAATTTTTATATCTGTGACCTAATGGAAAAGATTGTCAGTTTAATTTTTTTTGTAATGAAACTTGTTTTGCTGACTAAGTTAATAATTATTGAAGAAAACTTAGCCTATAAAGTGTCAAACTGTTTTTTCTTCTTCTTGACATTAGTGCAGTGTAATATGCCTCGCTCTCGCCCAAAGTAATGAGTTTGATTTGTTTTTGCTGGTTTTCTTAATCATTACTTTAATTCCAATATATGGCAGGAAATCAATGAAATGTCGAAATCTATCAATGAAATGTCGAAATCTATCAATGAAATGTGGAAATCTATCAATGAAATGTGGAAATCTATCAAAGAACTGACTGAAGCTGTAAAAATACTACCGGAAATTCTATTCACCAAATTAATATCTACATGAGGTTTCATTAAAGGTACGTATATGTTTCTTCTTTTTTTTCTTTTTAATATATTGTATTAGTGTTTACTATATTGGCTTTGTTTGTTTGTAGCTGTTATATTTGTTATGTAGGTTTGAGAATTGTGATACATTATTACAATTTTGATACACTACGCTTTGTCTACAGGAGAAAGAAGAAACCACAGAGGAGGAAAACGAGGAATCGATGTATTATGGCTGCCGTGGTTGTAAGGTATATGTTTCTTAATTTTTTTTTAATATATTGGTATGAGTGTTTTACTATTGACTTTGTTTGTTTGTAGCTGTTATATCTGTTTTGTGGGTTTGAGAATTTTGATACATTACACTCTTTATATATATATGGCTGTTTAATTCTAAAGAAATTGTGCTTTTTGTCTAATAGCAAATTCAGGAATCGATGAATAATAGCTGTGTTGATTGCCAACAAGTGGAGCTCACAATAAACACACCATTTATGTTAATGGATTTACATGTTTGCGTCGACATAGGGACGAAATGAAGAAAATGTTGACTGATTTGTTCGGTTCATGTGGAGAGATCACAAAGCTTTCTGTTCCTATAGATCCTGCGACCGGTTTTCCCGCAGGGTTGGTGACTTGTTCCTCCCCAACTTTGTTGTGACAAGTCGATCAACATAAAATGCGAGCTGAAGATTGGCTTCTTTTGTTTTTTTAACAGAATGGCTTTCATTAATCTGAAAAATGGCCAAGGCTATGAGAAGGCGTTGGAATTGAATAAGTGTTTCTTGGAAGGAACTAAGCTTCAGGTGGCGTTGGCTGAAGCAATAGGCGAAACTATGTATTTAATTTTAACGGGTGTGATGGTTGTATGAGTGAAACTTATGCTCGTATGGGATTTAAAGTAGGTTTCTCCCCAGATACATAAAACTTTATCTCTTGTTGATTCTTGTTTCTGTTTAACTTTGTCACTAATATTCATGAATATTTTTTCTTTTGATTATTGCAGCCTCTTCCTCCGCCCAGTCCATAGCCAGCCACCCGGTAATATTGGTCGTTTTACCATTGCTGCTATAAATTAGTCCATCGTTATAAATTAGACCATCAAAACTCGTTTTATATTTATTGTCTAATTTATATTATATTTTATGTGTTATAAGAAAGCTAGTTTAAAAGATGTACGACTACTCTAATTTTGTTAAAGAGCACACCATGAAAAATGAAGTTTTAAAATCAAAAATAGCCACATACGCTTATTTTGATCATAAATAGCTTTCATTAAAGTTATGAAAGTCTTTCTAAATATGTATAAAATTTGAGTTAGTAAAACCTTCATAAATATGTCTAACGGCTTCCTAACCGCTTTATTAAAAGTTAGGAAAACATTCCTAAATGTGTATAACAGCTTCCTAATAATGGTAAAAATGATTTACAAATTTTTTGGGGCTATTATTGAACTGAAAACTTAAAATAGGACTGTTTGAAACAATTTATTATGTTTATTTTTATTTATTGTAAAGCTACTTTTGTCGTCTCGATTGTGGTCTTGAAACATTAGATAATGCGAAAGGGTAAGGTGGTGGTTGGACGTTTTACCATTGCTGCTCCTGTCCAGCTACATCAAAACTTCCTAGTATTACGCATGACCGACCTTGAGATTTTGAGAGCTCGAGATAAATTAGAAAAGATGACTTGTATTTTTATATCATGAAAACTTAATAGAAAAAAATTCTTGTAAAAATGGCTAAGATTTCGATTGAGATTAAAGCGTAAGTAATCAGAAGGAAAAGAATATGCCCGTGAGAAGACTCGTGAACATGTTCACTCGTGAATGAAGGAAACACAAACCAATGTCTCATTTGACTTGGCTACGACTCGTTTGCTACGCTTAATTATGTCTTTTTGTTTAATTATAAAACTACTTTTTCACTTTAGTAAATCAAAGTATGATTTAGCGCTAATTTCGATGATTGTTAGATGGGTTATATTAAACATTTTCTACTTTCAAAAGAAAAATAAAATTGTATTGTCAAATACTGATTTTTTCTTTTTTCTCATTTATGAAACTAATTTTAAATTTTAACAGATTATAGTGTACTTTTGCATTGTTTTCTAGGAAAACGATATTTAGATACTCCTTTTGAACATTGGATGTTGTTCATCTTTTTCTTTTGCCTTATAGATATTTTCAAGTCAACTGTTTATATAATGTGACCTTGTTTTTAGAATTTTATGTTGTCAATAAAAATCTTGCATCTTTTGGTATTAAAACATGTTGCAATGTGCATCAGATATAGATGTCCAACACGACCACATTGGCAAGGCAAAGTCATTGTTCCATTCCTGGGAAAACGGCCAATTAGTACCTGAACCGATAGAAGTGTAGCGGATTAGGACATGAACTATTTTGGTGTGTATTTTAGTACCCAAACTCGTAATTAATTGAATTTCAATACACAAACTTTATGTCTGGTAGCCAAACACAACATTGACCAACTTCCCGTGAGTCAACGTTCGCATTCCGTTAACGGGAATGACTCGGCTGCCACGTCAGATTTCACGTACACCGAACGACGCCGTTTTGTGCTGGACGAAAACATAAAAAAATAAAGGACAAAACGATATCGTTTTAAATTAAAAATAACACACAACCTAATAATCTAATTAACCATCTTCTTCGTCGACGAAGATTTAACGAGAGATAGAGATATCGTTTTCTAGGTTCCAAATTGAGAAAGATTTCACGGTATAATCGGTGGCTTGTATCATCAGAGAAGAAAATTTGGACTCGAAACTACGTATTGGGTCTCAATCTCTCAAAAATGAGGTAATTTTGAAGCGATTTGGGTTTATATTATAGAAGCGATTTGGATCTGCTTAATGGGTGCTTTTGATTAGTTTAGTCGGTTAATTAAAATTGTTTAATCGGTGCTTTTGATTTGTTTAATCGGTTAATTAGAATTGTTTAATCTCCTCTTACTATATTATCAATTTTTTCAGTGACGATTCGGACACGGACACCATTTTTGTTATCAATCATGGAGGGAAATTCGCAACACATGAGGATGGTACGACTTATTACAGCGGTGGCTCTGTTACTGAGCTTGTTACACCGGCGAATGCATTGTATCAGAGCTTGCCCGTGAGTTTGTATGATCATCGTGTTTGGTACAAAATGCCATATGAAGAGTTGAGTGAGCTTAAGGTCTTGTGTCATGGTGTTGAAAACTTTGGCAAGATGTGTGCGGCGGCTAAATGGTGCAAATTAGTAGAGATATACATGGAGCGTGATGAAGATTATAGAAGAGATCACACTGAAGAGGAGCGATTAGAGGAGAGAAGAGATAATGAAGAAATAGATAACAGAGAAGATGAGAGAATAGAGGAGAGAAGAGATAATGATGGAACATATAACAAAGGAGAGGAGAGAATAGAGATGTGTGATGAGCAAGCTCGTGTGGAAGAAATAGTGGCTACATTTGTTGATGAGGTGGAGAATGATGACTACCAAAGAACACCTCGAAGATCAGATTGTGAAGGAGCAGATTAGGAGATGGTTCTTTATGATGGTTGGAGAAGAGGAAGTGGAGAGCTTAAGATTAGACAAGTCTTTGAAAGTGTGACTGAGTTTAGAGAGGTTGTCTTGGAGTACGCCTTAAAAGGAGGTTGGAATATCAAGTTCACAAGATGGGCAGCTAAAAAATATGAGGCTAAGTGTGGTATAGAGAAATGCACATGGAGAATCTACTGCTCATATGAGGAATCTGTTTCTCAATGGATGGTTAAATCATTTCAAGAGGAGCATTCATGTTACAAGGATCAGCGTTGTAGGATATTGACAGAGAGTGTGATCTGTAGCATGTACATCCAGGAGCTGAGAGACGATCCTCTACTGAAGCCTAAGACGATGCAAGAAAGAATCCATGAGCGCTACAATGTGGCGCCTTCACTTGATCAATGTCGTAAGGGAAAGAAGAAAGCGTTGAAACTCATTGAAGAAGAATTCAGTCAACAATATGCAAGGATGAAAGACTATCGAGATGAACTTCTAGAGTAAGTTTTTGGTTTTGTATGTATGTGTATTGACTATATTTTCTGTTTTTTTTTCAATATATAATTATGTTCTTCTATTTACTCAGGACAAACCCGGACTCCACAGTGGAGCTTCTTACATCGATTGGAGATAATGGGAAAGAGGTGTTTGATAGCTTTTATATGTGTTTTGCTGGACTGCGCAAGACATGGAAAGAGCATTGTCGACCAATCTTCGGGATTGATGGGTGTTTCTTGAAGTCCAACGAAAAAGGACAACTCTTGGCAGCTGTTGGGAGAGATGCAAACAATCAAATTTATCCATTTGCTTGGGCTGTTGTTCCAGTAGAAAACACAGATAGCTGGATTTGGTTCATTAAACATCTCAAGAAAGACTTAGATCTTAGGAATGGTGATGGATTCACTCTCATATCAGATAGACAGAAGGTAAGAATGTTTTATCGTTGTTATTGGACTCAATATCTACGTTAGTATTAATAAGTTTATATGTATAATTTGCAAGGATTGCTTAATGCTGTGAACCAAGAGTTACCACAGATTGAACACCGAATGTGTGCGAGGCACATTTATGGAAATATGAAGAAGGTGCATCCGAAAAAGCCTAGAATGAAAGGATTGTTTTGGCAAGTTGTGGAGAGTTTCAACATGGCTGACCATGAATCAAGTTTGAAGAAGATGAAGGAGTATGATATTGGTGTCTTTGACGTCTTTATCAGTAGGAACCCAGAGAATTGTAGCCGAGCATACTTCAAGACAACATCATGCTGTGAAGATGCTCTGAATAATTTTTCAGAGTCATACAACAAGGCAATTGACAAGGCGCGTTCAATGCCATTGATCCAGAGCTTGGAGACAATGAGGAGACAAGCGATGGTGAGGATTGCGGTAAGAAGGAAAAAAACTGCAAAGCACAAGAGCAAACACAGTCTGAAAGTTAGCTTAGTGATCGGTCTAGAGGAAGAAGAAGTGAAAAATCTCAGGACAATTCCTGGACGTTCAGGTATCTTTGAAGTTATTGAGAAAGGTCAAAGTTACACGGTTAATATGAAGGAGGGGACATGTAAGTGTAGAAGATGGGATTTGATAGGGATACCATGTCGTCATGTGTTGCGTGTTGTCTTCGACAATAAAAAGACATACAACCGAGAAGACTTTGTTTCAGATTGGTATTTGACCACTAAGTGGCAGGCACAATACATCGATTCCATTGAACCTGTCAATGGAATTAAGTTCTGGAAAAACAGTGGAGAAAGAAGACTTGATGCACCAGAAATAGAGGTGCATAAGGGTCGGAAAAGAAATCCAGAGAAGAGAATCAAGGGTGTTAATGAGTCACCAACAAAGGGGAAAAAGGTGACTCAACATGGGCGCACAATGCATTGCTACCAGTGCAGTATGGCTGGACATAACTCATCTAAATGTCCTAATGATGGAGTCCCATTTAAGCCTAGGCCACCGAAGAAACCAAAAAATAGTAACACATCAAACACGGAGGCTGAATCTATGACACTTGATGATGGGCCAGGTGCTAGTCAAGCAACACAAACATCTAATGCTCAGGAATTTCCATAATGCTGAGGTGATTAGATACTTTCTCATAATGCTCTTACATTTTTTGTTTGTTATTTTCGAGAATTATGAGGTGATTGTTTGAGATGGTTTGCAGGTGTGGCTTACAAATGCAGGAGGAGAGAGTAGGGGAGAGTAGTTTTGTGGCGTTTTGATCAGTGTGGAAATTCGGTATTTTGGTGTTAATTCAGTTTTTTGGTTGTATTATTGATGATGTCAAACATGAGTTATTTAGGCATTACTTATTTCAAGGTAATTGGTTATGTCAAACATTACTGATTTTGGTTGTATCAAACGCAAGTGATTTCGATTTCTTTATTCATTGCTTATGTCCTTTGTCCTTTCCTGTTGCACACATACATACTCGATTCTCTTAAAAATAAACTAAAATCAACATTCAAAATACCAATCCATTGTGATTGAAATCCTTCATATTAAATCGAAGTACATAATATCCAAGAAAAACAAAAATCCAACATTCAAAATACCATTCCTTGAGGCAAGTAAAGAACCTCAAATCCATCATTTTACATCTAACATTCTCTGAAACACTCATCTATGCGCAGAAGTAATAGTAACAACCAACCACAACAACTCCACAAATGAGCATATTCTTCAACATACGTATCTCTTCTACCATTTCCTTAACTCTTTTCTCACGCCCTTCATACTCGGTTTTCATTGCTTCCATCTTCTTTTCAATCCCACGGACAATGACTTTCATGTCTTCTATCTCTTTCTCAAAGTCATTTACCACTTCTTTACAAATTCTTGTCTCAACTTCCAACTTTGCAAACGTTTTCTTCATCTCTTCAATCTCTTCTACAATTGACTCATCCACCCACTTGAACAAATGGTACTTGTCCTAACAACAGATAAAACCGTTATTGTTCATAAAATCGCATATGTCCAAATCGTACTAAACAATTGTACATAAGTTTTCTTACATTTTCGGATCCCATCGGACAACAATAAAATAATCTACCCGGATTTTTTACCGTCCCCGATGTTTTTATCATTGATGATTCTCCACACCTACAAGCCGTGGGCAAGCCTCTAGACCCTACACGAACACCACGAGTCCAAGTTGCAGTAAACCCTGCAAATTTCCCAACAATTTTGAATTCACGTTTAGAGCTAATTCTCCATCCATGTTTCTATAATTCGCGTTTAGAAGCGAATTCGCACTATAAACATACCAGAATAGCCCGATGATGCGTTTTCATTTGATGAAGTCGCCATTCGCTTTGCTTCTCCTCGAACCCTAAGTTTGTTTTTCCCCAATTTGATTTGTAATTTTGTTGGGGATCGACGAAGAAGAAGGTTCTTTTGTACATTTTTTTTAACTTTATTTTTTTATGTTTTCGTCCAGCACAAAACGACGTCGTTCGGTGTACGTGGAATCTGACGTGACAGCCGAGTCATTCCCGTTAACGAAATGCGAACGTCGAGTCATTCCCGTTAACGAAATGCGAACGTTGACTCACGGGAAGTTGGTCAATGTTGTGTTTGGCTACCAGACATAAAGTTTGTGTATTGAAATTCAATTAATTACGAGTTTGGGTACTAAAATACACACCAAAATAGTTCATGTCCTAATCCGCTACACTTCTATCGGTTCGGGTACTAATTGGCCGTTTTCCCCAAAAAATGCAGATGCTTTCATGGCTGAAATTGAAAGTAGTAATTGGAGTTTCTCTCGGACTTTTAAGTGTACAATAAGTGAAAAAGTCAACTGAAATGTATAAGCATTTGGTTAGCCTGGGCATTTGGCCCAAACCGGATCAACCGAACCAATTTTTTCGGTTTCAATTCGGTTTTAAGATGCAAACCGATCGGTATCTTTTTGAATTTTACTTTGGTTTCCGATTTGTTCCGGTTTGAAACCTACAAATCAAACGGTTCTTCGTTTTCTTTTTTCTTTCTAACTACTATTTTAATAGTTTATTTATTTATTTTCCCTAACCGGTTTCAATCAAAACATCAAACTAATCAAAATTGTGATATCCCAAACTAACCTAAATATACTAAAATTTAACCGAAATGTACCGAATTTCCTTTAAAATTAAATATTTTCATAAAATCTAAACAGAAAAACTAAAGTAAACCACATCATTAACTGAACCGAGTAAACGGACCAAACCAACCTATATTTTTGTTCGGTTTAAAATTCGGCAAGGTTTACCCAAACCGATAAACGAAAAACCGAATGAACAATGGGATGAGGGAAAAACCGAATGAACAATGGGATGAGGGACTGGTGGTTAGTTGGTAGCTAGAAATTTGGATATGTACACTATTTAAATCTAAACATTTGTATTTTGATGGTAACCAATCAATGTATGTTACGAAATTTTTTCGAAAAAGTAATAAAGAATAATGTAAGAGTGTATTTGATCTATGAGAACAAAAACCAACGAGACTGATAGACAGATTTTGGATGTGTTTGTGGGTTTAGCACAGATAAAATGAGAGCTCTTACAAGAGAAATCATCAAGGAGCTTTAAGTACTACTTAACTTGGGATTCGTTTTAGTGTTGGGAAAATAGCTTTGTATGGGAGAGAAGTCCCTTTCTACTTTCTTGTAATAGCTAGAAATGTAAAAGCCGTTCAAAAAAAGAAAAGAAAAAAAAGAAACTAGAAATGTAAAAAGTAATGTTTTGAAATCCGATCCAGACCGCCCAGTTCGTCCAGTTAACCACTCGGTCACTATCGCAGACCGGGTTCCATGTTAAAATCCATCACTTACAAATCTGGAAAAATCCAGAAAAAACGCAAGCAACCCACAAACCGCTGATCCGGACCATCCGGTTTGTGCAGGACAGTGATTTATCTTTTAGTTGTATATAATACTAGAATTGGATTCGCATATATGTTGGTTTTGAATAAAATATTTAAAACGGTAAAAAAATATTTAAAAATAAAATCCGATCACTTGTGAAAAAAAATAAAATTAAAAAAGAAATATAATTTTTATAGTTTCAAAACTACAAATAGAAATTTAATCAATAGACTTTAACATGCGTCACGATCATGTTAATTAGCAACTTTGAAACATCAAGCTTTATATAATAAGACAGTATATTTATCTAAATTGGAGTTAATTTTATTTACTTTTGTTTTTATTTTAGATTTCCATTGAAGTATATATTTATTTAANTTACCAAAATCGAGGATGGCAAGCTTCCCGTCTGGGGTACGAATCATATTCCCAGGATGAGGATCAGCATGGAAAAATCCAGTATCAAGCAACTGAAGCACAAAACAGTATCAGTGTTAACAATAATATAAATGCATATTATAGGTAACAAATACTATTTCTCCGCAACAAGTATGCAGGAAGTGTTACCTGCTTTAGGTAACAAATAACACCAACATTCACAAGTTCACCGACGTCACTCTCAATACTTTGTGACAGTTTTTCGCCATCAATCCATGACGTTGTAAGAACCTTCCTTGACGTGTACTTTTGGTATGTTTTTGGCACAACAACCTGAAACCAACAGTAATTCCACGGATGCAACCCACATAAGATCGGACGCCACATGTATAGAGCAAACGGAAGTGCCTATTAGAAAAGTTAATAAGCGTACTTGTGGGAGATCTTTCTTCATCATTTCTGCAAAATATGTACCATTTTCTCCTTCGTTAACATAATCCAGTTCTTCAAAAAAGCGAGCAGCCCATTCATCAACCAGTCCAACAACATCTACTGACACCTGCACGAAAATCCCCAAAAGAGGTCGAAAGTCATCAAGATGAACGGTGAAAGAGAACAATAATTGCATAAGCTGAGCCGCCAGACGAAACCTTGCCTGAGGGAACTTCCGCAGAAATAGACCCAAATTCCGTATCACAAACAAGTCAACAGTCACGGTCTCAAGAACAAAAGGCCTCTGAACTTTCACTGCCACTAAATCCCCGTTTTCCTTTAATCTTCCCTTGTACACTTGTCCCAGGGATGCTGAAAAAAAAAAATAACAATAAATAATCTGAACCTAAGTCTACCAAAATGATAAATTTGGCATCAGAACAACATGGTCAAAATTTACCGGCAGCGATTGGGGAAGGAGAGAGCTCTGAGTAAACGTCGAACCATGGCTTCCCAAGCTCCTCCTCGATAAGAGCCATTGCTACATCATCAGGAAATGAAGGGACCTTCACATTTTAAAAAAAGCACCCACATTTAGCCATGCTAAGACAGAAAACTCTAACAGGAGAAATTCAGATTATATGACAACTAATGAAGGGAACGACAAAATTGCCGGCATTATACCTTGTCACAAAGCTTCTGTAGTTCTGTCATTGCAGCAGGGGACAAGATATCTGGTCGAATACTCAAAGCTTGCCCAAGTTTAATATACGCTGGACCCAAGGAAGTAACAATTTCCCTCAATTCAATTGCCCTAGAAACCTCATTCTGAAAACGATGACAGATGAAAAATGAGACTCAAACTGCATATAAAAACACTTGCAAGCAAAACAAAACTGAAAACGTGAACACAATTAAAAATACTTAAACTGTGTACTGGATGGTTTCCGAAGATTTAAGGCACCTTCTACCGCTGGAATGCATAAGGAACTATAGACTCTGCCAATTTTTCACATCACACGCTCCATACTTGATACAAGGAAGACACTAAAAGAAAGGAGATGAAATTTTTTCTACTGTTCATTCACTCAATCCTGCCTAAAGGAGGTTTACAGAGATCAACAGAATCTGTAAGCCACAACTATCGTTTCTGCTCTAGCTTCCATGATTCCATCTACGACATAAAAAAGCAGTAACCAGAAGATTACCTCTTTGACTTTCTTGTTTATAATATCCCCTGCAAGACGCGAGAGAAACCCGCCTGCGACTGAAAGCAATTGGACAACTCGGCTAGCAACGGCTCGTGGACGTTTCCCCCAGTAAGCAGAAATAGTAGCCGGATCATATACCAAAGGTAAGAACTCACTGCTTTCACCAGTCTGCAAAGATCCCCAATGAAAGAAGAAATGAAACATCACCCAATGCTAAGGTCAAATACTACAAAAATCTAGCTGAATAAGAGTTTTACCTCGACAAGCCTTAGCTGAATATTATCATCGGCGAAGACCGAATCCTTCAGATTCTGCCCACGGAGCCCTCTCATTAACACAGACAACTGTTCGTCTTGTTCCATTTGAGCCCTCACTCTTTTAATCTCTTTTGATACATCGTTGATTCTCTGTTGACGTTTGCCATAAACCCAAATTTGGGGTTAGAATTTCTCAATCCAATTGTTCAATCCAACCACAAAATCGGAAATTCACGGATTGTAAGTAAGTAAGCAGAATCTTAACCGTGGAAACATTGTTGTTGACTACTTTTGACGACGAAGACGATGAAGAAGATCCGTTTACGGTGGTGGACTTGGGTGGACCAGTCTGCGTAGGTTTGGGATCAGTAGCGACGGCTAGAATCCGTCGAGAGCGACGACGGTGAGGAATCCCGGAGACGAAGGAGCGGCGGGAGGAGACGGAGAATCGAATTGGCTCCGGCCCACAGTAGACGAGGCGTGGCACTGCTGCTTCCATGGAGAGAGAGAGAGGTTTTGATTTTTTGAGGTTGATTGTGGTGTTGATGAAGAAGCAGTGGCTCTCTCTGTCTCTACCTCTGAGTGCAAGCGTTTGGTATTTCACCGGAAGGTGACGGTGATGGAGGGACCACGTGGCACAACCAAGTGCATAAGAAAAAGTTTCTCTGTCATTTTGATTATTTGTTTCCATTTTCTTTAATTAAGGAGGTTTACAGAGATTCTCTCCGGTGCAACGTCATGTGACTGTGAGTGACATCATATGTTTTAAACAAAAAAAACATAAAATTGGGCTGAGAGAGGCTCGAACTCTCGACCTCAGGATTACTCAGATAGCTATGAGACCTACGCGCTAGCCAACTGCGCCACCAACCCTCTGTGAACACTTAATTCATATATATCTTAATAAACTTAAAACCTAAGATGAGCAAACCAACCAATTTCCTAAAACGAGGGAAAAATTGTTGCAAAACAAAATCCAGTCTATTCTCATTTCATGTAAAAAAACACAACAAAAAATGAGTTGTAATTCAACCCAATCTATTGAAATGGTACAAATGGTTTTAAAATCAGAAGACAAATGTAGTGTTGTTTAATTCTTTAGCTATACGACAATGTTTTGTTGTTTTAGATTAAAAATAAAATATCTAGATATTCAAAAATTTTACGGGTTTTGAAACCAATGTTTCGATGATTAGATACTTTATCAAAAAGGTTAAAAAAAAGATTCACGTGAGTGTTAATGTCTTGGATTACGAATTTCTTGGAGAAGAAAAACAAAATTCAAGTATTAATGTATATGGCCTATGGGGAAGTTTGAATCGGGGTCATGTTCGTTTTCTCAGAAAAGCAATTCAAATTCGTCGGTGGAACGCGAATCTTCGTCTTCTCCGTCTCACTTAAAACTATGAGAGTTGTTCTCATGGAATGATTGAAGCATGAGGGTAATTATAAATGCCAACAAACATATAATTAGTATCTAACTTTGTAATAGCTTTTGCGTTAAGACATACGTTTTTGTGCCCCATTCTAACATTGTCTTTCTCAATCCCTTAGTACCCAACCTATCTAACACTTATCAATTCCAGCAACCTATGAATCATCAACATTACACTTAAATGACTTAGCCATTGTTATCAAATTTGACTATTTTTCTTGTTATTTTTTATTTTTTTGTTGTTATATATTGAAGATTTGATTGTTTAAATTTTAGTTATATATTTTGAGTTAAAATTTAGTGTTTGATTTGAAAAAACTGTGCTCAGATTAAAAACAATACGGGAACCGCCCTCCCCTGTCTATGCACATTTAAGTTATGGACATCATCAATATATACGTTCTTTACTCATTGGGTATTCTACATTTTTTAGATGTAATCTAAAGTTGAAAACATCTCGCAAGTAAGTAGGTTAGTAGTAGATGTTTTCAAGCCATATGATAATGAACAAGAATTGGAACTATTCCAAAATTTGGTTAGAAAAGAGTTCATGTTTCCAAGGAAAATCATAAGTTTGCGATTTAACACTTGTTTTATTTTATTTTGGTTATTTGGTTCTTAATAATAATTTGAGAAGAACAATTTGTGTTTTTTTTCATCTTCGGCTGTTGTATTAGCTTTTCACTTAACTTCATTGGCTTTTAAGAAAAGCCACATCAAATAAAATTATGACAACACGTATGTTTAGGGTTTGATTGGTTTTTCCGCTAACACCCGCAAACGCAACTTTTGCAGATGGTAGCGGCAACAATCATGCAAAACGTTTTCTACCGCTTCACACCACTTTTTGTCCTTCAAAATCAATAGCAGCTTCCACCTAGCGTTTACAGTTGCGGACAGTTGCCGTTGGATAATTTTTTAAAAATTAAAAATTAAAAAACACAAAATTTATTTAAAATCAAAATATAAATAATAATTTTTGAAAATTAGACCATGAGTTTTTGAAAATTCTCATTTCGAGTTCCTGCCATATTTTTATAAAAATAATTGGTCAGAGAATGTTACTTTTATAAAAATAATTGGCCAAACAAAATTAAACATAAAAAAAACTTACTGTCTTAGATCCAGCGGCATGAACTTCAATATCATATTTTTTGGGCTTCAAAATGAAGAGAAAAAGAATTTCAGGCAAAAAAACACATTATCACAAAAGAAAAAAACAAAGGAAAAACAAAGAAAGCTTACATTTTTAGGATCTTTAAGATCAGAATCGAGTGTAGATCCCTTTGATTTAGATTGTTTGTTATCAGACTCCCCCCTTTTCAGTCTTCTCCTCTTCAGCTTGGATAAGAGATCATTGATACGACCAATTGCCCATCGGTCAAAAGCCGTCACACCAAGTTTTCAAAATCTTCAAATTGGGAGAGGGCCACATGACAATAATGAACGACCATTTCAGAAATGGTTTTGTATTAAGAACAAAAAATCAAATACTATATATTCACTTGTTTCTAATCAAATAGTATCATTTTCAAATAGCAAAGAGATTTACTTCTACTAAATTTCATCTTACATTTTTTAGATCCAGCGAAAAAATCAAGGCACTTAAGGCTTTGATGTTTACCTTTTTGGTGTTTTTTCAATTACACTAAGGTTAAAAGTAGATTTATTCAAAACCAAGGCTGTCAGTTAAATATGTTTCCCATTTAAATATGTTTAATCCAGTTATACCAAGTAGTAGGTTATCATTTTTAGCCAAAAATATTATGGAACTCAATGTTTTGGTGCTTCCATGTTTAACCTTTTTAGTGTTTTTTCAGTTAAATCCATTTCAATCTTTTTTTTTCTTTTTCCACTGTCTATTTAAATCTAATTCATCAAATAAATTTTCGGTTATTCAAAACCACGGTGCTTTCAATCTATTAAAAAATAAATATTTTATCAATTCAACCACGGTACCTAAATCTATTAAATTTTCTTTCATTTCTCAGATAATTTTTCAGTTAAATCTATTTTTCAGTTATTCAAAACCATGGTGATTTCAATCTCTTACAAAGTTACAGTACTTATGGTTTTGATGCTTACGGTAAAACAATTACGATATTTTTTAAGTAAAAAAAAATATGTTATTTCTAAAAGTTGGTGGTATAAGTTTTTGACAAATCGGTAGGAAAATAATGTCGGCTCTTTTCTCCATCTAAGAAAATCTTCGGAGCGTATATCTCTTACTCTGAAAAGTAAAGTTATAAAATCTATAAAATTTGACAAATAATTACAAAATTTATATAAAAAAACGATTTAAATAGTTACCTGCCAATCATTAATAACCCTAGAGAGTGTTTTCTTGGTCGGTACGTTCTTTAGCCTCTCCAGCGAATCCTTGCAAATCGTATGGATATCTTGGAATGCATTTCTCCTTTCGAGAACCTGGCATATTTTTATAAAAATACTTGGTTAGAGAATGTTACTTTTATAAAAATAATTGGTCAAAAACAATTAACCATAAAAATAAACAAAAATTGAAAAAAAAATGAAAACTTATTGTCTTAATCCAGCGGCATGAACTTCAATATAAGAATTTTTGGGCTTCAAAATGAAGAGAAAAAGAGTTTGAGACAAAAAAAAAAACATTATAACAAAAGAAAAAACAAAGGAAAAGCAAAGAAAGCTTACCTTCTTAGGATCTTTAAGATCATAATCGAGTGTAGATCACTCAGATCTAGATAGTTTGTTATCTTCTTCCATGTATCTGTGTCTTTTCTCTGGATCTTACTGTTCTCACTCAATCTAAGAGGTACACTTCTCTCCCCCCTTCTCCTTGTTTGATTTCGTTATCGAATGATTTCACTCATGCAAAGTTTTTAGAGAAAAAAACAAAAATCAAGAATGTGGCATATGGGTGGCCGAAGGAAATTTCGCTTGAATCGGGGTCATGTTTGTTTTCTCAAAAAAGACATTTCAAATTCGTCGGTGAAACGCTAATCGTTGGGATTTGTTTTCATGACATGATTGAAAGCTTGAAGAATCATAAATGTTTGTTTAAACATATTAAATTATTAATATATATCTAATTGTCTAGTAGCTTTTTGCGTCATCTTGCAAGTAAGTAGGTGTTTTCAAACCATATATGATAATGAACAAGAATGGAAAACTATTCCGAGAATTTGGTTAGAAAGAGTTTATGTTTCGAAAGGAAGATCATAAGTTTGCGATTTAAGCCACGTTATACGATTTAAGCCACGTTTGCTTTTGTTAAAATCTCATGTAAACTCTATATAATTTCAATAATGCCCCCTTAATTTTTTGTAATTATACTCTTGATTCTTTAAACAATTTTAATTACTGCCCCCCACGAAAATAATTTCTGCCTCCGCCCCTCATTTAACTATTGTTTTATTTTATTTTGGCTTTTTGGTATTTATAAAAAATAATTTGAGAAGAACAATTTGTTTTTGTTCTTCTTGGGCTGTTATTTCATTAGCTTCTCTCACTTTCACTAAACTCACTCCATTGGCTTTAAGAAAAACCACGTCAGATTAAATTATGACAACACGTACCGCTTTATAGCGTTCAATTTAGACCATGAGTTTTTGAAAATTCTCATTTTCGTTTGTAAGTCGCTTTTCTTACACGTGTCCATCTTTTCTTAACAATGTTGTAATCAAGGCGATCGCTTTTCAGATTAATTAATAAAAGCAAATTAGACGGAAAAAATAAAATCCGCATATGTTTTCGTAGGAGCGGTAAGTTGGTATATATATATTAAAAAAATTAAAATTAAAATTTCCCATATTAAATCCACGTCGTCGTGATCAAAACACCTTGAGAGATCCCGATTTCACACACACAATCATTTGTTTATCTTCTTCCCCGTATCTGTGTCTCTCCTCTGGATCTTACTGTTCTCACTCAATCTAAGAGGTTACACTTCTCTCCCCCCCTTCTCCTTGTTTGATTTCGTTATCGAAGGATTTTCACTCTTCGATCTGATCGGGTTTTTTTCACTGATTCGAGATTCGCTTTTTTAATTTGTTTGATTTCTGATTCTTATTTCCCCGTGGGTCTGACTGATCGATCATCGTTTGGGTGTTTTTTTTTCTTTTTTTCCAGTTTGGGATTTTTTGATTCTGCACAATCATGGCGAGGAAGATGCTTGCTGATGGAGAGCTTGATAAGTCGTCGGCGGCGGATGAAGCTAACGCGGCGCACTACGATTTTGATTTGTTTGTCATAGGAGCCGGGAGTGGCGGTGTTCGTGCAGCTAGGTTTTCCGCTAACAATGGCGCTAAGGTGAATTTTGTTTTTTGTTTAGGAATAGTGTGATTGATACATTAGTGTTTTTATGTTTGAATCGCTTATTTCTTATTTCTTAGTCTCTTTTGTTTTCGTGAATAATGCCTAATGTTCTGAATCAATTGGTATAGGTTGGTATTTGTGAGCTTCCATTTCACCCTATTAGCTCAGAGGAGATTGGAGGAGTTGGTGGAACGTAAGTTTCTTGATAATGGTTTCTTTATTTTTTTTTTGTTATAAAAGGCAAGATCTTTGGAGTCTTTAAACATACCGAATGCTTCTGTTCCTCAGCATTGGGGGTGAAACTATTAGAATAAGAAACATGTATAAACTTGCATCTGTTTTATGCGACCTTATACTCTTCTTTGTTTCCGCTTTTGGGGGTTTCAGCTGTGTGATTCGTGGTTGTGTTCCCAAAAAGATTCTGGTCTATGGGGCAACTTATGGTGGTGAACTTGAGGTAAGAAAAACCATCATTTCAATGCCTTTCTCTTTAGCTTTAAGAGCAACCTTCTTAATTAGTCGTTTGCCCAAACATTATGTGCACAATAGTATTTCTGTTCAAGGACATATTTTAGGCTATGTGGACACATCCTTAGGTATGTTGTGGTTATCTGCTGGCAGGATGCTAGAAATTATGGGTGGGAAATAAATGAGAAGGTCGACTTCACGTGGAAGAAGCTTTTGCAAAAGAAGGTATGCTGGAATTTGCTGTAATGCCTTGTGTATTCTAATTTTGTTTTTGCAATTGTGATTTGTATACTTCCGTAGACTGGATGTCTTGGTGGTGTAACAAGTTTTCGAACAGAGATAATCAGTTAACCGTCTTTAATTCTCTATGTGCAGACTGATGAGATACTAAGACTGAACAATATCTACAAGCGGCTGTTGGCGAATGCTGCGGTGAAGTTGTATGAAGGTGAAGGAAGAATAGTCGGTCCCAATGAAGTGGAGGTGAGACAGATAGATGGCACGAAGATAAGCTACACCGCAAAGCACATATTGATTGCCACTGGCAGTCGGGCACAAAAGCCCAATATTCCTGGACATGTAAGTTTCTGTGTCGTCTGGTATTTATGAAATCCGTTTTCTCCAAGTAAATAACAGAACCATTTGTATGTTTGCAATATGATCTTCTGATGCTATGTAGGGAAACTCCACTGATTTCTGTACATAAATTTTCTTTGACAGGAGCTGGCTATTACATCTGATGAAGCTTTAAGCTTGGAGGAGTTTCCTAAGCGTGCTGTAGTGCTTGGAGGAGGGTAATGTCTTCCTCAATGTTTTCAACTCCTGATGTACCTAGCATGTTAGTCGTGTCAATGGTTCAATCCCCGTTACTATTTTTTTTTTTAAAATTAGGTACATTGCTGTGGAGTTTGCATCAATATGGCGTGGAATGGGTGGTACAGTAGATTTATTCTTCAGGAAGGAACTTCCACTTAGGTGCGGCATCAGCTTCTGTTTTTTTTGCTGTTTTGCCAATCTCTTTACAAAAATTCCATCCCGTTTTTTCTTGAGCTTATTTTCTCTCTAAAAATGCTACTTTATCAGGGGTTTTGATGACGAAATGAGGGCACTAGTGGCTAGAAATCTTGAAGGAAGGGGTGTTAATCTGCATCCGCAAACAAGTCTGACTCAGGTATCTGAGTATGATTGTTAATTTTCATGTCTCATTACTATTTACAGTTCTTTTCACTCGTTTCATCAGTTTAATCTGAACATACTGTATCTTTCAATTTAGTTGATAAAAACTGACGACGGGATAAAAGTAATATCGTCTCATGGGGAAGAATTCGTGGCAGATGTTGTACTATTTGCTACTGGTAACTTTTCTATCTATGAATCGTTATGTGATTATCAGATTTCTATTTTTGTATATTAGAGTAATTCTCTCCCGTTCTACTCTACTTTAATAAATGTACATCTGTTTGTGCGGGTTTTGCTTCTTCTCTTGGACTTTATTTTGAGGGATGAACTTGTTATTGCATATTTTCATGGAGCTTTCTAAGGATGCATCTTTTGTTTATATTTGCTACAGGCAGAAGTCCTAATACCAAGAGATTGAATTTAGAAGCTGTTGGTGTTGAAGTTGATCAGGCTGGAGCTGTGAAGGTTAACAACTTTCCTATTGTTGCAGATTTTATAAAATTATCCTGAAGAAATTTTCCCTTGACTTTCTGGGGAAAAGTTCTACTCTTGCAGCTACTAATTCAATACATTGTCCTCAGGTTGATGAGTACTCACGCACTAATATACCTAGCATATGGGCTGTGGGAGATGCTACAAACCGAATCAACCTTACACCTGTTGCGTTAATGGAGGCAACCTGCTTTGCGGTTCGTGCCTCTAATCTTACACTTATAATTTACACAAACCCTTTGGAGGAGTAGTTTCTACCACCAAATCTTTCAACTTTTGTGTTTGTGAATAAGTATGTAATCCATTTGTTAAATGGGATTGTTTTGATGCTTGCAGAACACTGTTTTTGGTGGGAAGCCTACTAAAGCTGACTACGAGAATGTAGCATGTGCTGTATTTTGGTAAGCATTCTTCACTCCTATTTTGACATATACCAATTCAATCTGAAGCATTCATAGAGGTTTCACCTTTTTTCCATTTACGTTTTCTCTCTTCTCTTTCTGCCAGCATACCACCTTTAGCTGTGGTGGGACTCAGCGAAGAAGAGGCTGTAGAAAAAGCGACCGGGGATCTTCTGGTTTTCACCTCAGGCTTTAATCCTATGAAGAACACCATTTCTGGGTATGCAAGCATTCAAATTTATAATTAGTTGAAGAAAAATCCTTATAAGGGCACACACAGTTCTTGTTTTCATCTTGTAGAAACTTCTCTTGGTTCTTCAACATGCCTTTTGCCCCTGATCACTGTTTGAGGGATCTAACCTCCTCGTTGATCTAATCACATCTTTCTTTTGGTGATAGACGGCAGGAAAAAACATTGATGAAGCTTATAGTTGATGAGAAGACTGATAAGGTTATTGGAGCATCCATGTGCGGTCCAGATGCAGCTGAGATCATGCAGGCAAGTTTTCCTAAATAACAGCTTCTACTATTTTATATATTTATTTCTCAGCTAGCTGCTATAGTGCAAGTCTTTCGTTCACATGAGATAACCTGATTTGAATTTGAGAAGTATTGGCGCCCTTACAAAGTTTTTGAATCAGAACTCAAATCTTGTAAATCGATTAGAGTTTGATCCGGTGGTGTGTCTCATGCTTTTTAGTGTGTGTCTTGTATTGTGCTAAATGCAGGGGATTGCAATTGCGCTCAAGTGTGGAGCAACCAAAGCACAATTTGACAGCACGGTAATACAATAAATCAGAACACTTAAGGTTTCAGTTTCAACAGCTTGACGTTTCTCTAACTAAAGATTAAATATAAACGTTGTGAACGAAACACAGGTCGGTATACATCCGTCTTCTGCAGAGGAATTCGTGACAATGCGCACTGTGACCAGACGCATCGCCTACAAACCCAAACCTAAGACAAGTCTATGAACCGCCAAAATCTGAAAAGACAGTTGCAGGAAAACTTGGTACACTTAGTTTGATCAGAGAGTCAGACAGACAGAAACATGAGTTTCCTCATACTCATGTCCCAATAAATGATTTGTAGTTTTTCTTTGTTTGTTTGGTGATGTTTTACTACTAAACTTAAGAAATCACAATTTCTTCTTCTCTTATTGCTAGTGGAACTTCATCACCAAATATCTGCATCATATTTGAATAAAACTCTCTACCTTTTGGTCATATCATACTTCATTTTGTCTGAGTGTAGAATCAGATCAAACTAAACCAAAACATGTCTTTGGTGACATTTTTTTATATTTTCCCCCAAAACGAGACCAAATTGAATGTGAAGCATGAATCTGGTGGAGTTTTTCCAATTATTTGTAAAAGAGATCAGAAGTTCTTAAAAAATAATATGTTCAGATTCCATAATCAAAAGCTCTTACAGGAAAACAGAGGATTACATGAAGTGTCCGAAGCGATCTTTCTTTATTATTAGGACTGAGACTCAAATGTATGTAAGAAGAAAATAATTATAAATCAAGAATGCAACCTTATGGCAATATACACAATAACACATCCACTGGTCTGACCACAAAAAGTGTCATCCTTCTCTTAAAAACATTCAAATGAGACTGGTTTCAAATGCGGCCAGTTGAGAAACACGGCTTGATACACACAAAAAGATGTAAACGATCAACCTGGAGATTCATCGTTGTCCGCTTGACAGTTTTGAAGCTATATTTCATGTCTTAATCGAGCTTCACGTTCGAATATAGGAGCGTGTCCTTCGTCAAAGGCATGTTCATGAGGAAGTACACCTGCAACGACCATGAGAAAACAAGAATGTCAACTTCCAAACAACTTATACGTTCAATATTCAAGCTGTTTCATACAAACTAACGATGATTCTTTAGCAGAATAATCTGCTCGATAGTTTATTGATTGAAGAGAGGATAAAAAAATTATGTGATCTTACCCCAAGGATAGTGGCAATGAGCAGGATTATTCCAGTCAACCATGCAAGTGTCAGCCTAACAAGTATAATTTCAGCAATAATGGCTGGACTTGGAATTCCTTCTACCTCAGCCATCGAGCGTGAACGAGAAGAAGGCCCAACGCTCAGCATATTTGCTGATTCTTGGTTTACTCTCTCATCAAGGACGATCACCCCAACAATTTGGCCTGCAAGAGACCAAACATTTCTCAGCTTACATAGAAACAGTGAAGGGAACGAAAAAACGTTCCAAGAGGTTTATGTAAATAGTGTTTCCATTTGATGAGTTTTCAGTCTATATATCCACCATCTTGAGCTACTTTCTAAGACACATCTTTGGAAATGAGTTTATTAAAAAACCACAGAGACAATTCACCTTTGTGAGATGTCTCCAACAGATCGAATAGCTTTGATAGCGTGGCAAGCAATACATCCATCCCTTGCCTAGCCATACCTTGCCCATACTCCTGTGCTAAAGCCTGTAATTTCCACAGAGAACAAATGATATTACACACAGTGGCCTTAAGTAGAATAACAAGATGGTTGAAAAATATAAATTTAAACAGGAGCAAAATCTACAAGCTGTTGTCGTATTTATCGATGTATCTGAGAACAAATCATAGAAAATGCAGCTCAAAAAAGAACAAATGACAAATAAACGCCCTTACATCGATACCGCCAAAGCGTCCAACCGTTAATTCAGCAGGTGTCTCAGTACCAAGAGATAAATCCTCATGAAGGTTGACTGCCCGTCTGATATTCTTATATAGATCCAAAAGGTTCAACGCAAATTTCCTCTCTGCTTCCTGCCCACGGTAACAAAAGTCAAAAGCCTTCTCCAAACAGGAATCACAATATCTACAAGCAATTCCGGAACCTCATCCTCGCATATCATAAAATTTCATGAGATTAAGAATATCACCTTTTCCAAATGGAACTCCACATTAGCAACACCAGCCAGTGGGATACTCAACAGTCCAGTCAATGGTTCAGCAGAGCCAGCAGCATATGATCCACCCAACCAAGATGCCTACAGATAATATAACCACACCATCAACTAGTGGTCACATTAGACTGAGAAAGGCAGACAACAGTGTTTGCACTTAGAACGACAGATATTGTTAACTTACAAACTCAATCATGTCTTTGTCAGTCGCATCAGATGAGGGTTCATTGACAGACACAACAGCCACTTCACTTTCTGCAGAATTTTGAAAAGATTTATAAAAATACTTTCAACGCAAGACTTCCAACCCAAATGAAGAGGATTATAAACTAGTTCTGCTATTCAAGCTATCACCGCACCTGGAAGTTCAATATCTGCATTGTAAGAATCAGAATCGATACTGCCCCTTATGGAATTTCCCAAGAAAGAATGACTAGAGTAGATTTCCGCAAGCGCATCTGCAGTTAAAAAATAAACACTTTAATGTCTTACGACTATTAAAAAAAAAAACGCTTCATGTCAGAAACCTAAAGCTTTTCAGTGTATTCTTTGCATACCATCAGCTCCAGCGATTTCTAGCACAAAAGCAGCACGAGGCCTCTCAAATGGATTAGGCTTTAGAATCCTGTTCAGCTATAACAAAAAAATAGATGATCAACAAGTACAAGACTTTAACCAAAAAATCAAACTTTACTAGAACACTCGAAAACCTTGGATGAGCCATCAGCTGACAAAGTTGCTGGAGGTGCAAAACCCAACAAGGCAGACACTGCTGCAGATATTTCAGAGATCGACACGGGAAGTGCCTGTGGATATTTTCAATTCAAATTTCAAAGAAAGAAGATCACTAAATCTGATTATGGAATCGCATGTTGGACATATTAGAAACGACGTGCCACAAAAGAAGAGTAACCACCGCTAGCTTTCAGCCCAAAAACTCAAAAAAGGGATTCATTCATACAAAAAGAACTATCAAAGTCACAAAATTGAGTACTAGTCAAAACATCATCAAGAGCAAAAAAAAAGAGACAAAACCAGACGAGGAAAACTTCAAATTGATGTCACTTAGACCAAATAATGGATCTTAATTGTATTGCTTCAATGAAATCGTGTCTCGGCCTAATACATTGACCTGATCTACACCCAAACGAGAGAACAGATTTTCTAAATGTCGAAGGAAAAAACTCGCATCATTTCCAGATTGAAATACAAAAGTTCTCTGCTTTTCCAAATCGTTCATCCACATGTCTGAGACGAAAGTCTAGAGGCAAGTGACAATACCTCTGATCGTGGACGAAGATATTGATTGTTGGATCCATCGATGAAGAAAACAGAACCACTGGCTTCTCCCTATCACAAACGCCGATCCAATTTATAAAAATTAAAGTCAGATCCATAAGTCATAGATTTTGTAAACGCAATTCCGTGAGAAACAAACGAAAACCGAGAACAAGATTGGAAGAAACAAAAAAAACGAACCCTAGAATTCAGGGTGAGAAGCAGAGAAACCAAGAACACGTAGAAAGATTTCATCTTTAGAACGAGAGTCGACGGGAACAGAGAGAGAGAAAGAGAAAGAGATCGGAGTTTATCTGGCGAGATGTTTAATGGAGGAGACAGAACCAGATTTCGGGATCGAAGTGGTAGACACACACCTTGACATCATACGGTGTCGTATCCGATTGCGGTATTCAATTCGGTTAATTTTTGATTTTGTGGTATTTTATTATTTTTACTTTTTTGGTTTACAAGTCAAATTTTTTTTTTTTTGACAAAAGGGCTTTCTATTAAAATACATGAAACAAAATACGAGCTATGACTTTTGCAAGTCATACAGTTTAGAAGAGAGTGATCAAAAGATAGAAGTTTAAGATTACACTTTAGCTAGACTTGAAAAACAAACCATGTTAAAGAGAAATTAGAGTGAGGTACGAAACTAACTCACTAATCATACTAGTTGATTTGTCCATGTCCACCTCGACCTCGTCGACCACGGTTTCCACGACGATCAACTGTAGTCCAGAGCATTTCTTGAACTTTTTGAGTTAGTTTTATTGGTCTCCCACCTCGGCTCGTTTGTGAAGATGAATCTTCGAGCGAGTCATTTTGATCCAAAAGAGCATATTGATTTTCCTCTAATCTCATACTATCTTCATCATTATCATCAGTCATACATATTGTAGTTAGAATTCGATTTAAATAGTTGGGATTCACTATTCGGTTTTTGGGTTTTGATTGGATTTTCTTCATTTTTTGAGAGAAAATGTCCAAATTAGAACCATATTTTATTTCGGTTTGGTTTGAATTTTTTGCATTCGTTTAGTTTGGTTTTATTAGGATTAATAATGTCCAATTTTTTTAAAAAAATAAAAAATATAATTGATTTTAACATCTACGTATATTTGTACGTATTTAATTTGTTGGTAAGATTGTACTCATTTTGTATTTGGTTTGGTTTTGATACCCATTCAAGTTAAAGTTTCGTTTCGGTTCGAGTTAATTCGACTTTTCCTACTATATATAGTTTTTACTCCTGTGAAAAGGAATTACATATATGAATTACATATATGTGTGTGTTCATGATGCGAGTTCGAACCCAGCACCTGCCTCTTATTTTAAGAACAAAACGACAATTTATACAATGAAGGGGGCAAAATAGTAAAATCGCAAAACTGGTTCGTTTTAGAGAACTGTCCCCGAAATCATAATCATCAATCACACACACCATTTTCCAGAGCGATCGGTGACGGCGACGATGGAGACGTAGCAGCAACCAACAACGGAGATTCCGCAAAGATGGAGGTGTAACCAGCACGACCCTCCTCGGGATGAAATTTTCCAGAAGGTTCACAGCTTCAAAGCTTCAGATCTATTTAAATTTTCCCTCTTCGTAGTCTCTCCCCTGGATCGAATTCCAAGGATTAAAATTTCAAAGCTTGCGGAACACCATTGTACGACTCGCAACGCCGCACTCGCTCGCCGGAAAACGAACGGTTCGTCGGATGATTGCTTCGAATTCTCAGCTGAGTGTCACTGCCTAGTGAAGAAGCTGAAGAAGAGGAGAAAGAGAAAAAAATGCCGAGGCCTGGTCCTAGACCTTACGAGTGTGTGAAACGAGCTTGGCATAGCGATCGTCACCAACCTATCAGAGGCTCCATTATCCGTCAGATTTTCAGGTTCCATCCACACTCGCCTTTTCTCAACCTCATATACTCTTTAGGGTTTCTGAGTTTGTTTCTAAAAATTTGGGGTTTTGGGGTTTGGATTCAGGCTCGCCATGGAAGCACACAGCGCGGCGACGAGGAAGAACAAGGAATGGCAGGAGAAGCTTCCTGTGGTTGTCTTGAAAGCCGAGGAAATCATGTACTCTAAAGCCAATTCAGAGGTTCTTCTTCTAACTAGTGTTTTCCTCTCTTTTATAGGTTATATATATATAAAGTCTTTTCCTTTTCTTTTTTTTCTTCCTGACTTTGGATTTGGATTTCCATTAGGAAGAGTATACAGATGCAGATACTATGTGGAATAGGGTGAATGATGCGATTGACACCATTATTAGGAGAGATGAGAGCACAGAGACTGGCCCTCTTTTGCCTCCTTGTGTTGAAGGTATATATTTAACATTTACAAAAAGACTAATGCATTGTTAGTGTTATGGAAACTGCTTAGTAAACTTGTCACAGTGAGGTTTGTGGGATTGAAAGAAACTTTGTTTAAAAGCCAAATCAAAAGGAAATAGTTGTGCTTTCTACTGTTTGTTGTGTGTGTTTGAAATGTGTGGTTTGTTTTGCTATGGTGTCAGCTGCTCTTAACCTGGGATGCATTGCTGTAAGAGCTTCGAGAAGCCAACGACATAGTAACATAAGGACTTACCTCGGTCCCAAAATCCAGGAACCGGTTTCTGCGTCCCCTAATGAGCCGTCGTCACACCATCATGACTATCACCACCAGGCTCAAAAGTCCACAAAAACAAGCCATACCGGTCAAGCTGCAGCAATTCCAGTGGATGTACTTGATGACAGCAACAAGCGGGTAGCTGCTCCTCCTCGCGGTTACCCATTTCTACATGAATCCATGCAGATTCATCAGAAGCCATTGGCAAGACAACTAGGGACTAGCACTTCTCCAGCACCAGCACCAGCACCAGCTCAGGCTCAAATCAACTTGGGTTCGGTATATCCTTTATATTACGGAGGTAATAATAATCAGACTCAGCAAGTGGACATGTCTTTTAGAGCCCCTGAAACGCCCATAATCATTGGCATGCCTATCGGTATAAAGGCCCCGGAAGAAGCAACAGAGAGGCTCTGCGATTTATCCTTGAGGCTTGGTATATCATCAGAGCCACCTTCGACAAGAATAGATGTTGGGTCTAGTCGGGCTTACCGGGGAAGAAACCACGAAGAGTTATGTTTATTCTCTGAGGTGAAGAAGAATGATATGTTTGATTGGTTTTCAAATTATGAAGGTCAGAATTCAGATTCGAGAGTTAAAAAGCACAAAACATTTTGTGGAGACTCCCTCTAGGATTGGCTTAGTTTTTTTTCTCACTCAAATCTTGTAAAAGCCTCAGGTTTATTGGTTAATATTATTGACTCTACTAGTCCAGCAAGATCGATTATTAATCTATACTTTGCATCGAACCAGAAAGAAAAACTGAGGTTGCTCTGTCAACATCGATACGAATGAAAGTATCTTCAACGCTTTTGCTTTTGTTAGTACAATTACAATCTCTTTAACACATTAATTGATTTTCCAGCTCGGCTTACTTTTATCCTCCATTGTGTGTGTAAGTGTGTTTCTTAAAAAAATTGTTCAAACTATTTAGCACTTTTCATTTTAAATTTGTGTTATAAAATAATATATATATATATATATATATATATATATATATATATATTTTATGTTTAGGTTTAGTTTTTTTTTTCCGGCAAATCAAATATATTGATATCATACAAAGTTTACAAGATACATAAACATTCCCCATACAACGTTTAACACGAATAAAGGAAATTGAAACAATTTTGATGAAGGAGTGTGCTTCAATTTCGATGAAGGAGTGGAGAGTAACCAAGCTTTCCTTCGGAAGTCTTATAGGCTAACAGATGAAATCTGTTATGTCCCTCCTTCATATACTTTTTATTGGCTATCATCTTTTTGATGAAATTCCAAAATGCACTTGGCATTACATTTACTAATAAAATTACATTGGAAATCATTGGTGATGAATTTGAACCTTGTCTCCTTGTTGAAATCAAAATACTTGATGATTCCGGCAAAAGCTTGATGGGTTCATGTTGGAAGATGAGTTGATTTTGAATGATGGAGAGAAGAAACCAAAAATAATGTCTCTTCGGAATCCAGTGGTAGACAAAGAGGCGAAACATCTCTTCTCTTTTGCTATTAGTGAGATTTGGCCATAACCTTTTTCTTCTCATCGAACAATCATTAACACCCGAACTGATTTCCCCTGGATCCCATATCCGTTTTATGAATCGTTGTTGCATAAGGTCGATGTCGATCAAAGTCAAGAGCACACAGAATATAATCTTCTGATTCTTTAGAATTTCATCATCAACCTGTTGATATTTTAAAAATCGCTTTCGTAGCCTTTGGTAATTCCCCCAAACGTCGTCTTTAAGATCTATTAGTAGATCTATCGCTCCGTCTACGATTCTTTCTTCCCCTCTAAGGATCAAATTGAAATCAATCCTTCCATCACAGAAATACCATGAATTTTTCCTGCAACAATCCTCCAAAACACGTGTGTCCACAACTGATATTCCCGGATCCCAAATTCGACGGAATAGGACGCTTTCACTCCTGAGAATGATAACAATCCAAACATAAAACCAAAACATAATATATGACAATTTGGAATGCAGAGAAAGCAAACATCGGGATAAGGATTTGTGGACACACTGCCCAGAACCATCCCACAAGATCCATGAAAATTCACGACATAGATGAAATTTTTTCATAAAGAGATGCCATAATTTTATTGGTGTAGGAAAATCAAGACAATGAGAAGAACGCCGGCAGACGTAAAGTATTTGAGATCGCCGGAAAGTTACTCCACAATTGAGAGAAGGCCCGGTTGCAAAAACGAACCGACAGATTGAAATAAAAATAGTGGAGAAAAAGAGGAAAAAGACAATGATTTTTGCCAACGAAAACAGCGTGGGGAAGTTTCCTAGAGATCTCCTTTAATTTCTAAAATCATATACTATCACTCCCTTTTTTCCATGGATTCAACAGAAATCACCATCGCCTTGAAAGGAAATAGTTAATAAAGTAATGGAAATAGAAAGAAAACAGAAAGTAAACAATGAGAAAAAAATATCATACGACCGAAGCCGCCGGTATGAGAGACTTTGCCGGCAAAAACTGGGTTGATAGGAAAGGCGCCTTTTGGGAGAGGGGAGAGCCGTCCTAACCGTATTATGTTTAGGTTTAGTTATTAGTGTTAACTAAGCTTAAACATAAATAAATATATTTTATTAATAATATTCTTTATTAATATCAATATTAAAAATAGATCTCATTGGAAAAATCAATTCATGTATCAATAAATACATTTACATTTAAAATGCATTTTGTCAAACTCTAATATCAAAATAAGGCACTTACATGAACTAATGCACTTTGCGCCTGCGAAAAGATAATTTTGTCCTTATTGACAAACTCTTTGAACGATAACCGTGTACAAGTGTGCGTGGATATATATTTTTATTGTGCGGCTGCTTTTATTTTGGATGGCTTAGTGTACATGTTTATATGGATTAGCAAATGCCATATTCATATTATAAGTGAAGCGGTTGATATGAATGAGATGTGTTGGATGAAAAGCGATGGATGCATCTGCTGGATGGAAAGTGATGGATGCATCATAAATTATAGATAATAGATACATTATCATAGATGGGTAATCATGAATAGACCATGACATCATGTCTTTGATGGATAACTCACATCGAAAATAACGAAATTATTCGTCCTAGCTTAGTATACCGAATATGGATGATTAATGGAGTAACATAGTGTGGACGCTTGAGGATTGTAATGGACCATGACATCATGGACCATGCCATGATGTCTTCGATAGATTGTAGATGTTGTTGTAGCTTTATTATCTACAAGAGTTTGATTTTATGAATTCAAACCATGCAATCATCATCACAATTTAAGCAAGGGAATAAGTTTCATAACTGTCCATAGGTCTCTATTACTCAGATCTCCAACCGATTTAACAATTTCTTAAGTCGTCCACAAAAACTCATTCATAACATCTTTATTCCAACATAATCCATCATCCATAGTATTGATAACTAGCTTTTTAGCAGGTTAAACAAAACCTAAAGCTTGTCTATGTCATTGTAATACTTCAGGTCATCAATCCAAACAAGGGTGTGAAAGGTATTAAGAATACAAGAGCAAAGTAAAGCTAAGTCATTTTTCGGGTAAAATGGAGGAGAAAATCAAAATAAATTACTTGCAGCTACTAAATGAAGGCGAAAACAATTTTATAAATCCCACTGAAGGGTTAAACTACTGCTAGACAATCTCTACTAATTTAAAAGACAAAGCTACTGATTATGAAAATTCGAAATCTAAAAACAGGCAAATAAGGCTATTTTTAGCAAAATGAAAAGAGCAAACTTTAAATCTAAACAAGAAAGCTTTTAAAACTACTTATATGAAAAATAACAGATTCAAGGATGAGGTTCATGCTTAGGGAAAATAAAGGTTCGATCTTGGTTTATAAAAAGTAAATCTACACATTTCTAAATGAGCTATCTCTAGGCCTTAAGAAGCTTGGGTCTAGATTTATCCATGGTGTGTGGTATAAATCCTTTCTCCATCCTTTCCTCCTAACCCATGATGTTTGGTGGAAAGAAAGGATGAAAAGCATAAAGCAAAGATCTTAAATATTGGTCTTACTAACCCCCCTCACATCCATGGTGTATGGGAAGGGAAAGATTAGTATCTTGGATTTGGTTTTAGGGGATTTCCTAAGTCTTTTTGAGATAAGGAAATCCCTTGAATCAAAGAGATCTTTCTCAAGAGTCTCTAGGCTTTAAGCCATCCAAATCCAAGAAGAGAATTAGATGAAGAGCAAGAAAATACCAAGACTCAACCTTTAAAACCTTCCTAATCACCTCATCCTTAAATCCAAAAGAATTACTCACAAGTCATGTTCAACCCTCTCTTAAACATAAGTTTAGAGCTGATGAACATAATCGATGAAATTTAAAAGAGAGACTTGATACTAGAAAATACTATGAAAAATAAAGAGACAAACAATTTTCACAAAGAGTTTTTCGAGTTTTAAGAAGAAAGACTTGACATTAGAATAAAAATTAAAAAGAGATTTTATAAAAACTATAAGTAACTTATAAAAAAAAACTAAGAATACTTAAAAATACTCAAGAACTAGAGAAACTTACAAGAACACTAAGAAGACTTTAAAGAGAGAATAAGAGTTTTTCTTGATTTATTTAGACTAAGAAGATTTTATTGAAAACTTGAATGATTTCTTACAAGCTCACACACACTCTTTATATAGAGTTTTAAACATGGCTCTTGGCCTAAAAAGAGGGGTCAAGGGGCAAGAGACAAGGGGCAAGGGACAAGTGATCTGTAAAATCCCACTTACTTAAAGTATAAACACTTTTCTGGGTCAGCTTCCGGCGGATCGAGCTGGCTGGTCGATCTGTGACTCGATCTACGTCTGGATCGGCTGGCTTGGTCGATCTGTGACTCGATCCACGGCTGGATCGAGCTGGCTGGTCGATCTGTGACTCGATCCACGTCTGGATCGACTGGCTTGGTCGATCTGTGACTCGATCCACGTCTGGATCGACTGGCTTGGTCGATCTGTGACTCTTCTCTTTTATCCAAGTTTTTCCTTTACTCCCATCAACTCCTAAGCCTTTCTTGCACCTTATTCTCCATGCTCAGCATTCACCAAAGCTCCATGTACACCAAATAACCTGAAAATGATGCAAATATGCAAGAAACCATGCAAATGCTAGTGCAAAGTGTTCTAGGACTTAAAATGGTACAAATGATGCAAATTAGTCTATTATGAATGATGTATGCATTAAAAACTTATTCTAAATGCCAGCTAAATATGCGAAATATATGAGTATATCAACTCCCCCAAACTTGCCTTTTGCTTGCCCTCAAGCAAACAAAATTCAAGCTAGGAAGAGATGATTAAAAACGGGGCTCAAATCCAAGAGTGTTTTTCAAAAGTATCAATTCAAAGGTACTTGTTCTCAGTTCTAGAATGCAGAACACAAAATCTACTTAAAAGAACTTAGCCATAATCATCGCAAATTGAAATTCAAATCATGACTTGTTTATTCCAAGCAATTCAAGAATCAATACTTTTAACATTCATTACGAGTTCCAAACCGTGAATCACACTTGTGCCTTTTAAAACCGAATACATTTGGTAAGGGTTAAGGTTATGAGATAAAAATGATCTCATTCAAACGGGTGCTCCAAGCAATGGTCTCTCTCAAAAGTGTTTGAACTTATACATAATGCTAAAGGTAAAAGGCAATGCATGCATACATGACTAGACTCTCATCTACCCAAGTATACTAACAATGATCCCAATCCCTCTCTCATTCATTTTATATTTTCCAAGCTCACTCACCTTCTAGAAACTATCCAAATCAATCAAGGCAATTCACGCCAAGCATAAACCCACAAGAATTCCATAAAACACTTTCTTTTCTTAGGGAAATTTCTTAATCTTTGCTTAAGGCTAGTGGTAAGATCACAAGTATTAGCTCTTTTCTTTCTTTTGATAGCTTTCTAAAAATATATATATATTTTTTTTATGCATTTGGCCTCTAGGGCTCTTTTTATTTGTTAGAGCTTTTCCTTATAACAAATCAAAACTACTAGAAATATGTATCCCTTTTCATCTTTTTTTTTTTCTTAACACCTTTTCATTCTCAAACCGTGAACTCACAAATCCCAACCAAGCCTAAAAACTAGCTTTAAAATGTAAAGCTAGCAACATCATGAGAGCCTAAACATGTCGCCCAAAACCTAACACTTTATGCCAAGTTCAAACAGAAAATAAGGCCTCACAATTTGTAATCACTCACGAATTTTGGCTTAAAATAAGGTAAGGGTCAAGGTGAGGTATTCTATTTAGGCTTACAAAGAGTGGTAAAGTGAATAAGAAAGCCTAAATATTTTTTTTTGTAATCCATGAATCCTTTTTTCGAAAGCACAAGTATGATAATTAGATGTTCATTAAGGTTCCGCTTTTAAGTATTGATTCAATTCATGCCCTTTTTAAACTTTAAGCCAAGAAAATCAAATCAAATGATCCAAGCATGGTTAGAACTTAATTTCAAAGTTGCATAAGGCATTAAAGAACTACTAACTAGGGCCTTGAACCAATACATGAGCATAAAACACTTTTAAAGGAAAAAATTTCATCATTTCCCCCTATGCATATGAGTGATGCAACTTATATGATAAAAATCTAGACTCAATCCTACAATATTTGGTAATGCAAATGCAAGCTATATGTTTTTTTTGTTTTCAAATATATATATATATATATATATATATATATTTTTTTTTTTTATGCAATAATTGTTTATGTATGCATGAAGACTCAAATATGTTAAAAGAAAAAAAAGATAAGAACACAAAACACAAAGTTAAATCTCTCAACCTCTCCCCCAAACTTAAATTACACAGTCCCATGTGTAATAAAAGTTCAAGAGAGACCATCAACAATAAAAAAAAATTCAAAAATCCAAAAATGCATGATATGTACATGGTTTTAGAATGGTGTACCTTGGGCTGTGTTGTGGTTCGAGCTGGTTTTATATCCGTGCTTTTGAATCTCCAGCTCCCTTGGTCCTGCTCACACACACTAATAAGCATACTATAGTACAGAAAAAGGGTTGTTCCATTGGGGATTCTTCAACCCTCGTTTTTAAACCGAGGTACTTCGCAAAGGGTTGTTCCATTGGGGATTCTTCTTCTTCACCCTCCTTGGAGGCTACTTCAATGGGACTCTCCTTTGTCTTCTCTTTGGGAATGAGTTGCACGTGTGTTTCTGCCTTGATTGTGCCTTTCAAGCCATCATTCTCTCTTGATAAGTGGATGAGCTTTCAAAACCTTGGTGGATTGTGAGGTTCCAAGCCATCATTCTCTCTTGATTCGCTAATAAAGCCTCAAACATTGAAGCTATATCCGAATCCATACTGTCTTCCTTGTGATTGTGCCTTTCAAAAAGAACACACACATGAAAGAGAGTTAGTAACCAAAATGTAAAATAAAAACCTAGTCTATACTAACCCCAAATCTCAATAAATTCACTTAAAACACGAGTTTGGCAACGGCGCCATTTGATAACTAGCTTTTTAGCAGGTTAAACAAAACCTAAAGCTTGTCTATGTCATTGTAATACTTCAGGTCATCAATCCAAACAAGGGTGTGAAAGGTATTAAGAATACAAGAGCAAAGTAAAGCTAAGTCATTTTTCGGGTAAAATGGAGGAGAAAATCAAAATAAATTACTTGCAGCTACTAAATGAAGGCGAAAACAATTTTATAAATCCCACTGAAGGGTTAAACTACTGCTAGACAATCTCTACTAATTTAAAAGACAAAGCTACTGATTATGAAAATTCGAAATCTAAAAACAGGCAAATAAGGCTATTTCTAGCAAAATGAAAAGAGCAAACTTTAAATCTAAACAAGAAAGCTTTTAAAACTACTTATATGAAAAATAACAGATTCAAGGATGAGGTTCATGCTTAGGGAAGATAAAGGTTCGATCTTGGTTTATAAAAAGTAAATCTACAAATTTCTAAATGTGCTATCCTTAGGCCTAAGAAGCAATCTTTCCATGGTTTGTGGATAAGATAAGATCCTCTCATCATTCATTCTCTCCAAACCCATGGTTTTTGGTGGAAAAGAATGGTTGATGGAGCTTAAGCACGAATCTTTAACATGGCCTAACTAGCCCTTACATGCCACTCTCATGGTCATTAAGGCATACTAGCCTCTTGGTTTGGGCATAAGAGATTTCCCAAGTTCTTATGAGAAAAAGGAAATCTCTTGGATCATAAAGCCTCTCTCAAGGTCTTTAAGAATTTGATGCCCCAAAACAAGAAAGGATAAAGTTTAAGAGCAAGTAAATCTATACATTTCTAAATGAGCTATCTCTAGGCCTTAAGAAGCTTGGGTCTAGATTTATCCATGGTGTGTGGTATAAATCCCTTCTTCATCCTTTCCTCCTAACCCATGATGTTTGGTGGAAAGAAAGGATGAAAAGCATAAAGCAAAGATCTTAAATATTGGTCTTACTAACCCCCCTCACATCCATGGTGTATGGGAAGGGAAAGATTAGTATCTTGGATTTGGTTTTAGGGGATTTCCTAAGTCTTTTTGAGATAAGGAAATCCCTTGAATCAAAGAGATCTTTCTCAAGAGTCTCTAGGCTTTAAGCCATCCAAATCCAAGAAGAGAATTAGATGAAGAGCAAGAAAATACCAAGACTCAACCTTTAAAACCTTCCTAATCACCTCATCCTTAAATCCAAAAGAATTACTCACAAGTCATGTTCAACCCTCTCTTAAACATAAGTTTAGAGCTGATGAACATAATCGATGAAATTTAAAAGAGAGACTTGATACTAGAAAATACTATGAAAAATAAAGAGACAAACAATTTTCACAAAGAGTTTTTCGAGTTTTAAGAAGAAAGACTTGACATTAGAATAAAAATTAAAAAGAGATTTTATAAAAACTATAAGTAACTTATAAAAAAAAACTAAGAATACTTAAAAATACTCAAGAACTAGAGAAACTTACAAGAACACTAAGAAGACTTTAAAGAGAGAATAAGAGTTTTTCTTGATTTATTTAGACTAAGAAGATTTTATTGAAAACTTGAATGATTTCTTACAAGCTCACACACACTCTTTATATAGAGTTTTAAACATGGCTCTTGGCCTAAAAAGAGGGGTCAAGGGGCAAGAGACAAGGGGCAAGGGACAAGTGATCTGTAAAATCCCACTTACTTAAAGTATAAACACTTTTCTGGGTCAGCTTCCGGCGGATCGAGCTGGCTGGTCGATCTGTGACTCGATCTACGTCTGGATCGGCTGGCTTGGTCGATCTGTGACTCGATCCACGGCTGGATCGAGCTGGCTGGTCGATCTGTGACTCGATCCACGTCTGGATCGACTGGCTTGGTCGATCTGTGACTCGATCCACGTCTGGATCGACTGGCTTGGTCGATCTGTGACTCTTCTCTTTTATCCAAGTTTTTTCTTTACTCCCATCAACTCCTAAGCCTTTCTTGCACCTTATTCTCCATGCTCAGCATTCACCAAAGCTCCATGTACACCAAATAACCTGAAAATGATGCAAATATGCAAAAAACCATGCAAATGCTAGTGCAAAGTGTTCTAGGACTTAAAATGGTACAAATGATGCAAATTAGTCTATTATGAATGATGTATGCATTAAAAACTTATTCTAAATGCCAGCTAAATATGCGAAATATATGAGTATATCAAGTATACAAAATAAAACATCATCCACGTACGCTCATCCATTTAAGACCATCCAAAAGCAACTCAACACCATCCAGTTTCATCGCTTATCAACCGTCCATGTACGCTCATCATTTTTTACACCTCCCCCATCAATTCATCCATACTTATTTGCTCATAATCTCTCGTCAATAGCATACGTATAAACAACATCCATGTAACCTTGTCCAACCTTAATCCCTTCATCATTCTACAAGTTTGCATATCCACGATCACACGTCCATTAAAACAACACATCAGTAAGAGTGGTTTAGGCAATTCAAGCGGCTCAACTAAAGAAAAAGTGCCTCTCTACCCATGAGTGCCTTAATTTGATATAAGTTCTCATAAAGTGCCTTAATAGGTAAACCTCTCATAATATTTTAACCTTTTTCCTAAATTGATCTCATTTATTTCCATAATAACGCATATATACACTTACATAATCGGCAAACAGTATCACATTCCAGTTTCATATGTGGTAGTGAACTTTCTATGCTTCGCTATAAATGTGATTGCCACGATCATTTGCATAGTCTAGAAGATACTCAGTGGTTGATCAAAAAAAAACAAACTTATTGATGTATTCGCACAATGTTTTGAAAATCAGACCAGACTGGAACGGTCACATACTGGAAATCTTTAATGGAATTGAATTTTCATTGAATTAAAAAGCAAATTTAAATTAAATAGAAAATATAGTCAAAAACCGCAAAATCGATAACTCAACTCAATCTAAAAACCCAGTTTAACAAAATTAAAATTAAAATTTTGATTAGTTAGGATTTCAAAGTCAATAACTAGCTAAATGACATTTTTTGAATTTAAAAAAAGTAATGGTCTCTTTAAAATACAAAAAAAAAAATCTCTTCACAATTATTTTTATTTCTAATTATATAAAAAGTTAAATGTACCAAAATCATCTCTTTGCTAAAATAATACTATTTTTTAAAAATTTAATTATTATATATTACTTAATTATAGTTTACAAATTTATAGATTTAAAACATTATGAATTTCATCCTTTATATTATAATATATCTTTGCTCAGGAGTATTTTGCGAGATGCTTACACGGGGTATATGTTCTCTGGGATAGTTAAATTTGAGTCGAGTGCCCATCTACTAGGGTAAGGAGATCGCCGTTGATGTCCAGAACCTGAAAGCTCTAACAAACAGGTGAATGGGCCTTCAAAGAACAAGAGCAGGTTTCCCTCCCGAAGGTTTTGCGATGCCCAAATCAGACATGCACAACTGAGAACATAAAATCGGAAGGGGGAATTTATAGAGGCTAAGTGAGGTATAGCCTCTGTAGATCATGATACTCAACTGACAGTTTGGTGGAAGCATAGAATGTCCGTTGATCGACCTAAGAGTGTGGGTTACAATCCCTCGTATCGATCTAAGAAAGGAGAAAGATGGTGGCTTACCTGAAGGGATGTCCGAACATGACATGGTGAGAGAATTACGCACGTCCTAAATCGTATTTGGTTGCGTTGGACGGTTTGAATGCGTTGATAATATAGTTCTGAGTCCTTCGTTGAATCATTGTTGTTTCCTTCTCTATTTATACACAACTAGAATAGGATCCGCATATATGCGGGTTTTTAATAAGATATTTTAAATCTGTACAAATAAATTGAAAACAATATCAGATAATCTATAAAGAAAATATTCTCAAATATTTATGTTTTCATACTCTTATATGAATTATTATTATCTATAATTCTTTTTATATATATATATATATATATATTTATTTATTTATTCTAAAATTTTGGCGAATTAATTATCCTACTTTTTGATTTTTTTTTTCCTGACCTGCATTAGTAAGGACAATTTTCTTAAAGAGTACAAAATGAAGTTTTTTTCAGAAATAGCCCCATACGTTCATTTTTTCATAAATAGCTTTCACTAAAGTTAGGAAAACTTCCTAAATGTGTCTATCTGTTTACTAAATTCTATTAAAGTTAGAAAAGTCTTCCTAAATGTGTCTAATGACTTCATAAATTTGAGTTAGGAAAGCCTTCTTAAATATATTTAACGGCTTCATTAAAAGTTAGAAAAATCTTTCTAAATGTGTATAACGCCTTCCTAATAATGGTAAAAATGATTCACAAGGTTTTTGGGATTATTATTGAACCGAAAACTTAAAATGGGCTATTTGAAGCAATTTCTCTATTAGTAATTGATCATACAATTTTTTAATTTAAATAAAAAACATAAAAAGTTATTTTTTTTTTAATTTTCTTATTTATCTTTAATCTTAAAATAAACTTATTTCCCTTTTTTAATCTTATTTTCCTTTTTTTATTTTTAAAACTAAATTTAAAATTTATGTAAACATTGTATTAAAATCTAATTGGTTGGATTTTTTTAACATGTGTCAAAATCTAATAGTTAACTTGACACGTGTTACGATCATGTTAATTAGCAACTTTGTTAATTATTAACTTTGATGCATTCCACTTTATATAATAAGATTCGAAGTATGAACCCTAGATAACCAAAAGAATAACCAAAATGGTTAAATATATTCTATCAATGAAACATTAGAAAAAAACTTATTTTCCTTTTTCTTAATTTTTGATTTTTTTTTGTTTCCCGACCCGTATTAGTAATTGATCATACAATTTTTTAATTTAAATTTAAAACATAAAAACTTATTTTTCATTTTCTTAATTTCTTATTTACCTTTAATCTTAAAAGAAACTTCTTTCCCTTTTTTAATCTTATTTTCCTTTTTATATTTTTAAAATTAAATTTAAAATTTATGTAAACATTGTATTAAAATCTAATTGCTTGGATTTTTTTAACACGTGTGGTAAAATCTAATCGTTAACTTGACATGTGTCACGATCATGTTAAATAGCAACTTTGACGCAATCAACTTTATATAAGAAGATAGTTCTGCCAATCACATCGGACCGTCTCATTTTTATTTGGACCCGTTAAAGTTCGATTCCGCGAGGTTCTTCTTACACCTTCGGCGCCGGTCAAATCGAGTGTAAGACCGAAGACCTACGGATAAGTGCAATGTTCGGTAGGGCCTTGCGCTTATGTGGCATTCTGAGATTGGTTCTCGCAGAACCGATTCCAACAATCTTTCTATTTTAGCCAATCTCAAAACCGGTTTCAACAATCTTTCTATTTTTTAAAAATAATTGTATTAGTGAACGTGTGTATATATATTTTTCTCAACGACATATAATTGTTATTTACTCTTTTTTTCCTTTCTGATAATTACTCTATGATATTAAGATTTTATATATATATATATATATATATATTAGCTTTTTAATCTTATATTGTATATTTTTTATTTTTACATATATATTTATATTTTAACTAAAAAATCCAATTTTTTTTGAAAACTCGATTTTCAACCAGCCATCCAATGATAATAGTATGTCAGTATCTAGTCCAGTTTTCAAAACATTGGATACGCATTAGAGAAACCAGCTTACTGTAGTTTTATAATTTACAATTTGACTGCAACTACACGATTCGATAGTTTTAAGGGTTGATCCTACAATTCCTACAATCTAACAATATGTAATTTTGGGGGAAATCCAAAAAAAAAACAAGAAACAGACAAAAACTTCTTATATAAGGTACCACCAAAGCAAATGGATATTTTTGTTACCACCAAAGCAAATGGATATTTTTCTTAGAAACTAGCCTCTAAAATTAATAGACTGTAAAAGCTCGAAACCCATGCATGATATGCTTCTAATCAGCGCCGGTTTCGTCATAAAATAACTTAAACTCTTGATTGGCTTCACACTGATTCTAAATGCACATCCATATTCTATGCGATGTAATGCAAGCATTGTGCCCAAATCACCAACCCACAACAAGAGACTTCACAAACCTTATTAAGAACCATAAGTAAATGCATTCATGAGTTCATTATAGTACTAAAACATGCTTTAGATTGATGATCAATCAAGAGAATAAATAAAGAAGCCATAAGCCCAAATTTGTAAAACCAACTCATCGTACCAAGTTACACCAAGTCCTAACTCTCATTAGAGACCAGATAGATTACCATGCATAAAGCCCAAACTAGGAACACCCAACATCATGAATCTCTAAATCTCATCTGTAACAGGCATGTAAACGTATTTCATGGAAAAAAAATTAAGAAGAGAAGCATTAAACATAAATCATGAAATCCATTAAAAGATAGAAGAGAATTCACTCATAATCCATAGAACAAGGTCAGCCCAAATATACATGGAAATCAGAAGAAACATCAAAAAGAAATGGGGAGATAAGAGTTAGTAATAGTTTAATACAATCACGATTTTAAAATTAAATTTTATGATATAAAATCACAAACATGGAATAAATAGGAAAAACAAAAACATGGAATTCTAATGGTATTTATAGAGATACAATTGAGAAGCTTGAGAATGTTGGAAGTTTATGTGTCTTTATGTTGAAAAATGTGAGAATTTGGAATCAATTTGTCATTGTCTTGTCAAGTTTTGTCTATCATATAGATTGAAGCAAGCACTTTGTCATTGTGTTGTCAAATCTTAAAATTTTGTAGATATTGGAGTTAGCCAATTGCATGGGTTAGTCCTTATATTGTGGTTTAAAATATAGTTTAAGGTATCTAAAACGTAAGAAAATTAAATCCCTTATATATTAATTGAGAAGCATTTTTAGAGAGTACCCTTATTTTTTAAAATATTTACAGTAGTGCCATTTTGCTGATGTGTCACCACCACATTCATTCTCACAAACCTTCTAAAAAAGACTTATTTCAATAAACTAATTACCTTATATGCTATTATCCATTTGTTAATTTTTAATATTACCATGAAATTTATAATTCATTTTCTCTTATGATTCATTTCCAAAAAAAATTAATAATTAATAATTTTATACAAAATAATTAAACAAAATCAAAATTTACAAACAATTTATGATATACATAAAAATATAATATTTAATTTTTAATATAACCAAAAAAATTATAATTTATTTTCTGTTATGATTTATTTCCTAATTTTTATACAAATAATTAAACGAAATCAAAATTTACTATGATTTAATATTATACACATTCAATTACTACTTTGCTTAATTTTTTTTTCTCTTATCAGAGAATATTTTTTAAAAACATACTATATTGTCAACATAACAACTTATTATATAAAAAACTGTATTAAAATATTTTACTATGCTTTAATTTTTTAATTATACAAAACTAAATAAATAATAAATTACTCACCCTGCGCAGGGCGCAGGTTATCACCTAGTATACGTTTATTTTAGGTGAAGTGTAGGTGAGCGTATATATGAACGTATATGATGTTATAAATGAACGTATGATGGTTTATATGAACGTGTATTTATTGCATGAGTTCGGAAATAAAATTTTGTGTTTACATATGATTTAATTCCTAATAATTTTACAGTGTCCATTAATTTTTATCTATCATTATATAATTATATTTGCCAATATATCATCAAATATTTATTTTGACAATGTCCATTGTTAATTTTTTTTGGTTTATATCTTTAATTTTAGTACCAATTATATATTTTAAATGTGATTGTTGGATATATCATTTTATTTTCTAATTAATATAAATTATTATTGCTTTTTAATTTTTAAATTAATGAGAATTTATACCTATTGGATCAAATAAAAAATACATAACTTAAAGAAAATCCGTTTTTTCTATCAATAAATGAAATTTGTCGTAAAAATATATAAATATAATGCGTATAAATAAATATATATTAGTTAAAGTATACATTTTCAGCAGTTAAAGTATACAGTTTCAGCAGTATAGTGCTACTGCTATTCTAGTACGATTTAGGCACTTTTGATATCTTGATGTACAGTGTTTGAGATAAATATCGGTTTTCCTATGTGATGAATAGCGTGTTACTACATGTTCATAGTTTTTTGGCAGGTACGATCTTCTAGAGTCAAAAATGAGTTTTAGGCCTTAGCAGTCCAAGTAACCCGAAAACAGCATTGGACCTTGGGTTCTACGGATCCAGATGATCCAACAAATAGGCCACCTGGCTTTAGGCTCTTGTTATTCGGCAGTATGGCCACACTCTTGTGTACGGGATGAATTAGAGATTGAGTGATCATGAAGAATTTATAGGCCACATTTCCTGGTCTCATACTCACCGCAATCATCTGTAGTAGGCGAGACTGAGAAAGAATGATCCACACAGGGTACTGACAGAGGATCATCCAGTTACCAGACAACCTCGACAACCCGATCCGTGACCATGTACATATTCCATTTAGGCAGAATAAAGTAATTTAACACTTCTGATTTACCCACCAATCGACAATAAGAATATATTCAAATGCATGCTCATACTTCTTACATCATCTTAATCATGTATTTAATGTCTTAGGTCCGCATGTGATAGGTGAAAGTGACAACTCACGACGTATAGGAAAGAACAACAATATGGGAAATTGCCACACCGCGTCTAATCTGCTACTTCCGGTCCATACACTCATACAAACAGAGATACGAGAAAGCAGCAGCTAGCATATACAACCAAGGAAAGTATATGAGAAAGCAGTCGAGTACTCAGTACATGACCCATTCAACGGATCCGACATCCAACCCAAAGATCTGACAACCACGGATCATACATGGTATACTAATCCGAGTCAGGTAAAACTCTATAAATACCTCATTTCCCACAGCGGAGAAGGGGTTTGAACATTTGTACTCTAATTACGCTAAGTCATATACTCGCTTTTGTCTTTAGAAACACTAAGTCATTTTTCGAGTCACTGTTTGACTGAGATTCTCATTCAAAAACTTTTTTTCCTCTCTTTACACTAAAAATTTCACCATTTATTGTCCGTTGCGGATCTATCTTTGATCCAGTTTGCCACCATTTTCCGATTTATTTTATGGTTACCGATGCACCCTTTTTGTGGTCTTTCTTTATTCGTTTTCTGATTTAGGCGTCGGAAAGTCATCGAAAAACACTCTACCATCATGATTGCTAGTATTTGATGTTTTTATTGCTTTGTAGGAACTTGGGCCAAAAAACTCTTAAACATATGATTATTATTTTTCTTTTGTAAAACTAGAACTAGTCAATCAAATTATGAATCTATCATCACCACGACGTTGAAGAAGCAAGCGTAATTGAAATCCACAGCAACAAAAAAAAAGCGAATCAATATTTCCCATTTTACAACAACAAAGATAGTAAATTGTTTCGAAATGGTCGCCTTTAATTTGGCGATGAATTTTCGACTGAACAACGACGAGCGATGAGCTAAAACAGCACTAAATATGGTTTGGTTGGTAATTTTTATATTTATATTCACGTTTTTCTCTATACTAACAAACATTTGGCCTCATTTGAATAAACAGTGTCATTGCTACGTGAATGTCATACTGATACCATCGCCCACTTTAGACGATCGTTAATGGTCCTTCAATTTGTTAACTCATCATGAACATTTTGTTTTTTCATCCACAGGTTCAATGTCTTGTACTATGTACAAGTGTTAATTGGGTCAGTTCAGACCCAAGAAAATATAATAAAAATATATGACGACTTAGTGGTTTAGGACTGGCCCAATCCAAATATTCACGTTGTCGTATATATATCGCTATGTCTTCTTAATCTAAACAAACAACCCTTGGATTTTTGTTGTTGTTAAGGTACGTCGTAGAAAGATGACATTGATCATCTATCTCACCATGACACCATCCTATCGGCATTTTGAGGTTTCATCGTAGCTTCATTTAAGTTTTTGTAAACACTTATATATACAGTACCAGTTCTAATAAGAGATGTTCTTTTATAAATAAAACCGAAAATTCAAAAGAAAAAGATAGCATTGCACACTCGTGAGCATGCAATAAACTAAAAGGTGCTTATATATATATATTTGAAAGCTGCAAAAGAACGTTACAAAAATGCATGATTTTTTGGAGAAGCTACGTACGTACCCATCTCACCGTAAGATTACCGTGACACCTATCTCAATCAAATATCAAATTTCTTTCTTTGGTGTGTATCTTAATTAAGTATAGATCACATATTTTTCTTTTTGTTAAAAACATTTTATGTTTTTTAACCGCCAATGAGTAGCAAAAGTGTAGAATCTTCTTCTCTCGGAAAAATTTCTTTTAACAAGACGATTGTGGTTATTGATTGGAACAGGTGGCAAGTTAGAGAAAGAAATTGCAAATTTTTTTTTTTTTTTTAAGTGTATGCTTAATTCTCTGTCTCGCAGAATACTTTTTCCAATTATATGATCAACATAGTCATAGTGTATGCTTAATTCTCTGTCTCTCAAAAATATCTTATAAGTGTATGCTTAATTCAAATGTATTACAGTCCTTGTATTTTATATTTGTCACTAGACAAAAGAAAGCAGTGCATAGCGATGGATTAATCCAAAATAATTTTTGGTTATTACAACAAATAATTATATGTTATATGTATAAAATATTATTTATATGTATATTAATTATTTTATACATAAAGAATAAAAGAAGGAAAGTAAAAGTAACAAAGGAAAAAAAAAGAGGAAAGGAGACAGAAAAAAGTCCCATTAAGAAAATTAAAAGGAAATAAAAGGTAATATATGACTTTTTTTTGTCTACAACAATTTTATTTTTTCAATATTTTTACAGCCATTTTAAAGCAAAAGAGACGCGATGCGCAGTAAAAAAATATGTCGGTGACACTGTTCATTACATGAATTAATACGATATATTTATTATCGGATATCTATTTTATTAATTTACATATAATTTATATAAATTATATATTATATCTAATTTTTATTTATGCATGAAAATCATCATAAATTTACGGTTTTATTTGGTTATACCTCAAAATTTATACTAAAATTTTATATATATATATATAAGGTGGTATCTGTTTTATTATTATGGAATCAATGGCCTACCACATTTTAAAACAAAAATCAAGGGGCTTTTTTCATAAATATATTTGTTTTATAAGTCTTAGTTTTAGAAATAATGTTTTCTTTTTTATAGAGTCCAATTACATACATTAATACACCAATGAGCATGCTATCATTTTTATTTTCATTTTTACTTAATTATTTTTATGAATATTTTGTTTTTTCCCAAATTATAATATTTTTTGTGTCATCTAATACAGTATTTTGTAACTAAATTCAAAAATTTAATGTATTTTAAATGAAAATATAAATAATTAGCTATTAAAAATGTCGATTTATTATTGTAAGTGATTTCGATTTATATAATATTTTTAGTCGCTTCCAGCCTCTATTAATGTAAGCACGGCTTTACATAAAAGTGAATAAATGTTTTTAGTAGTGAAACATTTAGATGATTTAGAACAATATACATTGTGAATTATTTTGAACGAAAAAATATTAAAATAAGACAACTATCATGAAAGCAAAAATTTGAAAAATTTGTATCAATAAAAAACATATATATCAGAAAATATCACAAAACCAAGTTTCACTTCATAAATACCATAGTTTTGAATCTGGTACCAAAAATGCCATAACTTGAGGTTAAGAAAAAAATCCTAAGATTTTAGTAAAGCTTCCTCAATTATTTAGTAAATATTTATAAAATCTTCATAAACCTAAAGTTTGCTGTAATTTTGGTGATAATTTTAAATTAGAAATTATAAAGTGAGATATTTTTAAAAATTATCTATAAAATAGAAACTATATAAGCATTGTAATGAATCTGACTAAATACAGTCAAGTATTTTTTGTTTAAAATGAAATTAAACATTTTTCTTACTATAGTCGATTATTTAAGAACAGAGTTGTAATAAATGTGACTAAATATGTTGAGAATATTTTTTAATATCTTACATTATATTGTATAAAGTTTTATTAAATTTAAATTAAAATTTAATAAAAATCTATGTTATTTGTAGTTTTTAATAACATTATATTGTATAAAGTTTTATTAAATTTAAATTAAGAATTTTAATACTGAAAGGCCATAAAGCATATATAATTAATAAATAAAGTTCAAGAAATGAAAAAAAAAACACAAACGATTAAATATAATAATAATAATATTAATAATAATAATATATGTAAAACGGTTATAGAAGATGATGACATAACAATAAATATTATACTGGAAATGTGGGTTTAGTTAAGTCGTTAAGTGATATTACATCTGCGATCTTTCCCACTGAAATTAGACTTTGTTTATCAATAGTGTAGAAATTATTATGGTTATTACATCGGGCTTTGTTGGTCCAAAAGATGTCAAAAATAAAAAAATAAAAAATTTCTAAAATGACAAAAAAGAAGGAAAACATATTTTCCTAGTTCCCTAATTGTTAAATACAATTTAAAAGAATAAAAACAAAAGTTCTCAAATCGCTTTCATTGAGACGAATAAGTCAATTATTTATGTTTATTCATGACTTCAGTTTTTGTCTCTAACTTCACACCTTTATGTATGGTGGATACCCTGCGATTAATTTGTATGTATTATGGTTTAGTTTTAATAATTAAAAAAATTGCCCAAACAAACGTCTACAAGTTATTAACAGCAACAAATTTTTTTAATAAAAATATATAATTTCCGTTAACAATAAATTATAAATGAGAACTTTTTCAAAACTTTTTCTACAAACTTTAAAGTTTTCGACAATGTTTTTTTTGAAAAGGTAGTTTTCGACAATGTTACCAATTGTTTTTAATGACATATATAATGAACGTGTAATGAATTGTGCATCCAAGAAAAACAAAATAGTTTACTATTCGATGATTAAAAAAATACTATTTGAACAATTTTCTTACTTATATATATTCAACCTTGTCCTTATTAAAATTCACATGTCTGACGACAAAAAAAAAAAATTGACAAAAAATTCACATGTCTCCACAACGCACACACAAATTAGCATAGGTCATTTTCGTGAAAGAAAAAAAAATCTCATACTTGACAACACATATAACATAAGTAATTCAATATGAAATGATAGAAAATCTTTAACAAACAAAAAAATGAAATGATAGAAATAAAAGAGGAGACGCGTTGAGATTTGATTAAGTTCACGAAAAGCGGTAGAAAAAGAAGAGCGGTTTGGCTTGCTTGTGAACTCTGAAACTTATCTACTCTTTAATGGTTCCAAAGATAGAGAGAGGTGATACACGTGTGCTTTCAAAGTCCCTTTTTCTTTATTTTGTGGCTCCTCTCCCTCTTACGTTTACGGAAAAAAAGATCTATTTAGTATTTATTACAAAAACAAGATATGGTTTGGAAAATTCAATAATCATTCATTTGGACTCAATCTCAAGATCAGTAATTAATTCTATTGAATTTTTAAGAGCTCTAGATCTCCAATTCGAATTTCCCTAAAATATTTGAAAATCTTCTGCAGGTCTCCAATTCAAAAAAGAAAAAACAAGAGCCAGGGTCTAGAATTTGTTTCTTGGTTAATGGACTTAGTTCATAAGTACGTAGGTTAATTAGGGAGAAATAAATACTGTAATGTGTCTCATCTTTGAAGATAGAGGAAATTAGATTACAATAATAGTAAAGATTTATATAACTAATTGATCGACAATATTTTCAATCATTGTGTGAAGATAAACCTAAGTTAAATGTATATACACAAACAATTTTTTTGTTTAATTATACAAACACACTATTAAGAATATACCAACATTTAAGAACTTTGATGCCCCTTTGCTATATATACCTTAAGTACGTACACATATGTATCTCTGTCTCTCTCTCTCTCTATGTATATGCATGTGTGTATATATATGGGGAGTTTGGTAGTGGTTGCTAGCTCATTTGTGACTTCTAATACATTTATCTCTTATATATCTTTTGCTACTCTTGCATGTCTTTTATCATCTCTCGGAAACCCTAGTAAAGCATACAAGGTCAGCCCCCTTTTATCATAGCTCCATACCAAAACAAGTTTTTTATATTATTTGTTTGGTGTTAATCGCTTAATTATTTTTCATAATTCAGTATGCATGTATATGCATATGGTGTGGAACATGTATTTTGCCTAGGTTTGGTCTTAACTTGTTCTACGTGAGTGTTTGTTTCATGTATATATATGTTTTCAACTGACTCTGAAGCTCATGGATTGTTGTCGTTTAGGTCGTGTTGGAGTCAAGAAGCTAAACCTTTACTCGATCGACTTTAAGACGTTTATAATCAAGTACGAATAGCAATGGATAAAGATTACTCGGTACGTATGTTTTCTCCATATCTTCTATCTTCATTATCTTCTTCTCTTATCCATTTCTGTTACTTTTTGATATCAACTTGATATTCTTCGATTCCGGTTTCTTTCAGGCACCGAACTTCTTAGGTGAATCATCAGGCGGTAACGACGATAACAACTCCGGTATGATAGACTACATGTTCAACAGAAACCTTCAACAACAAAAGCAGTCGATGCCGCAGCAGCATCAACTGTCTCCTTCAGGATTTGGAGCAACGCCTACTTTCGATAAAATGAGCTTTGCAGACGTGATGCAGTTCGCCGACTTCGGTCCGAAACTGGCGTTGAACCAAACCAGAAACCAAGACGAACAAGAAACCGGGATGGACCCGGTTTATTTCTTGAAGTTCCCAGTCTTGAACGATAAGATAGAGGACCATAACCAAACACATCATCTAATGTCTCAAGGAGGAGGTGAGTGTGAAGGAAACATAGGCAACGTGTTTCTTGAAGAAAAGGAGAATCAAGACGACGAAAACGATAACAACTCCGTGCAACTCCGTTTTATTGGGGGAGAAGACGAAGAAGATAGAGAGAACAAGAATGTTACGACAAAGGAGGTGAAGAGCAAGAGGAAGAGAGCTAGAACAAGCAAGACCAGCGAAGAAGTGGAAAGCCAAAGAATGACTCATATCGCAGTCGAGAGGAACCGTAGGAAGCAAATGAACGAGCATCTTCGTGTCCTCAGGTCTCTCATGCCTGGATCCTACGTTCAAAGGGTATGATTACGCATTTACCCTTTCTTTCTTTTTGTGATTGTGTTCATACGTGTATATATCTAACTTTCTCAAACTAATTTTTAAAAAATATATATATATGATATAGGGAGATCAAGCATCGATCATAGGAGGAGCAATAGAGTTTGTAAGAGAGCTGGAGCAACTCCTACAGTGTCTTGAATCACAGAAGCGTCGGAGAATCCTCGGAGAAACCGGTAATAGGCAAATTGGGGACATGGCCACGACAACAACTTCTTCTTCACCCATAACTTCGGTTGCTAACCCGCTGATTATTACCGGAAATGTAACGGAATTAGAGTGTGGAGGAGGAGGGCTTCGGGAGGAGACGGCGGAGAACAAGTCGTGTTTGGCTGACGTGGAGGTGAAGCTACTAGGGTTTGACGCCATGATCAAGATACTTTCAAGAAGAAGACCTGGCCAATTGATTAAGACTATAGCTGCTTTGGAGGATCTTCATCTCTCTATCCTTCACACTAACATCACTACCATGGAACAAACTGTCCTCTACTCCTTCAATGTCAAGGCAAGTTTCACTTGCTTACATTATAATCATAGGCGTTTAGATATAATAATACATATAAAGTTTATTGAGCGCATATGTTAGGATTGTTTTAATATACCTAGAAATATGTTAAATATAAGCCATTAGGAAAACAAATTAATAGTCTAGTAATATACAATGTATTATATAGCGTTTTCATTATAAGCATGCATAAGTTATGTTTAATTAAGGTATAACTTCTGATATTATTAATAAAATATAGGGCAGTACAAAAATTAAAAGGAAAGGGCTTTACAGCAACAGTTACAGATTCTGTTTCCCTCTACGCACAAAAGAGAAAATCATAAAGACGCATGTATTATGGATTACTATTGTTGTAAAGTATATGTAGCTAGCAACTATACTGGTAAAGGTTAACATGATGTGATGACATGTGCAGATTACAAGTGAGACAAGGTTTACGGCAGAAGACATTGCAAGTTCCATCCAAGAGATATTTAGTTTTATTCATGCAAATACCACTATGTAATGATTGTGATATATCTCCTATTATTTCCATTAAAGGTACTTTTCATAAGTTTATGATGGTGGCTCAAAAACAAAAGTTTATGTTGGTTCCATTTTATACGTTTTAGATGTCTTTTTGCTATGTTTATTTTTTACCTTTTAGATGTCATTATTTTCTTTATCCAAATCATTGATTCAATATGCCCCTCTAGTTAATATCTGAAATATTTTTTAAATTATTTAAAATGCTAAAGGTTTGGAAACAACTGGATTACTTACAAAAATCATGACACCCAAGGATCAAATAAGGTGGACTATTATTTTCTTGAGATTTTTTTTATTGAAAAAAAATAAATCAAATCTATCTTTTCAGATTTTTTTTTTTTTTTTGGGCATGAATTAGACATTTACATTTTGTCAACATAGTTTTCTTTCTAGGAACATGTTATATATATGTGCGATGCAATTTTCTGTGGCGCCTCACATTTATAAGTGATAGTGTGTTACTGTACTGTACATGAATGAACACAATAGCATATAATGATCAACATCACCTTCCAGAAAAAAAAATGATATAGGATAATGTCTAAAAATGTTTTACGGGAAACTAGCCTAATATTTGAAAGATAGAGAGAGAGCCTCGAACATATAAATTAAAGAATGAGGTGATGCGCTTTATCTATCTTTTCTTTTCTCTTTTTTTCCAATTTTATTTGAGTAAAAAATAATTATTTCGTTTGAAGAACTATGAAAAACATGGAATCGAATTTATTTGTTTATAATCGATAAAACTTCAACAAAAATAGATTCAATAAACATGGAATCGAACTATGAAGAACTATGAAAAAATTTAATGGATTTTCGACATAATTTTTATCGATCGAAAACTCGTCGGAATTTTTCGACGGCACTTGCACTTTCGGAATTAGGAATTTCCGTCAAAATTCACATGTTTCTTGTAATGCCAAATCCGAGATATGCATGCATGCATGCAAAAGTTGATTTTAGAAATGAACAAACATCTAAATATGAATCTCGATGAATGTTGAATCTTTCTTGTCGTGCAATCTATCGTGTGCAACTCAAATGACTAATATCTTCTTTTCTTCTTCTTTTTTTGCTAAAGACTAATATCGATATCTTTTAAATGTTTGAAAGAGTAATAGAGTAATATCGATATCTTTATGGTTGATTACTTGATTATGGAACATAACTTGTTTCTGCAAGTACAACTTTCCACTATAGTCATGTAAAAAGACAGGTCTTGTATGCATTTATATATATATGCTCCATAAAGGGATAGTACAAAATTGTCCAAAACAGGTTCTGGCGATGGTGATCTTCCTAATCTCAAACGACCCAAAATCCCTATCATCCCCACTTCATTCAAATCATAATGAATTTCGGTTTTTAATTTAAAAATTGTTTGATGTGTCAATTTCCAATAAATTTTTTCTAAATCACAAAAACTACAAATAACCAATTTTTTAAATAGTTTGCATATCATTAGACTTAAGATATTTTGCCAAAAATAAGAAAAATAAATAAATAGTATGCTAATTCTCCATAAAAGAAATGTAATATTCATTAGAATTCATTTTAATCATTTTCTGAATCTTTAAAATTTAAAGAGCTTTATATTTATTTATTTTAATATGATGAATGATTTTTTTCTTACATGACCGGTGTGGATCACTTATTACACACACAAAAAACTGGTTATGACTTTCTTGTCCCCTAGAGATTATGTTTAAATGACTCTGACTCTGAGTTTGATAAGATGCAGCCATCAATTGAACCATGTTGATTAATGAATTTCAAAGCCCTTAAAAAAATTATTTTGTTTTTAATCCCAAGATATACTCAAGAAAATTGCAGTAAAATTAAGATCGCCAAAAGGACAGATTAAAGAAGATAGAAAAGAACAAAGGAAAAAACAAAAAAAAAAAGAACAAAGGTTTCCACATGACCCCTGAAATGTGGCCCAAGAAAACAAGAACAGAATATCGTTCGCAGATCCGCACAGAATTCTTTTCATATACGAGAACACTATTATGGAATTTGAAACAGTGATAAGAACAAAAAAATTGTATTACAATTACACAGATATATAAGGAGCATGTTCTCAATTCTCTAGAATCTGAAACAGTGATAAAGAGAATCTTCACAAACCTTCTTTTTCATTCTCTTGAGATAAATCATTTCATACTTTTATAGAGTATTTTTTTTTTTTTGACATTTACTTTTATATATAGAGTTTCATGCGTATTAGAAGTTCGGGCTAAAACTAGGCCTAGACATTAAGGGTATATAGGGTCGGGTAATAGCGGGTAAGGATAAATACATATAATTTGGGTATTGAAAATTATTATCTAAAGTATAACCTTAAAAATAAGGGTCAGATAATAGCGGGATACGTGTAGGGTCGGATAATTAAAATCACTACACAAACGGATAATTTTCAAATAGTTAAAATAACCATTTGAATGGATAACTGCGGATAATTTTGTATAACAATTAGAAATTTTTGGAAAAATTTGGATAATTTGAAAAACAAATATATATATTTTAAAAACTTTTGAATAATTTTTATGAAATATTAAGCAAATTTGAATAATTTTAAGAATATATAGATAATTTTATAAATAATAATTACCCAAACGGATAATTCGGATATCCTGCGTAATTATCCGATCCAACTCTTATCCATTATTATTATTTTTTTAACCCAAACGGCTAATTTCTGTTACTGTTACCTTAAAATTTCAAATAATTCGGATCAGATATGAAAAGGATCGTGTAACCCGGTCCATAATACTCAGGCCTAGCCAAAACCAGTCATATCTTTTTTGTGGAGATATGCGATGAGACTTGGAACCATTTATTCTTCGCTTGTCTGTATGTGTACACCATCTGGTCCTAGCTTTGAAGTAGTCTTTTGCGAGTGAAGATCACCCAGGATTGGATGGACATTCTAAGGATGAATCATCACAAACCGCTCTTACAATGTCACTCATTGATCATATATTCTTATTAAGATGGTTTTTAGACGACAATATATTATGTATGGAAGGAACGAAATGAGCGCCGGCACCACAAAGATCACCACCCACATAGACATCTCAATCAACAAGACAATCCGTGTAACATCCCGACCGTCCCTACCGGCGAGCCACCCATCCCTCTGTCGGGCTCGTGGGCCCCGTCCCTGTCCGACGGTTGGTGCGTTATTTTTCTCGGTGGCCCGACTGACTAATTTACTTGTCCCTGCAATCACCACATGACCTTATCCCGTGTTTTAGCCTCACTCACACGGTTCCGCACGCTTAACTCTGGAGTTTTCTTATGGTAAGTGACCGGAAAAGGTAAGTGCACTTTGATGACATAGGTAGCCGAATCAATCCATTTAAACCTTATCCCGTGTTTTACCCTCACTCACACGGTTCCGCACGCTTAACTCTGGAGTTCTCTCAGGGTAAGTGACCGGAAAAGGTAAGTGCACTTTAATGACATAGGTAGCCAAATCAATCCATTTAAACTTATTCAAATGGGCCGGACCCGAGTCGTTACAATTCTACCCCACTTAACGGGAATTTGTCCCCGAATTCTGACCCCGCCAGTGTGAACCCTAACCCCCAAACCTCAAGACAGTCTCCTGGGATAGAACAAGTTTGACTTCCCTTGGCTCTGATACCACTTGTAACGCCCCGACCGCCCCTACCGGCGAGCCACCCATCCCTCATTCGGGCTCGTGGGCTCTGTCCCTGTCTGACGGTCGGTGCGTTATTTTTCTCGGTTGCCCGATCGACTGATTTACTTGTCCCTGCAATCACCACATGACCTTATCCGGTGTTTTAGCCTCACTCACACGGTTCCGCAGAGAACTTCCCGGAAAGTCACCCATCCTAGTGCTACTCCAGCATAAGCACGCTTAATCATTGAGTTCTCTTAGGGTAAGTGACCGGAAAAGGTAAGTGCACTTTAATGACATAACCAAATCAATCTATTTAAACTTATTCAAATGGGCCGGACCCGGATCGTTACAATCCGATTCGGGCTCGCATCACAAGTCTTTGATATCAAACCACTAGCAAATATGGAGCGTCTTGGACCGTTTGCTCCATCTTCAAAATACCACGTGATTGTTCTGTTTTTTTTGTGTGGCTTTTTCCTAATTCAAATTCTATCAACTTTATAATTTACCAAACAACGTAACTTTTTTTTTATTAATAAATTTAACATTCAAAAAAAAAAAAGTAAGAGACGCAGAATTGCCATTGGAGATCCTGTTTGGAAATAATGCCAATAACGGATCCTTTAATTTGCAATGGGAATTTATTTTTTAATCAACCAATTGTTTTTAAATTTAAAATAAAAATAAAATCAACGGGGCAAAAGAATTGTTATGGATGGGGGGCTGAAATATTATCCTAAGGATATGTAATAATATGCTAAAAACATACCCTATCTTGACAGTTAAATGACGGTTGAACATAGGATTGAGGTAAGAGTAGGAGATATCTCTTGACGCTTGGTCTCCAGCTTTGTTCTGAAGAAGCTTCTTCCTGTAGAAACCGTCTCTGATCCTGGAAGGATCTCGTGAGAGAGTTGTAGCAGATCGCAAACTTCTTAGATAACTATGCCATGCTCTTGAAGATTATAGGCTTCCAACGAGTGATTTCACATCCTCTTCTAGATTCGGGTTGTTACTTGATGAAAAAGCTAGACACCCCAAGGCCAATCTTCAATCTCCTCTCTTCTCTGGAATCTTGGAGCCTTGATGCAATTATGCAGGAGACTCTATCGCGGTGAGTGTCACTAGGGATTATAGATACCAATCCTATATTGCTCAGCAAGGTCCCTTTTGGCTCACCTTGACCTATCGCTAAGGCCTGAATCTTACTTCCCATCTTTGGCATAAAGATTAAAATTTGTCTATTGTATGCTCTATTTTTTCTTCATCATCTCTGCTACATTAAACTGAGCTTTGGGGTTTTGGTGGCTTTGTTAAGGTGCCTAATGGTATCGTCTCTGTACTTTGTCATGTTTGGTTCATTAATTAAAAAAAAAAATCAACGAATTTGATTAACAGTTAATTCCCTACTTCACATATATCCATCAGCTCAAATGTGAGTAAACAACTTATATACTCTTGCTCTTGTAGTGATGTAATATGATAATACTCAATTGTTTAATTTGTAGCTGGAACGCAATGTTCATGCTACGTAAGTAAAGAGAGCCAACAGAATTCTTGCAGCCCAAGAAATATTTTAATTAGCTTGTTAAATGTTGTCAACCAAACGCATAGAGGCTTTGAAAAAAAACCACATTTTGTCTTTTATTTTTATATTTATTTTTGGAACTTTCACATTTTGTCCTTTTTTAGAGTTTGATTTCTTCGAAATTTCCCTAATCACGACAGAAACGCGACTCTGTTTTTTTTAACTCGGTGACTTCTCATACCATACATACCGTCTCTATCAAGTCTCACGTTTCTAGGAAGTAATAACTCAGCAGACGTTTGAGGGAATCAAATTCTAAGAGCAACGAAGAACACAGGTAATTCCAAAGAAGAAGTGATGAAAATTAAAGTGTCCACCATTATCAAAGTTCAAACTTCACACATATGCAGTTTCAAAGCTAAGAGATAAAATATGTTTGGACTCGGTCAGAGCGGTAAAGGTTCCCTAGACTAATCTAAATTCACACATATGGAAATATACTTTATTAAGTTTCACAGGCAACGCGTGCATATGGATACTTTATTAAGTTCACGAAAAGCGGTAGAAAAAGAAGAGCGGTTTTGGCTTGTGAACTCTGAAACTCATCTACTCTTGAATGGCCCGAAAGATAGAGAGGTGTGATGCACGTGTGTGAGTTTCACATTGCTTTTTTCCATTTTTCTTTTGTTTTTGTGTGGCTCCTCGCTCTTACCACTAAGGAAGATAATTACTTTTATTACAAAAACAAGAGATGATTTGGAATATTCAATAATCTTTCGTTTGAGTCAATCTCGGTAACTAATTCAGTGGAGCTTGAATTTTTTTTTTTTCCCTCAAAAAGAAGGTTCTCAATTTCTTATATATATATATATATATAAGTAGGAGTATGTATTCGTTTTGGTTTGGTTCGGTTCAAATTATTTGGATTTTGGTTTTTTTGGGTTATAAAAAATTAAATCTCATTTGGAATTAAACTATAGTTAGGTTGGTTTGATTCGGATTTTGGGTTTTTGAATTTTAGAAAATAAATCTCATTTGGGATCAAATTATATTTTAGTTTGGTTTAATTTAGCTTTAGTTTTTTTAATAAATTTAATAGGTTCGGCTTAGTTCATGAATTATAATATATTTTTATATACTTCATTAATAATATTACTTTTTTAAATGAATTTCGGTTAATCGGTTTAGTTTTAAAAATATAACCAAAAAAAAAAGCAAAATCTATTGATTTTGTTAGTGAATGGGCGTAGCTAATAAGTAGGTTAATTAGGACAACAACACTGTATTGTACCCTATATTCAAAGATAGAGGATTGATGAAAATATTAGCAAAGATTTATACGTCTAATTTCACGATCATGTTGAAACGTTGTATGAAGATAGCCTAAAACGTATACAGATGATTCTATATTTACTATCTATTAATAATAACAATATGAATAAATACCAGTTGCATTTTAATAAGTTGCGTCTTTCCAAAATTGTTATTTACATTTTTCATAAATTCTAATTGTAATCCAGTTAATATTATTTGTGGTTGCGTCTTTTCACTTATGAAAAATTGCTTCTTTTCACTTATGACTTTTAAAGATTATTTATATTGTTCAAAACCATATAAAAAGGTTATTTGATAATGATTCTTATTATAATGGTGTATCAAAAAAGTATGTAATCTAAATGGTGTATCCTAAATAAAAAAGTATGTAGATCTCTTGAAGAGACGAGAGCTTCGCGAACGATGGGATTTTACCAGAGATGCTGGATAACGATAGTTTTGAGTTCGTAGAGAGTCGAGATCTCGGGTGCTAACCCACCAGAGAGAGATATATCAGCGAGGCTGATTGAAGTGACGCGACCGGAGGTGCATCGTACGCCAGTCCAATTGCAACAAATCGGTGGAGGAGGTGGTAATAAATGCCAGTTGCATTTTAATAAGTTGCGTCTTTTCAAAATTGTTATTTGTATTTTTTTAATAAATTCTAATTGTAATCCAGTTAATGTTATTTGTAGTTGTGTCTTTTCACTTATGAAAATTGCTTCTTTCACTTATGTCTTTTAAAAATTATTTATATTGTTCAAAACCATATAAAAAAAGTTATTTGAGTGATTCTTTCTATAATGGTGTATCAAAAAAGTATGTAATCTAAATGGTTTGCCCTAAATAAAAAAAAAATAAAAATTAGAAAATCCAACATATAATCGTTTTCCAACAAAATATGTATGAAACAAAAGTTTAAAAAGTTGTTCCAAACAACCATCTACAAGTAAGAGTTTGTCATTGATATATATTAATTCTAAAAAAACATAAAAATCTTAATTTCTTTTTACATCAATGTTTAGGAAAAATGTTTATTAAATCTTTTTTGTTTTTCTTATTTTTTGCTTATTTTTTGCTTATTTTTTGCTTTATTTTGTTTATTTTTATAGAGATATGAATAGATAAATATTATTTCCATTGAAGTATGTATAAAGTAGCCATTTGAAAAAAGGTCTAAGAGAGAATATTACATGTAAATTTTTAATCATTGTTGAAAGTGAAAAGTTGTTTTATCAATTTATTGTTGATGTTTTAGAATCATATTTTTTTATAATAGATAAGATCAAATCAAACAACAATAAGAGTCCATATGTATAGTAATGATGTTGTTATAGGAGTTGATATATATGTATAAACTACAAATAAATTTTAAAGATAAAATATTTATTAAAAAAGAGTTTTCGCGCGAACGCGCAGGTTCAATACCTAGTTATACTAACAAATTATTAACAAAATGCACATTCAAGAACTTTAACGCAGTGCTCTTATGCAAGGCCGGTTTTGAGATAATCGGAATGGTTGAGTAGTAAAGGGGAATAGTTGCTTGGTGATGATGGTTGCTCATTTGTGACTTCCCAATACAAAATGCACCACCACTCACCATTTTTGTTTAAAACTCTTGTACTCTTGCATGTCTTGTGACATATATATACAATATTCTTTCGTGAAGAGTATATCATACATTGAAGGAAACGTAAGAAACGTGTTTCTTGAAGAAAAGGAGTATCAAGACAGACACGAGAACGACAACAACTCCGTCTTACTGGAGGAGAAGAAGAAGATAGAGAGAACAAGAATGTTACGGCAAATGAGGTTAAGAAGAGCAATTCAATAGAGCTCGAACAAGCAAGACCAGCGAAGAAGTGGAAAGCCAAAGAATGACTCATATCGTGTTTTGCTGACTTGGAGGTGAAGCTGTACTTAGGATTTGACGCCATGCATGATCAAGATACTTTCAAAAGATCGAAGACCCGGACAATCGATTAATACTATAGTGCTTTGGAGTATCTTGATCTCTCTATTCTCAACACTAACATCAGTACATCACCACTAACAAACCGTTCTCTACTCCTTCAAAGTAAAGGCAAGTGTGTCACTTCATTACTTTATAATCATAGGCGTGTTTATATATGTAAAGTTCATTGAGCCCAAACCGTTTGGGCCAAACTTTTGTTGGGGTTGCTTACATAGTTTATAGTTACATATATTAAGGAAAGAGTATCATCACAATTCATATGATCACTCAATCTATCATATGATATACCATATCAATCATATGATCACTCAATCCCTACAATCACTCCTATCAATATCTATCAATAATAGTCATGATTCATAAATAAACACTGCGATCTTAATCATGATGATTGGCCATTATAAATGGCTTAGATAGGAAAAAAGTTTGTGAGGGCGTCAGCTGTTATTTGTTAACGTTAATTTGGTTAAAAATAAAGTTAATTGATTCGGTAATTACCACATCAGCTGTTAACGGAATACAAACGCCGTTTGACAAGATGACAGAAGTAACGTCGGACATTTCAATAAAAAAGAGTTTACAAAACTTAAAAGAGTACAAAATTTCTCCGAAAATGGCTAAGGCTAACCGTAAGGTTTTCTTTGATATGACCGTCGTTGGCTAACCGGCAGCTCGGATCGTGATGGAGCTCTACGCCGACACGACCCCGGTGACGGCGGAGAACTTCAGGGCTCTCTGTACCGACAAGAAAGGCATGGGGAAGTGTGGTAACTGGTAAGCCACTCCACTACTACAAGGGATCAATCATCGACCGTATTGTCCACAAACTTCATGTGGGTTGGAAAAGATTTCATTAACGGGCCGGGACGGGTCGGGAAGCGAATCGATCTACGGCGCTCCGTTCGCTGACGAGAACTATTTCAAGAAGCACGACCGTCCAGGTGTCCTCTCCATGGCCAACGGTGATCGAAACACCAACGGAACTAATTTCCAGATCGTTTTGCGAGCGTACCCGTCTATCGACCGTCTGTACGTCGTGTTCGGCCAGGTTCTTGAAGGATTCGACGTGATCAGGAAAATTGATGAAGAGGTCGGAACTAGAAGCCAGAAAGCATTCCAAGCCTGTGGCTTGGTCTGTTTATAATGTTTGGTCTGTTTTTATTCTTTCGTTTGGATTAATGTTGGAGTTTGAAATTTGCCACCATTGAATAATGATAAGCAAATCTGTTCAAGCGTGTTAAAAGAAATGAAGACGTTGAGTACTAGTATTGTTTTGAACACTTTCAAAAGATATAGGGTTCTTTTTTGTATTTTATCTTGGAAAAAATAACCAAAAAGTACAATTATAAGAAGAAAAATGTTGGAGTTTGAAATTTGTCACCTTTTATAATTTTTCTCTTTCGGTTAATTTTTTCAAGATAATATACGAAAAAATCCTACAGAAGAAAAAAATTATAAATGGTGACAAATTTCAAATGCCTCAAGGTTTTGAATGGAAAAATCATGTTACAACAGTCTGTTTCCATTCAAACAGACAGAAGAGGAAATAAATAAAAACTCCAAGCCTAAGGGGGTGTTATTGGTTCTTATATTTTAATGAATTTGGAAATGCAAACCAAATCCAGTGTTATTGGTTCTATGATTTTAAAATTCATATTAAAATCCAGTGTTATTGGTTCTATGATTTTAAAATATATAGTGAAATCCAGTGTTATTGGTTATATGATTTTAAAATCCAAGTATTATAAAGATTTTAGTTTTTATTGGATTTGAATGGATTTAGAAGTATTTTCATAACTAAAATACAAATACCCAAATCCAAGATTTAAACTTTTTATTTGATTGGATTTGAGTATTTTCTAAATCCAAAGAGAATTTCGAAATCTATTAAAATATAAGAACCAATAACCCCAAACTCAAATCTTTATAATACTTGGATTTTAAAATCATAGAACCAATAACACTAGATTTCACTATATATTTTAAAATCATAGAACCAATAACACTGGATTTTAATATGAATTTTAAAATCATAGAACCAATAACACTGGATTTGGTTTGGATTTACAAATCCATTAAAATATAAGAACCAATAACACCCCCTAAATATTTCCGAGTGTATTTTTCAATTTCCAGCCCAATACTTATTATTTGTATAGTTATCCTCTGTTTAAATTTTAGATCATGGAGGATCATGTATATGGATAGTAGTGTATGACTAACTCCAAGTTTCCTACCAATCTCAATGTAATTTCTATAAATAAATAAAAATTACGATTAACTTTAATCTTTGTAATAATTTCCAAATGAATAAAAATTATCGCCCACTAACTTTACAGTTACCACAATCACAAAGATCACTACTTCCGTTTTCGTTTTATAACATCTCACACAAAACAAAGATTCGATCACCAAATCTAGAAACAAAGCTAAACTTGCCCATTTCATTTAGATTATACTTTAATCCCGTACGTAAACAAAGGAAAACAAATTAGTAATAAATCTTCATCAAAATATTCAACATTAAAATGCATTAATCTCACAGCCTTGTTAAAATAATGCATTTCCTCCTCCACTACTCTTATTTCTCCTCCCTCTCTTTAAACTCTTACGTTTTGACATCATCTAATGGGAACTCGCCGACTTTTCATCTGTCTCGTCGTTCTTTGTTGTCTTTGTCTACTACCTCATATCATCGAAGCTACTCCATACGGAGTGTACCACCAACAAGTGTTCGTCGATCAATCGGGCCATGGAAATTTCACGAAAATACAAAAAGCAATCGATTCCGTCCCATCCAACAATCGTCATTGGTTCTTCATCAAAGTTGGAGCCGGTCTTTACAGGTCAGTGTAGCCACATTTAATTGACTTCTAATGAAGGTTACATTTATGCGAAAATGCTTAGTAACGTTTCTCTTATATGTCTTAGGGAGAAACTAAAAATACCGCATGACAAACCGTTCATAGTAATAGTGGGAGCTGGAAAGAGGAAAACGAGAGTTGAATGGGACGACCATGACTCGGTTGCACAAAGCCCTACTTTTGCTACTGAAGCTGATAACACCGTCGTTAAAAGCCTCACTTTCGTGGTACGGTGATTTTTATTTTATTTTTTGTCTCTTTTTTTCTTCTGTTGATTAATTTGATTCTCTTTGATTAAATATGAAAAAGGGTTTTTTTTTTGTTTAATCGTGGGTTTTGTTTTCTTTTTGTTTTTTTCATAGAATACCTATAATTTCCCGAGAAACGGGAAAGTGAACAAAAACACTAGGGTTCCTGCGGCGGCGGCGATGATCGGCGGTGATAAGTCGGCTTTTTACTCCGTAGGGTTTGCCGGGATTCAAGATACCTTGTGGGATACGGAAGGCCGACACTACTTTTACCGCTGCACCATCCAAGGCGCCGTTGATTTCATCTTTGGTAACGGCCAATCTATTTACAAGGTGATCCTTTACATTCTTCACTTAATAATTAATGTCATTTTTTATTATAATTAATAGTATAATACTATAACCTAGCAAGGATGATATTAAATCGAAATCCAACTTAATCCTGAAATTTTTAGATAGCGACAACTTTTGTTTATAATGGCTAAGAATGGGCCAAAAGCTCTTTAGATAGTGGAGATGCTCAATCCAGACAAATCGTGCTAACCGAATGGAAATTGGAAAAAAAAAAATTTTGATTAATTAGTATAACGTTTTTACTTTTTTCTTTATCTAAAAAATCGAAAAGGAAAAAAATTGAAATTTAATTTCTTTAAAAGTAAATATATGAAAAACTGAATCCGAACCAAAACATACCAAAAACGATTTATATATTAGAATTTATTTTGATTTGGAAACCGTCTCTCAAAAAACGCAAACAAAAATTAATAAAAGAACTTGATGCAGGCTCAACCAATAAGAATAATGACACTTTGGTTTCCACATAAATGTCCCATTATAGAAGTAAAAAAACATAACGACCGTGTGGTGTAGTTTTAATTAAATAAAGTTGTGTTTTGGTGGGTTGTAGAGATGTGTGATCCAAGTGCTAGGAGGGCTGCTACCACCGGGGGTACCTGGTTACATAACGGCTCAAGGACGGACCAACCCGTACGACGCGAACGGCTTCGTGTTCGTCGACAGCCTCGTTCATGGAACGGGCAATGCTTACTTGGGCAGACCGTGGCGCGGTTACGCTCGAGTGATCTTCTACAATACAAACCTGACCAACGTGGTTGTCCCTCAAGGTTGGGACGCATGGTTCTTCAAGGGTCGTGAATACCAGCTAACTTATGTGGAATATGGATGCTTCGGAAGTGGATCAAACACAGAAAGACGTGTGAATTGGGTCAAGGAGCTAAGTGGAGCTGTCGTTGAAAGTTTGGTTGATCTAAACTTCATTAACAACGGTGGATGGATTCAAGATTTGCCCATTTGATTTCTCATTGCTTATATCTTTCTGTTTTTTTTTTTCTTTTATCCTTCAGATTTCTTATTGTCTATTCCCCATTTTTTAGTTTGACTAAACGTATTGTCATATAATTAGCATTCAAAACATTAAAGCACATTAATTCTACGAGCTTGTTATTAGATTATACATATTATTCATTTTTTTTCTTTCTTTCTTGTAGTATGTATGACATTAGGCAATAACGGATACTAGCATTTTTGTGATAGGTGTCGAGTTAAGCACACAACTTTGGTAATTTGTAAAACTCATTATACCGTTTTTGCATTGTAGTGTGGTGTATATTGTTTAGAGTATCTATCTAATTGGAGATGTTCGCTAAAACGTTAGATGGTGCACCGTTTTGTTTCGATTTTGAGTTTAAAATTATGCATAAGGTAAATAAAACATAATATTTCATCAACAAGATTTAAATTAAACATGGACCTTATAAAAAGAGCATTTAACATTATTTTCGAAATATAACTTCATTATGGGGTGCCATTTCATCATTTTAGAGATGAAATATTTGTTTGGTTTGATCTTAATTTCTATGTCATCATTTTGGAAATTTAGTTTAGCTTCAACATATATATCGATGGAACCATTTCAAGGAATAAATAAACATACTCAAATAAACAATATAATATACCAGGAAAAAAAAAACATGTAAGATATTCACAAATTGGCGAAGTTGGTAGACACTTCAATTATAAAAATACTCGGAAGCCAACTTGTTAATTTGTTATAATTATTATATAACTTTTTCTTCTATGTTTTTTTTTATTCAACTTTTAATCAAAACATGTTAACAAAAATTAACTGTTTTTTGTTTTCCTTCAATGTTTTTATTTTTTAATACAGATTTGATTGGAACTCTCAATAGACCGAACGCTTGGACGGCCTTTCAATATCACTCTTCTGAACTTTTGATGACCCTTAGTTATTATCCTAACTGAAAAGTGGAATTAGAGAAAGAAAAAAAGTGTGCTAACAGAGGAGCCTCTCTTATCGTTCAAACTCAAAGTATAACGAATTCAAACCATTCTCAATCTTATGTGGCTATTGGTCATCCTCGGTGGCTTAATGGAGTCTTTGTAATTGAGAGTTTTTTGGTTCTCTGTCTAAGCCGTTGTATTATGTTAGTTTTTGAATATCTTTTGGTTGGTATGTATATGCTATAAGATATATTTTTAGGATATCCATTTGGATTGATGCAAGATTAGATTTGTAATTCTTCTCTCTTGTAAAAGGATTCCACCATATGATTATAATTTTTCAAAAAATATCAAAACTAGTATATTTGAAACCCGAAACTAGAAGAAAATTGATTTAATACTCGGGTTGGTAAATCAATTTTCTTCTAGTTTCTGGTTTCAAATATACTAGCCGAGAACATTCATTCTTATATACAACCAAAAATCGTCGTATAAAAGATTAAAAAAAAAACCAAAAAAATCTTTAAAGATCAGTATACTATTTCTTTTGTAGGAATTGATGCCTGCGTTTGGGAATTTGGAAAATCCTGAAATAAATAATCTTGATTATTTTATCAATTTTATATTCATACACTATTTAGCTCCTTTTTCTGACGTATCAATTGAATATTCTGACTTTTGGATATTTTAGCAGTTGATTTCACGATTTTTTATCACTTGCAATAAGTCAGTTATCCTGGCAAATGCCTCTCTCTTATGATAGCATTAGCACTCTAAGTGAAAGTATTTCAAAACTGATTATTAATAAATAAAACTAAACTGTTTTTTTTGAATTTATACTTTGAAAGTTGTTAAAAAGAAAAAACTGTATAATTGGCAAAAAAAATATTAACTTTAAGATTATAACAATGAACATGTTTCACCCTAGTTGAGCTTAAATTCGTTTTCACACTTACAATTACGAAATGAACATATATATATATATATATATATATATATGCTAGTATTATTTGCAATATCTAGTTTCCAACAACTACGTAATTTAATACAAAAGCAACTTAAGAGTCTTTAGTCATGTTACTATGAACACATGTTTTTTTTTTTTTTTTTTTGAAAGAGACTATGAACACATGTTTTACAATAAATTTATCAAAAAAAGGGGTTGGTGGATAGAGATAGTTTTAAATATATATATGATGATGATTTAATTATAATTCTTCTTTTCACCCAACCACCTATTGTTTCTGTATACATTTCGTATTTAAATATTTTCTCGTGTCTTAATCACCTATTGCTATTCTGGTGAAAAAAATATATAAATGATTTTCGCATTTAACTAAAACCTATTGGACTCAACCTTAAACATAAAAACCAAACCGTATCATTTGTCATTTCTATTTTTTTGGTTAAAAAAGAAGGTAACATTTGTTGTTTCTTCACAGGTTTGTATGAAACTATGTGGACACTAATATTTTCTATTCTAGGAAACTAGCGTTGTTGACTAACTCTCAAAAGGACAAAATAACGCATACAAAATATAAATTGATCAGATTAGCGAGGTTAAAAAAATATAAACACAACTATAATTGGAAACAGTGACATCCCAACTATATATATACAATTCCATAAATCGGGAATAGTTGTTGAACAAAATATTTTCATCATGAAGATTAATCCTATCCAAACTAAAAAAGTTTAACACTGATTGCATCATGAACTATATAATAATTAAGCCAACTCCTATTATTAATTTAAAACGGTGTCAGTCAACCAGTTAATCTGTGTTGATTCAGACGTCAGTTTCCAAACAATAATTCAAACGTTACTGTTATTTCAATCGTAGTAGGTTAATATATATCTTAGATACAAAAAGATGTTCGACTCTTTTATCTACAAACAATCTAATCAGTGTTTTAAGATAATGAATTATTGAGTTTCAAACTCTCTTTTTTTAATTAAATCTTTGGGCCCGAAATAAAACAGTTCATAGTTCTTTTTTTTTTTGATAATTCAGGTGATCCGACTGAATTAGGGGACTGTCGGCGGCGTAGCTTAGGGTATTTAGCCCGTACTATAGACCAGCGCATCATCCCCTCAACACCGACTAGTCCTGGAGCCCGGAAAGACCATGTGAATGCCCCGGTGGGCAAATGAATTAAATGTACAGTTCATAGTTCCTACTTGTATATCTCTTAATCGTATCTCCTTAGTTTTATTTTTCTTGAGTTATCATGTTCTTTAATCAAACTAATAATATCATGAGAAATTGCTTCAAACACCTCTATTTTAAGTTTTCAGTTCAATAATATCCCTAAAAACTTTGTAAATCATTTTTACCATTATTAGAAAACCGTTATATATAGTTCAGAAGATTTTTCTAACTTTTAATAAACCGAAAGATTTTTCTAACTTTTAATAAAGCCATTAGAAAATGTTAGACATAATTAGGAAGACTTTTCTAATTCAAATTTAAGAAGCCGTTAGATACATTTAGAAAAGATTTTCTAACTTTAATAAAATTTAGGAAGCCATTAGACACGTTTTAAAAAAAAAATTCTAACTTTAATAAATGCTATTTATGAATAAAATCAAATGTATGAGGTTATTTTTATTTAAAAATTTTATTTTGTGATTTTTAAGAAAATTGTGCATATCATCATCTTATAATGTAATTAAATAAGGATGATTAATAAATACTTTAAAATCAAAGTACCTCTGCGGACAAATTATTATTAATAGATTACAACATGTTCCCTCTATGTTCACGCATTTCAGAGAGAGAGAGAGGGTCCGTCCAAATCTATCCACCCGTCACTTCGCTGTCTAGAAAAATTCCGGAGCCTGACCCGGATCCGAATCTCCCACAATCTGCATACCACCCAAATTTCTTGCCCTTTTCCTTCACTTTCCCGGGAAAACAGGCGACGGAATTGGAAAATGTACTCGGCGATTCGCTCGCTTCCTCTCGATGGTGGGCACGCCGGTGACTACCATGGACCTCTTGACGGAACCAATCTTCCCGGCGACGCCTGTTTGGTCTTAACCACTGACCCCAAACCCCGTCTCCGGTGGACGGCGGAGCTCCATGAGAGGTTCGTTGACGCCGTCACGCAGCTCGGCGGTCCCGACAGTAAGTACTTGTCTCTACTGATTGAATGATTATCTTCGGTTGTCTCTCTTATTTCTTACTGTCTTCGTTAAGCTTTCTGGATCTTGAGTTGAAATGAAATGTGAGCTGAGTTTCTTGTTTTACTTTGCTCAATTCGTGGCTCCCTCTCTTCAAATTTGCAGCTTTTTTTTCTTTTTAGGGTTTGTGGTATCTTCAAGCTACTTGATTCGATGCTGTGTTGTGGTGACTGTTGTCTATACATTTATTCCCTTTTTGATATTATAGTCAAGGGTAATTAAGAAGTGTCAGTATCATCTCTGAAAAAATTGGGTTGTTTTTTTGTTTTGTTTTTCTCATACTTGTTAATGGATTGGAGACCCTTCTGACTTTATTGGCTTGCTCATTTTTCAGAAGCAACGCCCAAAACTATCATGAGAACAATGGGGGTGAAGGGTCTCACCCTCTACCATCTCAAATCACATCTTCAGGTTTGTCTTTGTTACTCTACTCGTTTTTACCATGAACAAAAGCTCTATTTAGGTTAAATGAAATAACACCTTAGGTTCTGAGATTTCATTTGAGTTTTAAGAGTTGCAGGCTAGATTTTAAGTTTCAATATAGCTTCCCAAGTTAGACTTGAATTCATGGTGTTTGATGGTGTTATGTTTCTTTCTTTTGTATGTGTTTTTGCTTGACAGAAATTCCGCCTAGGGAGGCAAGCTTGCAAAGAATCAACTGAGAACTCCAAGGATGGTATCTATTTTCAGTTGACCTTTTTTTTTTTTTTTTGGTGTCTATATATCTGTTTTTGAAGCCTCTTTGTCCTACAATCTATCCATATGGCTATTTGGATCCATATTTGTTAAGACACTTCATAGACCTATATCATGTTGGAGGCACACAAGACCCTGTTGTTTTCTCATCAGTGCTGTCAGAAAATATATGAATTAAATGCTCATGGTCTTAAAATCGATTGTCAATCAGAAGTAGGAAAGAAAAGAGTAACATCTAGTAACTAGATGAATCTCATTTGCGTGTCTATATCTCGTAACGTCCACTAATTCTGTGATCTTCATGCTGCAGCTTCTTGTGTTGGGGAGAGTCAGGACACAGGTTCATCTTCATCATCATCAATGAGACTGGCAGCGCAAGAGCAGAACGAGTATGGCTACATTTGAATTTTTTTCTCTCGGTTTTTCTGCTACTGATGGTTAGCAAATTACAAGTTTATGAACCCTCCTTCTTTGTTCGCGAACCAGGGGTTACCAAGTCACTGAAGCTCTACGCGCTCAGATGGAAGTCCAAAGAAGACTACACGAGCAATTGGAGGTTAGNTTTTTTTTTTTGCTAAAGAGATATTTTATTTATGTATTTTGTACTTGGCAATTAATTATATGCAACATAAACACTCAAAAATCAACATCATAATCATGACTTTAACAATTAAATTAACTAATTCAATGTGGAAAAGGTAATGAAAACAATTTTTTTTAAAAAGCCATCCAAAGAGTTGACTTATTTAGGAGGATGTTATGGATATGGAGAGCACCATATTAAAGTGTAAAATTGTTTTTTTTTTTGCCTAAAACTTTTTCATCTGATGATCTGATCCACCAAAAGTATTTCAGATACGTGGGTGTACGGACGACTTAGGTATTGCGGGATAGTCACGTCAATGTATTATTTAATTTTTTATTCATGATAATCCAATGTATTACTTTATTTTATATTCTAAAACTAATATTTTAAATATATATATTTATTAATTTTAATATTAACTATATACTTTACTTTTAAAATTTACAAATTAACTCATTAATTTTTAATTTTAGTATTTTTATATATTTTAAATTTTTTTATCACTTTATGTCATTATATTTTCTATTAAACATAGAGATTATTGTGTCTTTAGTACCAAAATAATTATTTATAACTTGAATGAATATTTTATAAATAAAAAATTTCAACTTTAAAATAGAGTGTAAAATGAGATTACTCCATATTTGAAGTAAAAATAGAATTACTCTATTTTAGAGTTGAAAGAGATTTTACTCCAAAATAGAATTTGTATCAAATTTGGAATAGAGTTAGAGATATTCTTACACAACAACTCACAAATTTGCTCTTTTTATAATTCAGATAAAATATGAAAATTAAGTTTTAAAACTTTTAATATAGATGCAAAACTTTAGCTAATTGAGATATTAAAGGTCACAAGAAAATATATAGTTTTTAGTTTGAATAATAAAATACTGCTACTAACTAGTATAGCAAATGTTTTCACAATATAGTTATACGCATTACTAATTCATTTTTATTTACATTTCATCGAGTTTTTTAAAAATGACAATACACACTAAAATCTACTCAACAATATCGGCGATGGTTCATTGTCGTTTGCAAAAAAATCATACACACTGGCTAAAAATTGCGTATAACTAATGTTTTAAATAAATATTTTTTTGATGATAATTCTTGAAATTTAAGTGGGGAACGTATTCAATTATACATTGGCTAAGATTACGAAGAACAGACTTTGTAAATAACTTTTTTTTAAAGAGACTTTGTAAATAATTTTTTTTTTTTTAATTCAGGGTAAATCTTAGGCCTATACAAGGGTCCAAACTAATCTTTGGGGGAGATGCATTCCACGGATAGATCCTCTCTCTGGATATGCAAATGTGTCGAAAACAAGAACCCATATCCGTGTGGATGTCCAAAGTAATGTTTAGTTTCTCGTAGCAGGTGGATCAAACTTGAAGTATGTTGGTACCCCAATCTCGTCTCCCAACAACTAGACCATAAGAGCATCTACAATGGAAAAAGTAATGACATGGCGATGAACACTCGAAGAATCAAATCTTATTTAAGATCTGATTCTATCGGTTCTTATGACACGTGTCACGACGCGATTCGTCATAATTTTATTTTTAAATCGTATTTTTTTCAAATTTTTTTTTATTATTATAAAATGTTTATACCCTCCACTGGTGATGGTCTAAGACTCTATATTATTATTATTAATTTTTTTTTTACGATAATTGCCAAGTCATCAATCATATTGATATATCATGGTTTTTACCCATTTTTGGATCATGATATAAGTATTTTTATAGAGTCTTTTGGTGTTTTTAGAGTCCTATTGGAGTCTTTACAGGTTCAGCTAAGTTTTGAGCATAATTGGAGATTTTGGAGCATTGTGGAAGAAGCTGCTGAAAAGATGAAGTTGAATTGAAGAATTGGATGAACAGTGTCGATCGACACTGTTAGTGTCGATCGACACCAAGTTTTCCAGTTTCCAAAGGCGTGAAGTTTCCATATTTTGAAGAAAAGGAAATCTTCAAGACTTTTTCTATTCTTCCAAGGAATTGAAGATGCGAACCTAGGCCTATAAATATAGTTTTTCAGCCATTGTTTAGGCACATTCTCATACTTTAAGAATCATAGAAGTTTAGGTTTTTTGAGAAAAGAATTTGTCTCCTTTAGAACAAATTTGGAACTCCCTTATTTTTTTATCTATTGATTTCTTTTATGCATTCTTCTTTATTCATGATGTTTGCTTCATTGATCATGTCTGAGTAGTTTGCTTGTTAGGTTTAGGGTTTTTCAAAGGTGATTAATGAATTGATAGGTCGAATTAAATTGTTAGGATAAAATCATTAGAGTTCTTCATCTG
>JAHZTW010000001.1:207441013-207452186 GCA_020283515.1 Alliaria petiolata
GGCATTATACCTTGTCACAAAGCTTCTGTAGTTCTGTCATTGCAGCAGGGGACAAGATATCTGGTCGAATACTCAAAGCTTGCCCAAGTTTAATATACGCTGGACCCAAGGAAGTAACAATTTCCCTCAATTCAATTGCCCTAGAAACCTCATTCTGAAAACGATGACAGATGAAAAATGAGACTCAAACTGCATATAAAAACACTTGCAAGCAAAACAAAACTGAAAACGTGAACACAATTAAAAATACTTAAACTGTGTACTGGATGGTTTCCGAAGATTTAAGGCACCTTCTACCGCTGGAATGCATAAGGAACTATAGACTCTGCCAATTTTTCACATCACACGCTCCATACTTGATACAAGGAAGACACTAAAAGAAAGGAGATGAAATTTTTTCTACTGTTCATTCACTCAATCCTGCCTAAAGGAGGTTTACAGAGATCAACAGAATCTGTAAGCCACAACTATCGTTTCTGCTCTAGCTTCCATGATTCCATCTACGACATAAAAAAGCAGTAACCAGAAGATTACCTCTTTGACTTTCTTGTTTATAATATCCCCTGCAAGACGCGAGAGAAACCCGCCTGCGACTGAAAGCAATTGGACAACTCGGCTAGCAACGGCTCGTGGACGTTTCCCCCAGTAAGCAGAAATAGTAGCCGGATCATATACCAAAGGTAAGAACTCACTGCTTTCACCAGTCTGCAAAGATCCCCAATGAAAGAAGAAATGAAACATCACCCAATGCTAAGGTCAAATACTACAAAAATCTAGCTGAGTAAGAGTTTTACCTCGACAAGCCTTAGCTGAATATTATCATCGGCGAAGACCGAATCCTTCAGATTCTGCCCACGAAGTCCTCTCATTAACACAGACAACTGTTCGTCTTGTTCCATTTGAGCCCTCACTCTTTTAATCTCTTTTGATACATCGTTGATTCTCTGTTGACGTTTGCCATAAACCCAAATTTGGGGTTAGAATTTCTCAATCCAATTGTTCAATCCAACCACAAAATCGGAAATTCACGGATTGTAAGTAAGTAAGCAGAATCTTAACCGTGGAAACATTGTTGTTGACTACTTTTGACGACGAAGACGATGAAGAAGATCCGTTTACGGTGGTGGACTTGGGTGGACCAGTCTGCGTAGGTTTGGGATCAGTAGCGACGGCTAGAATCCGTCGAGAGCGACGACGGTGAGGAATCCCGGAGACGAAGGAGCGGCGGGAGGAGACGGAGAATCGAATTGGCTCCGGCCCACAGTAGACGAGGCGTGGCACTGCTGCTTCCATGGAGAGAGAGAGAGGTTTTGATTTTTTGAGGTTGATTGTGGTGTTGATGAAGAAGCAGTGGCTCTCTCTGTCTCTACCTCTGAGTGCAAGCGTTTGGTATTTCACCGGAAGGTGACGGTGATGGAGGGACCACGTGGCACAACCAAGTGCATAAGAAAAAGTTTCTCTGTCATTTTGATTATTTGTTTCCATTTTCTTTAATTAAGGAGGTTTACAGAGATTCTCTCCGGTGCAACGTCATGTGACTGTGAGTGACATCATATGTTTTAAACAAAAAAAACATAAAATTGGGCTGAGAGAGGCTCGAACTCTCGACCTCAGGATTACTCAGATAGCTATGAGACCTACGCGCTAGCCAACTGCGCCACCAACCCTCTGTGAACACTTAATTCATATATATCTTAATAAACTTAAAACCTAAGATGAGCAAACCAACCAATTTCCTAAAACGAGGGAAAAATTGTTGCAAAACAAAATCCAGTCTATTCTCATTTCATGTAAAAAAACACAACAAAAAATGAGTTGTAATTCAACCCAATCTATTGAAATGGTACAAATGGTTTTAAAATCAGAAGACAAATGTAGTGTTGTTTAATTCTTTAGCTATACGACAATGTTTTGTTGTTTTAGATTAAAAATAAAATATCTAGATATCAAAAATTTTATGGGTTTTGAAACCGATGTTTCGATGATTATATACTTTATCAAAAAGGTTAAAAAAAGATTCACGTGAATGTTAATGTCTTGGATTACGAATTTCTTGGTGAAGAAAAACAAAATTCAAGTATTAATGTATATGGCCTATGGGGAGTTTGAATCGGGGTCATGTTCGTTTTCTCAGAAAAGCAATTCAAATTCGTCGGTGGAACGCGAATCTTCATCTTCTTCATCTCACTTAAAACTATGAGAGTTGTTCTCATGGCATGATTGAAGCATGAGGATAATTATAAATGCCAACAAAACATATTAGTATCTAACTTTGTAATAGCTTTTGCGTTAAGACATACGTTTTTGTGCCCCATTCTAACAATGTCTTTCTCATCCCTTAGTACCCAACCTATCTAACACTTATCAATTCCAGCAACCTATGAATCATCAACATTACACTTAAATGACTTAGCCACGGTTATCAAATTTGACTATTTTTCTTGTTTTTTTTTTGTTTTTTTTTTTTGAAGATTTGATTGTTTAAATTTTAGTTATATATTTTGAGTTAAAATTTAGTGTTTGATTTGAAAAAACTGTGCTCAGATTAAAAACAATAAGTTACGGACATCATCAATATATACGTTCTTTACTCATTGGGTGTTCTACGTTTTTTAGATGTAATCTAAAGTTGAAAACATCTCGCAAGTAAGTAGGTTAGTAGTAGATGTTTTCAAGCCATATGATAATGAACAAGAATGGAAACTATTCCGAGAATTTGGTAAGAAAGAGTTTATGTTTCCAAGGAAGATCATAAGTTTGCGATTTAACTCTTGTTTTATTTTATTTTGGTTATTTGGTTTTTAATAATAATCTGTGAAGAACAATTTGTGTTTTTCTTCTTCTTCGGCTGTTGTATTGGCTTTTCACTTACTTCATTGGCTGTTAAGAAAAGCCACATCAGATAAAATTATTGGTTCTTCCGTTAACACCCGCAAACACAACTTTTGCGGATGGTAGCGGTTGTTAGCGTTTGACAACAATCACGCAAATCGCTTTCTACCGTTTCGTACAACTTGTCCTTCAAAAGCAAAAGCTGCTTGCAGCTAGCGTTTACTGTTGCGGGCGGTTGCGATTGGATAATTTAAAAAAAAAAAAAATTTAAAAACACAAAATTTATTTAAAATCAAAAAATATATAATAATTTATGAAAATTAGACCATGAGTTTTTGAAAATTCTCATTTCCAGTTCGTGCCATATTTTATAAAAATAATTGGTCAGAGAATGTTACTTTTATAAAAATAATTGGTCAAAAACAATTAAACATAACAAAAAAAAACTTACTATCTTAGATCCAGCGGCATGAACTTCAATATCAGAATTTTTGGGCTTCAAAATGAAGAGAAAAATAATTTGAGGCAAAAAAAAAATTATCACCAAAAAAAAAACAAAGGAAAAACAAAGAAAGTTTACCTTCTTAGGATCTTAAAGATCAGAATCGAGTGTAGATCTCTTAGATCTAGATCGTTTGTTATCAGACTCTCCCTTTTCAGTCTTCTCCTCTTCAACTAGGATAAGCGATCATTGATAATTTATGAAAATTAGACCATGAGTTTTTGAAAATTCTCATTTCCAGTTCCTGGCATATTTTTATAAAAATAATTGGTCAGAGAATGTTACTTTTATAAAAATAATTGGTCAAAAACAATTAAACATAACAAAAAAAACTTATTGTCTTAGATCCAGCGGCATGAACTTCAATATCAGAATTTTTGTGCTTTAAAATGAAGAGAAAAAGAATTTGAGGCATAAAAAAAATATTATCACAAAAGAAAAAAACATGACAGTAATAGACGACCATTTCAACAACATACAACTGTTTTTTCATGAAAGCTTTAACGGGTTCCCAACCAAAGATTGGCTAGATTCATCGCGGAATACCAATGTCTATGTAAAGCAATAGACCAACAATTCTGTGTCAAGAAGCCAACATCAAGCCTTTTCCATCCAAGAAGAGGCAGATTCTCCAAAAACACTAATTCAGATATGCAAACTACTGTAAAACTTTTATAAATTAATGATGTTGGGACTTCAAAATTTTATTATTTTATAGATTTATTAATTTATAAAGATATTTTCGATTTGAATTCTTAATGATCAATAAGAGACAATAGCAAATTATTTTCAACAGTATGTACAAAATTTGTTCAGGAGATGTCGCATCAATGAATTTGGAAGATGAGCCAAACAAGATTCATGAACATAAAATTGTGATTAATAATCTCAATTATCGAAAAAGATGTCAATAGCATATTCGACTATCTAGATAAAAGTGATACATGTTCGGAAGTTCAGAGTTTATAAAAAATTATGGCTAATATCCTTAATGTTGATGATGAAGTTAAAGATGATTTATGGAACATTGCGTAGTAGTTACGCGTCAGAAATCACTTATATCTTGTAGAACTTTTCATAATTTTTGGATGCAAATCAAGAAAACAATACCAAAAATTATTGATGCAATAAAGAAAGATTATAGATGAACTCGAGGAAGAATCCAATTTTCAGGAAATAACACCACAACAGAGTCATATTTTATTATATACATATAAGCTTATATTTTGAATTATTATTTTATCTTATTATTGAGACCGTATATTTACATAAGAGTTTCAAAAAAATATTATCTTATTATCTTATCGAATTTTACTAATTTTTACATTCCTCGACTCGGGACCGACAAAATTTATTAATTTATCGAGTATTAATTTATAGAATTTATACTGTACTCTCGAAAAGAAAAAAAAAAAAAATCAAATTTTGCTAAATTTTTTATTCTTGGCTGATTTCTTCATTTGTTGTTTGGATTAAGTTTGAAACGAAAGTTGCGAGCAGATCCTTAATCCTTTTTAGCGATAACGCTTTGGGTCAGATAAGATATAATCCCACTTGTAATTATTATATAAGAACTAAAAAGAAAACAAATGAATTAAATATTACTAAAACATACACTAAAGTTTTAAATATTGTTATGGGAAATGGTTTTGTATATTGAATTGTTTATAATCAAATAGTATCATTTTCAAATAGCAAAGAGATTTACTTCTACTAAAATTTATCTTACATTTTTTAGATCCAGCGAAAAAATCAAGGTACTTAAGATTTTGATGCTTTCATGTTTAACTTTTTGGTGTTTTTTCAGTTACACTAAGGTTAAAAGTAGATTTATTCAAAACCAAGGCTATCAGTTAAATCTGTTTTCCCATTTAAATATGTTTAATCTAGTTATACCAAGGCTATCATTTTCAAATAGCACAGAGTTTTACTTTCTACTAAAACTTATCTACATTCTTTAGATCCAGCGGAAAATATTATGGAACTCAAGTTTTTGATGCTTTTATGTTTAACTTTTTTGGTGTTTTTTCAGTTAAATCCATTTAAATCTTCTCTTTTTTTTTGTTCTATGGTCTATTTAAATCTAATTCATCAGATAAATTTTCAGCTATTCAAAACTACGGTGCTTTCAATCTATTAATATATAAATCTGTTTTTTCAGTTATTCAAAACCATGGTTATTTCAAACTATTTCAATCTATTAAAAAATTACAGTATTTACGAGTATCCATTTCAAGTATATGGCATATGGGTGGCCGAAGGTAATTCAGTTAAATCTCTTTCTCTCTCTTTGTTTCCAAATCCGGATTCGTAATGCCTTATTATACCTCTGAATCTAAAGATGAGAAAACCGAAAAGGGGAAGTCTGATAACAATGGGTGGCCGAAGGTAATTTCGCTTGAATCGGGTCATGTTCGTTTTCTCAAAAAGACATTTCAAATTCGTCGGTGAAACGCTAATCGTTGGGATTTGTTTTCATGACATGATTGAAAGCTTGAAGCAGATCGAGGATAATCATAAAATGTTTGTTTAACATATTAATATCTAATTGTCTTGTAGCTTTTGCGTCAAGACCTTAAAAGATGAAAACATCTTGCAAGTAAGTAGGTTAGTACTAGTAGCTTTTTGAAGACTTAGATGTTTTCAAACCATATATGGTAATGAACAAGAATGGAAAACTATTCCGAGAATTTGGTTAGAAAGAGTTTATGTTTCGAAGTAAGATCATAAGTTTGCGATTTAACTATTGTTTTACTTTATTATTGGCTTTTTGGTATTTTTTTAAAAAATAATTTGAGAAGAACAATTTGTGTTTGTTCTTCTTGGGCTGTTTCATCAACTTTCACTAAACTCACTCCATTGGCTTTAAGAAAAACCACGTCAGATTAAACTATGACAACACGTACGCTTTATAGCGTTCAATTTAGACCATGAGTTTTTGAAAATTCTCATTTCGTTTGTAAGTCGCTTTTCTTACACACGTGTCCATCTTTTCTTAACAATGTTGTAAACAAGTCGATCGCTTTTCAGATTAATTAATAAAAGCAAATTAGACGGAAAAATAAAATCCGCATATGTTTTCGTAGGAGCGGTAAGTTGGTATCTATATATTTAAAAAAAATTTCCCATATTAAATCCACGTCATCGTAAAGTATGAACACTCCAAAAATCAATGGTTATTTTTTTTTTTTTTTTTTTTTTTTTGACTTTTTGATATTTCCTTATAAAATGATATCGTCGTGATCAAAACACCTCGAGAGATCCCGATTTCACACACACAATCATTTGTTTATCTTCTTCCCCGTATCTGTGTCTCTTCTCTGGATCTTACTGTTCTCACTCAATCTAAGAGGTTACACTTCTCTCCCCTCTTCTCCTTGTTTGATTTCGTTATCGAAGGATTTTCACTCTTCGATCTGATCGGGTTTTTCTCACTGATTCGAGATTCGCTTTTTTTTTTTTTTTTAATTTGTTTGATTTTTGATTCTTATTTCCCCGTGGGTCTGACCGATCGATCGTCGTTTGGGTTTTTTTTCTTTTTTCCAGTTTGGGATTTTTTGATTCTGCACAATCATGGCGAGGAAGATGCTTGCTGACGGAGAGCTTGATAAGTCGGCGGCGGCGGCGGGTGACGAAGCAAACGCGGCGCACTACGATTTTGATTTGTTTGTCATAGGAGCCGGGAGTGGCGGTGTTCGTGCAGCTAGGTTTTCCGCTAACAATGGCGCTAAGGTGAATTTTNAGATTGGTGAGATTGATGAATATGGTCTAACTTCTTGTTTGTGAGAGATTTTGGTGAGATTGATGCATTTTTGTTTGTGAGAGATTTTGGTGAGATTGATGAATATGGTCTAACTTCTTGTAATGCTACAAGAAAACACTGCATATTCCGACGGAATTTTTGACGGGACTCTAACGGATTTTAGTTCTGTTAGAAACCGTTAGAAATTTCCGACAGATAAATATCCGTCAAAAAATTCTGACGGGTTTTTAACAAATTTCCGACGGAATACAACACCTGTCACAAATTCGTCAGAAAAATACATATGCAGTTTTTCAAGGGAAACATGTTTCAGCCGTGTAACATATTTTCTTAAGCCCATCAGAATTTCGTCGAAAATTTCTGACTGTTTTCCACCGAATTTAGGGTTTAAAATAACAAAATATTGGGTTCCTACTAATCTTTATGTGATATCATAAACAAATTTCGAAGTACTCTCACGTATTAACCTTATTTTTCTGATAAGTTTTTATGATTTGACATATTTTTAGTTTAAGTTATTGTATAAATTATAATATGTTTATGTTTAAGTGTTGTAAGTAGTTTGAGATTTTGGAAAATTTGATATATATTGATGTAGGTAATAAGAATTACTAAGATAATTATACACTCATGATTGATATATTAAAAGGAAGAGAATAACACCAATTAAAATCAGTTTTTACACCCTAAACTCCAAATCCATCAGAAATCCGTCGAAAATTTCTGACGAGATTTTAACGGGCAGTGGATAAACCTTATCAATGACAATTTTTTTACTTGACAATGAAAACACATGCAAAATAGTTATGACGGATTTTTGACGGAGCTAAATATTTTGTCCACGAAAATTTTCAAAAAGGCGCGAAAATATGGATTTCGGAAAATTTACGAAAATTGAAAGTCAAATTCTGACAGATTCAAAAAATTTCTTTTAAAAAGTCCACACCATATTTTAGTCTCTTCAAACTCTAAAAAAATCTTCAAATCTTAGATTTTCTTCTCTCAGCGAACCACCCTCTGCCAAATATGAAAACATGTAAGTTTTTCGTTTAGATTGTTAGCTTGTTTAATTATTTGTGTTTTTTAGAATGTAAGAATTGTGTTAGAAATTGTTAGTTTGAGGATTTATGATTGTGGATTGTTAGCATTGTTAGGTTGTTTGATTTAGGATTGTTAGAATTAACATTGTTTGGTTTTTGATTGTTAGATTTAGGATTGAGTTAGAATTGTTAGATTCAGGGTGTTTTGATTTTATTTCTCAATAAATTTATGATTGTCAAAAAGTTTAGAATTGTTAATTTAAATTGTTTTAAATTTTGTAATAGTTACAATTCTTTTTCTTATTAAATTATAATATTTACATATATAATACTATTCATAAAAAATTTATATAAATTTGTTTTCCTTATATATTATTTTTTAAAAAATTACATAACAATATTATGCAAAAACGTTTTTCTTATATAGTATTAAAAAAATTACATAATCATATTTATAAATTTTTTTTATTTTATAGCATAATAAAACAATTACGTTTTAATATTTATAAAAACAATTTTCTTGTAATAGTATTTAAAAATAACTACAATAAATTTTATAAAAAAAATTTCTAATTATAATTTAAATAAAATAATTATAATTTTTGTATACGATTTTATAATTTCTTTTCCCCTATATTTCCCGTGAGAATGGTACGAGCAGAAGCGGTTGTCACTCATTAGTTGTGTCACTTGTGTGATAAAAAATTGATGACACAGAGAGAAAATGAGCAACATAAATGAGAAAAATATAAAAATTCTAAATAGTGTAATTTGTGATTCTATCATTGATTCTATCTTTTCTCACTTATTTTTTCGGCGGGGGGGGGGNACTTCTGCGGTTTGAGCAACTTGAACATCCAGCTTCTTCATGTGAGTGTTTATGCCCTCAATCTTTCCATTCAGGTCTTGATACAGTGCATCAATCTTGCCATTGAAATTCACTGTTAGCTTCTGTTGGCCTTCCAAGATTTGCTCAAGCATAGATTCCATCTTATTGTCTTGCTCAGCAGGTTTCTGGTAAGAAGAATTTCCATAGCTCCTTGTGTAAGTGTTGCTGTTGTTTTGGAATGGGGGCTTTTGGTAAGAAGAACCATAGCCTTGCTGATTGTTGAATCTATTCCCTTGAAAGCCACTGCCATTGATGTAGTTAACATCTTCTTCCTTACGCTCAAAAGTATCCACTTCTGCAAAGTGGACTTGCTTCTTCCCCATCAATAGGTCCAGCTTCCTATTGACTTCAGCAATTTGGCTTCCTCCATTGGCTCCAGCGTGTTGTCTTCTTTCGAAGTCTGCGTTCTTGGTGCTGTTACTAGAGGCCAAATTCTCTATAAGCACCACTGCGTCTTCTGGACATCTGGTGTTGAAGTTACCATTGCTCGCTGCGTCTAAAGCCATCTGGTACCTCCAGTCAATCCCGCGGTAGAATATTCCGATGAGTTGCGGCTCGCTGAAACCATGATGTGGTCAGTCTCTCTGGTAAGATCTGAACCTCACCCAAGAAGCTTTGAATGCCTTAGTGGGTCCTTGAGAGAATGTAGTGATCTTCATTCTCAGCTCTTCAGACCTCGCGTCATCAAAGAAATTGCATAAGAATGCATTCTTTGTGTCTTCCCAAGTAGTCAAAGATCCTGGTGGCAACTGCTTCAGCCAGTATGATGCATCTCCAGCAAGCGAGTAAGGGAAAATCTTGCAGAAGAGATAATCATATGGAACTCCATTGGCCTTAATGCTTGAAGCCAAGTCTTTGAATCTCTCGATATGATCCATGGGGTGCTCGTTGGGAAGACCATGGAAAGGATTCTGAGCTACGAGCTGGAAGTAGGCAGGCTTCAGCTCGAAGTCATTCCTTTGGAATGCAGGAGGACGGATCGCAGCTCTATTAGCATAGAACTGATCTGGGCGGTTGTACTCGCCTAATGTTCTTCCACGTCCAGCTTCTGCAGGGGCTCGGTGTCGATCGACACCAATGTTGTGTCGATCGACACCCAGTATTTCTGCGATAATAGCCCCGTTCTCATCTATTTTCTGGCCTTGGTCGTTCCTTCGGTGCCCTTCCGTATCGAACAAATTGCCAGCTTCATCCCTTGTCAAAATCACAAGCCCCGCCATCTCTGTCTGCGAAGGGTGTCGATCGATGCTATTGGTGTCGATCGACGCCTTCGCAGCTTTTCGGTTTGTTAGTTCTAGATGTGCTAGCGCCTGGTTATTAAGTCTGATTAGCTCCTGATCCTTGTTGCTCCTGGTACTGCGATTAAGCATATACCTGAAACCGAGAATAAGAAACTAAAAATTAGTAACCAAAACAAAAATAAAACCTAGACAAAATTCTAGTACTAGAAATCTGTAGGCAACTAATCTCCTTCCCCGGCAACGGCGCCAAAATTTGATATGGGTCAAATTTACCCTAAGCAACTCTCTCAAATTAAGAGATCAGTTGTAGTATTTAGGGATCGAATCCACAGAGAAGGGATAGTCACACAGCAGATTTCTAATTTCGAATTAAGCTAAGAAGATATAATTGAAAGTAAAAGACAGAATGCAATTTAAAAGCGATGTAAATTCAGGAGACAAAACGCTAGGTTTAGGGAAATTCTCAGGTGATCTAAATTGCAGGTCTAGACAGGATGTTAGGAATTATTAAGCACTGTTCTTGAACTCGAAACACTAATGTAAAATCAACTAACTCTCGCTGCGAAGATTATCTATGTCTAAACCCTAGAATTCCAAATCTCTTTGCAAATTCTAATAATTCAAACAAGCATTAATTTCAGGTTCGATTGTTCACAAAATCCTAAACCAAATCTCTTTGCGAATAGGTATTTTGCTCATCTAACATTAGTTCAGGCAATCAATAATACTCTCGCATCTATTAATCAACCTAAGATCAGATTCTAGGTCGCGAAGCTAGAATAAGCATTAAACACAAATCCAGATGAAGAATCCTAATGACTTTATCCTAACAATTTAATTCGACCTAACAATTCATTAATCACCTTTGAAAAACCCTAAACCTAACAAGCAAACTACTCAGACATG